>OY992775.1:8042482-8642482 GCA_963921325.1 Logfia minima | reverse complement strand
GAACAACGAAAAAGCATTTATCCAAAAGCAGATCTGAAATGTATAAATGTATTCACCTATAGAAGAAACAATTACAGGATATTCATAATATCAAATGTATCATCTGACTTGTATGTAACATATACGATTACTAATAACGAAATTAATAATCATATCTCGTGATTAACGTAGAAATTTGAATTGAATCGAAGAAGGATGACGTGCGTACCATTGTTATTATTGTAGTGAATCAATTCAGGTCTTTTTCTCTCACTGCGATTACGTTAATTTGATCGATCGTTCGTTCGTGTGTAAGTTTTCATGATATTACCAGTTTGCAATTTGCAATTTGCAGTACGATTAAAAATAATATAGTAGTTATTATAAAGAGTCGGAGATCATGAAAGTACACCCAAAAAAAAATGAGAGAATGAACAATCAATCGGAAGCCTCCATCCTCACATTAAAGTGAGAAGGTAAAATAGTCATTTGTTGATTAACTAAATAAAAAAGGATTATTTAATTATGTTCCATCCAATTACTACATCTATTCTGGTTCATCACGAAATTAGAATTTTCATATTCATTATAATTGATTTTGCAGATTCTGTCGTTCATCAAACTTTATAAAAAATACTTAATTTCATGTATGAATCTTGTAGGTTTTAAATTCGATTTCTGTATAAAATGAGGGTTCTAATAGATTAATGTGGTAGTCAGATTCTAATAGTTTCATGTGATTCGTGTTATTAAATGATATTATACTAGTTTCACAATGGTATTCATAATTTACTAATTATT
Organism: Logfia minima; assembly: GCA_963921325.1. NCBI lineage: Eukaryota > Viridiplantae > Streptophyta > Magnoliopsida > Asterales > Asteraceae > Logfia > Logfia minima. Next base: position 8,641,702 of record OY992775.1, on the reverse strand, counting down.
TCATGTGATTTGTGTTGCAAATCAAATTTAATTTCAGTCGATATACATGGATCTCATATGATATTCGGTATCAATCTTTGTAATATATCATCATCAAACACCAACACAAGTAAAAGATAATCTTGAAATATATAAAGTTTTTACTTGCACGCTATATTTTTAATTAAATGCAAAGTTGAATTTCACATCTGAATTTTCATATAATAATCACATGTGATTGATTTAGACATGATTATTGTTTAATATGAATGTACATCATGAAATTTATAATGATATCCCATGTAATATTGTTTATATTTGAAGAAAAAATAATTGCATGTAATTTTAACATGAGAATCGTCCGTGATAAATAACTATTTTAAACTTTGAAAGCTTGTTGTCGGGATTTAGTTGTTAAAAGAACATATCAAAGACATGTAACAAATGTAATTGGATGGAATGTGAGTGTCTAACAATAACGCATGTGATAAAGATTCATATCACATGTGATATTTATTAATATCACACGTGTTTATGGATAGTTTTATATTTTTCATAATTTTTACAAGTTCTCAACCTACACTTACACCAAAGAAATATTATCAAATAAAACAAAATCACATGTGACATTATTACTAAATATAATGTGAATGTGTAATAATAACACATGTGATAAAGATTCATATCACCTATGATACTTCAACGCATGCATTAAGATCATATTTGTTGAGAACTCATGTATTGACAACACACGTGTTAATAACGTAACACAAGACATGTTCTATCAATACAACATATGTTTAAAAAACTCAGACCCGGAGGTTAGCTCAAGCCTAATCAACATTTGTGAAGCTAATGATGAAGTTTTCAACTGATGATAACACATACGTTATATGTTAACAACACAGGTGTTAGCACATGTGTTGTGTTTTTAGCGCATGCTTTCGTAACACACGTCTTGTGCTGTTAATACTTGTACTGTTAACATATTAACACATATGTTGTTAGCATATAACGCATGTGTTGTTAACATATGACACATTTGTTATCATCATTTAAAAACTTCATCATCAGCTTCATAAATGTTGATTAGGATTGAGCTAACATACGAGTCTGAGTTTTTTAAACATATATTGTGTTGATAGCACATTTCTTGTGTTATTAACACGTGTGTTGTCAACACACGAGTTCTCAAAAATTTGATCTTAATGCATGTGTTGTGTATTTAACACAACACACGTGTTATGTTGCAAAAAATGTTATTTTTTTTTTTTTTTAAATGAGTAATAAAACATGTATTCTTAATAAATGTGTTGTGCGGTTATCACATGTGTTATCTAGATAACATATGTGCTATGTTGGTAACATATGAACAGATGCTTCATACTCGTGTGTTTTATAGGTAACACAATATGTGTGTTATGTAGGATACACACATTTTATTGATAAACATGTTTTAAAACATGTATTGTGTTGTTCTATTAACACATTTGTTGTGTTACGCATGCGTTCTTAACACATGCGTTGTTAACTTATAACACATGTGTTGTTAACATATAACACATGTGTTGGACAGTACACATTTGAACCAATTGTACCAGTTACAACATTTCTATTTTTAAGCTTAACTACATTTGGTTTCGGTGATGCCGAAGGAGAAACCCTAGCAGCCGATAACTTTGTTAGCATATGTTTTGAAGAATAGTCAGGGACAACAGGCGACGCATCATTATTTGTACCTTGATTCACCAATTGAGACTATGTTGGTGCTTTAACCCTAGCAACCAAAGGTTCTGAATCGGCCTTCTTTTTACAATGCAATTTCAACTTCAAATTCTTTCTACATGCAGGAGGCTTAGTAACTGGAATTTGAGGCACCTTGTCAGTAAGTGTAGAAACTTCTATTGTAATAAAAAACATAACACGTGTGTTATAACAAATAACAGATAATAAACTATAAACAAAAAGCAAAATTAAAGCATGTCAATATGCAAAAACAATCAACACATAAGATGTGATTTGAGAACATCTAATAGTATAGTTGTTATGGAGGTTCAAAAATAATACAACTTGTTCAATACATGTAATATTAACAACAAAATTAACTAAAATTAGCAGAGACAGAAACATGTATTAACATATGATGTCTTAGAAAAGAAACTATATCTTGAACATCAGCAACATTTTTTTAACCCTTTTTTATAAATCTTAAAAGGACTACCCTCGAAATCAGGCAACGAACTAATAACTGAAATTATAACATTGTAAACATGATCAAAGTGTTAAAAAAAAACATAGCACGAGTTAGAAACAAATAATCTACTAAAACACATGTGATAAATATAACCTTCAAGAGACACTGACATAATATCATCATTAGGTTCAATAAAATCAATAGAATGATCACATATATTATGATTTAAAAATTAATTGCAAGTTAAGTCACATTCCTTTAAGTTACTAAGTTATATAAAATGAAAAGTGATAATCTAAGTAATGAAAATAATAAAGAATCGGAAGCAATTTTGACGATAAAGACTAGTCTCTTTGACATATATACTTTGCAAATGAAAAATGTATGTGTAACCCAGCTATTAATCACACAAATCATGCATCACTGAATAGGTAAGCACAATTCGCAGACACAATTAGATGCGATTAAAACACCTTCAAACATCATCATGCATCACATCTTTTAGCATAGCTAATAATCGATTATAACGAAAAAGATGTGTCTTATTGGAATTGACAGAAAGCATATTGCATCTCATCTCATTAAACAATATGTTTCATGCATACAATCATGTATAGTAAACAAGAAAACCTACAGGAATAAATTAAGCAAGTGGAATCGATTTCAATCGAAGCGCTGGAATAGAAGCACCAATAGCCTTTCTCAAAGCATTTTCACTCATAATATCCATATTTAACAGCTTCAAATTGGATGAAATCGAAGAAACTAGGTATAATCGGATTTAGGGCAAAGATAGATGAAAAATGCAATTGCACGGATCAAATCGACCATATGATTGAGAAGATAAAAGAAATCGAACTTTTAAGTGTTGAATCAAAAGAATATATGCCAAATTAGAGAGATTTCGGTTACGGTTTATGAGAGAAAAAAAAAGAGTGAACAATATCTTTGAATTAGTGTACGTGAGAATGAAGGGAGGGAAGGAGTTGGATCAGGGGATTTTTGAGAAATTGCATAGTTGCCCTTCCGTTCAAATAACATATGTTACGTATCTTTTATATGAAAATAATGTAAATAAATGTGAACCATTGATATCTGATAATCCAATGGGTAGCATACATTTTTCATACTTTCAAAAAAATATGTACTCAAATGAACTTTTATCATATTATAAAAAATTTTATGATGCAAGGAAAAGCAAATATAAACATTCTCCTCGAAATTCTAGAAAAAGACAAATATAATCGTAAATAAATTTTAATTATATTTGGGATTTTGAAATGTAATACGTTTGTTACGAGTTAAGACTGTTCGATTTTATTGCCAAATATAATAGTAACGATGAAAAAAATATCATTCTGTCACGCTATTGAAAAATTGACTCGTGACACAATTACAGTTTTATAATCCAGAGTTCATTGTTTCAACGTTTATCAAATTTTACATGTACAATTATATGGAGTGAACCTTGAAATTTTCTATCATGTGCATTTAAATCCCAATTACGTATATTTGATTTTTTTTGCTACGCAAGGAGATATTCTTCTGTATGTCTACGTTTTTAAAAATTAAATATATACAATATAAATTTTAATATTCGTCATCATACAATAATATTATCGGTATAATTGATACGTTATTGAATAATAAACCCCGTAAGTAACCGTTATAATAATAATCTTCACGGACTAACATTATACTTTTCTGTGTTGTTTTACTTAATTTTATCCTTGTTATAAGTTTCAATATCATCCTTTAGTAAAAAAGATGTTCGATTCAAATTGGTTGAATAACCTATTAAAACTAGGGGAAGTTGTTAACAACAGCTAAAATAATACAAAGTATTCCTATACCAGTATAAACCTTCAGAGTTCAGGGATCAATGACCACACACTGATACAAGTTAAAAACTACAGAAACAGAAAATATAATAAAATCCAGTAGCACATTCTTCAAACAGAAGATGGGTTTCATTTACATTAAGAGAACGAAATCGCAAACTGTATACTGTCCAACTGTTGTAACCATACTTTTCGTCATTCAATCAACGGTCAGGATTGGGACCATAACATAAACAAATAAACACCTAGCGTGCACTACGTAACAAATAAAACAGTCCCAAGTTCTGAATTATATCTATAATGTCTGAAGTACAAAGATTTAAGTAAAAATATAAGATCGTGAACCTACAATTATCCTCCATCAAAAAGAACAATTAGCTCTGTCATTTGGCCTTCTCCCTGGCTTGCGGTCTGTCATTTTCATATGGATACTGGGGTCGGGCCGTCCACAGACCCCACAAGATGATTATGTGTAAACAAAGAAGCGTGATGGAGGAGTACAAGGTAGACGGAAAAAGGTTCCAGCAAAACTCCACCCCTGCAAACAATAACAGCCTGCAAAACCACAACAATATAAAGCAAGTCTCAATGAGTCAATGTGTTCTACATGAGGATTTATTGACCAATGATAGTAACGCAGAATGGTTACTTGAATTCCCGGAGTATTGTAGGAAAAGGTGTTCTCCATAAAAGATATGGTAAGCTACAGAAATACCTGCATACAAGGAAATTTGTTTTAACATTTGAATTTACGTCGTTAAGCATTTCAACACACTTTGGAAGTTGGATGACTCTCAACCCGTTTGACCACCTCAACCCATTTGACCCACATTTCGATTTTAGTTAAATCCTTTAGCTATACCTGTTTGGCCCATTAGAGATAAAGACATTACCCGAATCTACTCATTTATAAGTAAATGGGTCAAAACTGCCACCTCTAATTAGATATAGTCACTTTACACCATCGTACGTCACTTGTGCCCGACACTCCAGTTGGCACAAACCAGCAAACACAACACTCCAGTAGTCAGGTGCCAACTAGTGGAAGATTCTCATTAAAGGTAAACTGTAGTGTTTCATGAACTACCTTAAGCTAACTCAAGGGTTATTTTTGCAAGTATGTCGGTAGTCTAAAAAGAGAGCTGTCAAGTACAGCAGCTTCATCGCTCAACCACGCTAAGCAAACGAATACAAATCTGACATTTAAGCTTACAACTATCACTACCCCAATTTAAATAATGCTATGAGTTTGACATGAACATTTTCATATTGGTAGCACACATCATTAGTGGTTGGCAATAATAGATTTTATATCATTTTGATGTAAGAAATTTACATGTACTGCATTTTACGCTATTAATTAATATGGTGAAGCAAAAATAGCTATACTTACCAGGAGTAGAACTGGTAGTGCAAAGACCGAGCACATACGATGCCGATAAAATTACCAGTAAACATGGTTGTAACAATATCTGAATAATTAATCAACGAATACGATTAGACAACTTTCACAAATGATAACATGATATAAATCCAAAAGAAGGCCCACTTAAGCTCTTTTTTGAGAAGCTTGAATCCGGAGCTAGAATTGTAACTTTTATTAAGAGGGAAGGAACTGGTAATGCTTCTTCTGAGCTGCATTTGAACGAATAGTGAACGCAAGAAAGAGACCAGTCCTCCTTCATGCCTGTAAAAGTTAAGACAAGTGATACTAGTTTATATCACAATTTTTTATCATTCTGGCTAGTTGCATATGGTGAATGGTCTCATACTTACTTGCACCATCTATAATGCACAAAAACCATAAGAATACTGATATGAGCAACTAGCAAGATGAGAGCAAATTCCTTTGACACAAAAATTCGCTCAGGGACAAATTTGAAGTTGACAGACCTGATAAAATAGAAAAGTTCATATAGTTTAGTAGCTGACGTAACTACTAGCAAATTTTTTAAATATACAACATAATGTATATTGATATTGCTTATTGTATACATGTTTATCATGGCAATATCCCTCTTTTATACCTTATTTATCAATGAACTCTTGAACTTTCGGTACTTATTACGTGTTGAATTCATTTCAGGTCCTATAGTGGAGTTGCAAGGAAAAGATGTGAAAATCAAACCTAAATCAAGGAAATTGTTCAAAATCTAAGAACTTCAGGATGTTTTTTTCATCACACCTGTGACACTTTCCATCACAGCCGTTTTTTGTGATACATGAGTTGACCAAATTGTTGACTGAAAGTCATCACATCCGTGACCCGGATTTCATCACAGTTGTGATGACGAACGCAGATTTGACCAATTTGACTTTTCATTTTATGAAAAATTAGGGCATCACTCAAGTATGCTACATAAGGCTGGGGACTGAAAGAGAACGTTTCTTGGCGAATTTGCGGAGCAAGTTGATCATTCTTCACCTTTCTAATGCAGGGATTAAAGATTACAACAACAACAATCATTTAAATAATTGGTTTGATCTATATTTTGAATAGAATTATGACTTCCTTTTATTTAATGAAGTTTTTGATGTTTGATATGCACATAATAGGCTAATCTTCTTAGTATTTGCTTGGATCATGTGAACCGTTTTATGGATTGTTAATCTTTTGAAGTAAACTATTGTCAATTACTTGATTTATGATCAATTGAAGAACCATGATCATTTGAGTTTAGTTATTTGTTCTTACATGAGCGTTATTAACTTGTTAACGACGGTTGACTATTATTAATAACTCATGGTTGATTACTTGACACAATTGAATAATTAAGATAATTAATAGACATATTGATTAGTTTAAGAACATTGATTAGCGCTTGATGATTGTGAATTATATGCGGGATAATAATATAGCTTTAGTTTTACGACAGCAAGGCTTTAGATTGATATTAGCTTAATGACAGTTAGGTTGCTTCTAATAACTGGTAGGCTATAATACTCGATAGAGATTTGTGGTGTCACTAATTGATACGATAGTTGTAATTGGTTTTAACAAACAATCTATGAAGTAGGGGGATCGAGTCCAAGTAAATACCTTTACTCCAACTATTATTTAAATTAGTTAATTGCTATTTTAATTGCTTGTCTACTTTATTAAATTACTCGCAAGGCAAGTTGCATAACAAATCATATAAAAATCCCTTCTCTAGATTAATTACTGGTAGTTAATTTCTTAGATAAACACTATTCCCTGAGGAGACGATAACTTGGATTTACCGGTACTATCTACTATACGATTAGGACAAGTTGCCTACTTGTGAAATAGAAAATAGTGGTATTTCTTATCTTTTTAAAAGTATTGCATACATAAGGGCTTTGAAGGTTACCAGAAGTGGATAAACACACGTCCAAGATTAAAGGCTTTGGATAAATATTCAATTGGAAATGACCATATAAACGGCAACCCCAATAGAATCTGCAAAATAAACACCAAAAGATGGTTGCAACAAAACTCATATGATCATGTAAAAGTGGTGGTTGCAATTCAATATGGGTTTTATATCTCTAATGGGTCAAAGAGTCAAACTCGAAGGTCTTCCAAAGTGTAATTTTAATGCATACAACCTCCTAAATCATTTTATGCAAAAAGAACCAGATTAATTTTGTGATTGTATCATTTTTGTAGTTATAGTAAACACGTTAATTATTTTATAAGAGTAAACACTTGGAAAAAGTGTCCTGGTCAATCCAAACCGTATCGACCCACATTAACAATACCCTTTTTGACACGAACCTGTTACAACCAATTACTAACCCGCCCATTTTGTGACCTCTAAGTAAAGTGAAGTGTACAAATGGTAAACATAACAAACTAATGACAGATAAAAGGTAAGCACCTGCACTAATGCTGCACCTGTTAAAGCAGTTACTACCCCGATAATGTCCATAGCCTGTATTAAAAGTGATAGACTGAAAAAGATAAATGGTAGGTTGAGTAAATGACTAAATGTATGTTGAATTCAGCCATAAACTTCATTAATTTTAGACAACACTGTTTAGTTTACCTTAAGCGTGAGAAGAAGCAAAGGTGGAGCATAAAGAAGCACGTTCATTTTCACTGAAACAGCTGCACTGCAAAAGGAAAAAGCAAACAGGATTCAAAGGCATAGTTAGTTTCATTTATGACTCAACCTCCAAGAGATGATATTTATATATATATATATATTTTTCTTAATGGCTAAAAAATAACTAAACCTGAAAATAATCAAGCCCAGATGCCATTTCTGATAAAGAAGTGGAAGCAAAGAAGCATGGAATAGAGTCATAGCGAAACAGTCATTGAACAAACGAAGCACAAAAATCGAACACTGTCTTTTAGATAAAGAAAGCAAAGTGAGAACCCACCAAGGTATCTGCAAAATAGAAAGGATTAACTTTTAAAATGTACATTAAATTGAGTGTTCATGCGTCAGCAATGTGTGAATGAACAGAAATTGTTCATACCACATCAGTCTTCACATATATGAATAGCATAATTCCAAGATTCACAATGTAGAGAAAGCCAAATAGAATCTGCAATAACAAGAAAGATCCTCAGTTACTAGCGAATTGTAAGTAACGTTTCAGATAATATAAGAAACCCCCTTAAAAATAATTAATTGTCTATAGAACAGCAGGGATAATAAAAAGGTTTCAATGATCTACTTTGCTTTATAATCTTCATACTACAAATGGTATTTGCATGTCTTTCTAATAGCAAACATCAAATTCACTTCGGTTCTAAAATTGACAACTAAAGACTGCATCATGCCAAATACTTTCTAATCTTTACTATCACAATGAGCACATCCTGAAACGATGCCTGATATGCATTCTGTATATTTTTCGTACTACAATTATTTTTGGAAATTAACCCTCAGAATTTAACATGTTAGCAATATAATTCTCTAAAACAAATACTTCTAAATCCGTTTAGGTTCCTTATTTTGACTTACTTGACCCAAAACTTGAAGTTATCATCACGTCACATGATCATGGTAACTTATATTAATTTTTCCCATATTATATTATCATACAAAAGGCTCACTCCAAGTGATTAATAATAGTAGCAAATGCAAGCAAGAATTCACCTGTGCAAGATAGACTTGGCCTCCCGTAACATATTGTATGGCGGAGTATTAATAAAGAAAACCGGCTGGGTAAACCAACGGTCCTGTATCCCCTTTCAGATTGCTGTAATCTCTTTCTCCTTCAATAAATCCATCAACTTGTTTCGTCATCCATACCATTTCTAAGTGAAACTGAAATTACATACTCCTTCCGGTCACCGACAAAAAAACTTACAAAATGAATTTGGATGTCAAATCATTTACTTTCAGAATACAAAATTGATACACACTTCACTCAAATTTTACATCAATAAACTATTTGCATCACTTGGCATAAAGTGGTATTTCGATGCTTTCTTTTGAACTTATTGTTACAACAAATATATCACTATTTACAGCTGTAAATATCAAATCTTAATGGTTGAAATGATGAGCTGAGATAAATGTAACCCTATCCCTTATTCTTTAAATTGAAGTAATCACTTTAAAAAAGAAAATCCAAATAGCCCAAAAGTGTGAAAACATTGTTCGTTATTTTCTACAGAGGTAATTGCCCCAAAATGTAATGAACTTTGACTAAATTGTTATTGTATGTAATGAACAACCTTTTTCTAACCTTTAGATGTAACAGATTTTTAATTGTGTTAGCAACATATGCAAGTGACCAATACCAGATAAAAAATGGTGACTTGGTATGCCGCCACATCATCAAAAAACTGGTGCGACATCACCATTTTACCTGCTATATGTTAACAGAGACAATATTTGGGCAAACTTAATGAACGTAGAATCGAACTTGATACATATTGGTATTTTGTGTATCAGACTCTGAAACTTACCCATTAATTTACCAAACTTCCAACTCTTTGGTAACACAAATACATAATCCTATAAGTCATAAACCGGTGACATGACACCAGTTACGATGATGGCAACTTATATAGTTGTCTAGTCAATTAAACAAAGTTCCCAGAAAAATGAAAATTCATCGGCTCCCTGACAAAGGGATCACCAGATACACACCATAGCATAGAATTGAAAGTTCTAAACTTTAAAAGGTAGGTTCTATAATTCAATAAATATAAATAGCAACTTGTATCAATTTCGAAGTAAAAAACAGTTCATTACATACAATGTCAAACTTTTAATATAACCGTTCAAAATTTGGTGCAGTTTTGCTTCTTTATAATACTATTACAGAATCCATAGCAATTTTGAAGTTAAAATGTATTCAAAATAAAAATGGAGCTACTTAAACAGCCTAAAAATGTAAAATTGAGTCTCACCTGTGACATGTAAGCATCCCAGTCAATCTTGGTATCTAAAAATACATCAAAACCAAAACTTACAAATACAAATTCAAATTCGTGTGTAATAATCAATAACATCAAGTGAATATACTTACAAGGAACATATGCGATGATTAGTGCAGTAAGAACAGAATCTGCGATAAGTAAAGCAAAAGCAAAGGGTATGTCAGGGTTTTTGTAAAGATTTTGAAATAAACTTTGTGGCTTTTTGTTTGGGGTTTTGCGTTTGGAAACGGCAGGGATCGCCATGGAACTGGCGGAAGAAACATCCGACTGCTGGTGGGAGGTTTTGTTGATCGAAAGATACGTGAAAGTAAGTTGAGTAAATTACATTGTGTAGTCCCTAAAGTTATTAAATCTGCATATTTTTTGTTTCGATAAAATCTTATTCACTAATCGTCTTTTTTAGAGATGGGATAATAAGAATATAAAAAACGAGGTGATCCTCGCACATCTTTTTTCATCTGTACACAGTATTTTACTCTTAATATTAATGTTGTTATTTTGACTATTAGTTTTTGGAGAACAACTTTCTTTCGACCCAACAACGATAGTTCATAGTAATTTCACATGAATTCAAAATCGATCAACCACTGTTTGCACCACAACGCACACAAATGAAGTGCAAACAGAGACACCTGAAAATAAATGTTCGGCGGAGATGAACGTGACACGAAGAATTTCAATGTAACGACATTGCTTAAGCCTCCTCAAGTTGAAGGACTATCATGGCTTATAAGCGGATACCTCAATGATCTGTTACTGTTCCACTTGTACATCTCGAAATCTTCATCACTAATGATAATTATGTTATGGCTATGGATAACTGTTTTGTTTTCATTTCTATCTTCTTCTTTCCCATCTCCTAAACACCCTCAAATCCTTTTCACCATCAATTACAAGCCCACCTAAAAGATTCCATCTTTTTTGCTTCACTTGAATATTTGGTTAATCTTTATGTTAAAAGTTCAATACTCATTTGGAAAAATCGTATAAATCACTGAAAAAATACATAGAAAAAAGTCAACTCAAGATAAAGAAAAGTGGAGATGGAAGCCATGCAACTTAAAAGTTTAGGAATTTAAGCACAAGAGATGTGATTGACTTGTGCTGCGAGTTCAATCAAAGTAATTAACGTCTTTCCGTAAGCATGGGGATATCAAATATAAATCCAGCGGGCTTGTTTGCTTGGAAGTTGGAACAATATATATTCAATCCAGATTAATTTAGGTTCCTGGGGTCAGGTCAAGCTAAAACGGGAACCATGGAAATGGTTTTTCTTTGCATTATTTAACTGCACTTTACACCACTCTTATTAAAGGTTCACGACTTCAAAGAAGTCCAGCAGCCCATGGGTACTTCTACAAAAATTCACACATCTTTTCAAGTCCTGAGTGTAGAGATGACAGTGACACCGATACCCGTGGGTGGCAGGAGGCCTGAGACCCGCAACAGTGCAACCTGTGGGTACTGCAGCCGCAGGTAAATGCACGGATTAGATATCTTACATGACGATGCATAAACACACTTCAGCTGATCAAACATATCACAGAATTCAACTTCTTACTACATCTTTGTAAACATGAAAAAAAGATTAGTCAAATTTACCAAACGCACTTCCTGTTTAATGAGTATTTGCAGCTGTACAAGCTTTGCCAAATGGTCAAAGTTAGCCCCAAGTCATTGAACATGTGTAGTTTTCCACCAAAATCCATAATTCTGCAGCATCAAAGAAAGAGCAGTTAAATAACAGCACAACAGCATTTACCAGACGAAAGTTATATGATTCCAACTTATTCAGAGTTCAGAAATCATCAGGTAACCACTACAAATACCTTTTCTAAATGAAGTTGTCATGTATTATTTAAATGACAGATCCTGGTATCAGTCAGCCTAAAGATAAGAAGCATATCGAACTAATTCTAACATATTAGATATAAGTCAACCTTATATTTGTATATTAGACATATGATATAATAATGAACCATTATATCTAATATGTTAGAATAACATTGTGGTTGGAAGTTATAATCAATTAATGATGATTGGCAGATTAAAGACTTAGGATATGTAATCAATCCATATCACAATTCATAATGTTATATTGTTCTAGATTTAATACAAGTGAAAATATGATCATGTCATAGAAGCTGACCTACGGTTTTGAAAAACCTAATTCTTAACCTTCAAACAGATTGTTTGAACTTTTGACGGTAACATCCATTACTAATTAACATATGCAATTAATTAGGTTAAAGTGAATGAGAATACCTTGAATTTGGCTTGTTTGCGAATCGGGGCATCGCCGGCAGCTCTCAGATGCACCACACTGTGCAGGTCAAATCATATTCTATCGAGATTAAAACTCGAAAGAAAAAAAGGTTATGAAAAACTTAAGTCGGTACTACTGAGCCGACCACTTGGTACAAGGACAATGATTGATCTAAAAGGGACAAAAGAGTCCAATGATTTCACAGGAGATCATGATAATCAAAAGCTACTTTCGAATCCAACTTTCCCCACTAAAGCATCTTCAATACAGACCTCATCCAAGGAGAATCCATCAACACTACAACTCAAATTTCTTACTTTTCTTGACTTTCAGCCACTTTAACATATGCATGGCCCCATTCAATGTCCAAAATACAATATAATCCATCTTACAAACTGAGATAGGGAACTTTTTCAATTGATTTCATAATCCATTCAATGCAACTTATTCCATAGAGATTTACCATTTTTACATCCAACAGGCAATCTTTATAAACTGTGAATCTAAATGATAAATGCTACTACTAGTTTACGAAGAGGTTTACGCATTATTACAGAAATGAGATTACACGTATTATTAATCAACCCCAACTACATTTCTTATGAATTCCATGATTTTGTAGGGATCATTAAAACTAAAAACTAATACAAGAAAGAAACAAGAACATGCTTAAATGATGAGAAATAGCTAACAAGACGTTTTAAACAAAACTTACAACACGGGTATGATGTTTAGTAGCTTTAATTGCCAATTATGGAACGGATATTCCTAACGAAGAATCACTGATAAATTATCATTACCAAGAACTTACACAAGCCATTTGCTTTATAATCGCTTAGCCAGACCTCACTCTCTTTTTGCCATCAGATCTAGTTGTTCCACCTGATTCTGCTTCCGACGAAGCATCCATTGATTTGCTAAACGAGTTTGAAAGATCGCCGTAAAGATCAACCACCCTTTTAACATTGTTGTTGAGCTCTCTAATTAGACCTACATTTCTTGTTAAGTTAACAGGCAGTTTAGACTCTTGATTCTGGTTAATCTCGTTAATCAGCAGCCTGTTTTGATCCAAAATGTTCTGGACTTGTACAAAACTCTTTTGAAATGTTTGCAGTACTTTCCCATCTACGCCTATCTGTGATCCATTCCCAATTCCAGAAAATATATCACCTTCCATTTGCTTCTCACTTGTGTATTTATCAAAACTTCAAAACCACCCACAATTAAAGACCTGCAATTTTGTAACATCAAACAACAAGATTTGAAATGAGCTGGAAACACTCTAAACCGCGATAATAATGATCAAAAAACAGTTTTTGTAAGAGAATGAAGAGCAACATTTTATGGGTCCCAGCCATATTGGAAGTCCGTATTTCGGTTCTGATTTATGGAGTAAAATAATTTAATTTGTGGATTAGGATACTGTAATCTACTACCTATTTATGATTAAACATGGGTTTTTTTATGGATTATAAGGATTTTACTTGATTGCCCCAAGTTAGAACTCCAATTAGAGTTAAAAATCATCATAAGTTTTACTCATTTTTGAAAGAAATCCATTGAAAAACATATCAAATAAACTATACCTTTTTCCATAATTATAAAAAGGAAAAAAGAGTCTTGGTTGAAAAACCTAAATTAAACACAAATTTATGAGAAAGATGGCATTTTATCAAACACCCAGAAGGCATAATTACAATTAAACGCCAAATCCGCAAAAGGGTTCGAACAAAGAAATACTGTAAATAATTTACGTTGAAAGTAAAGAGCATAATTTGGTACAAACCTCAAAAAGCGGTATCGAAATCAGAAATTTTCACAAAAGCTGAGATGCAGAGACCCTGAATCATTAGCAACAAAGGAAAAAGAAACTAAAGATAAATACATATATAGGTATAGATATAGATATAGATATAGACATAGACATACGATTGATAGTCCTTTTGTATATGAGATTTGACAGTACACACACACGGCGTGAGTGTGTGTATTTTGGTACCCTTTTTTTCTCTCTTTCCTCGTTTACTTCACCTGCGAGATTCTTCGCTGTTTTTGTTTCTTTTTATTTATTTTATTTCATATTTTATGAACGAGAGACGAAGACTTTTCTGTTCTCACGATTCATTAAGTATTTAAATTCTGGAAAAAATCACTTTTTAGGGTACGTTTGGTATAACTTTTTAGAAATTCTAACTATTAATTTTCAAACAAAAATTTTCTATAAAAATGAAAGTGTTGTTTGTCATGTATAAATTGTAGTTTTAAAATTTAATGAAAAGCTCAAAATTTCAAAAATACTGGAAGTAAATTTTCATGAAAAACTCAAAACCTAAAGATACAACTACCTCACCAAACATACTCTTACACTTGTAAAAAAGCTACAAAAAATCTAAATTCTTTTTCAAGATAATACCCTGTAATGTTATAACCAATGATTGCAAAATTAAGGTTCATTTGCGTAGACATGTTTTTATAACGTTATAACCAATGATTGCGAAATTAAGGTTCCTTTGCGTAGAAAGGTTATTAGACATTGTGGCCTAATTGTGAGCTCGGCAACCCGGCTACCATTTCCGTGTTGCTTCATCAAAGATTTACCGGCTAACGACTTAGAGTTATCAGGTTACATTGATGGTTGAAGTTTGTCCCAGAGTACGAAATGTGTAAGTTTTTTCGATAAGTTGTTTAATCTTTTATCCGCTTCAAGATTACATTCCTGGATTTTCAACATATGAATTATTATTACATGGTTGATTGTTATCACATTTGACAGCCCGACCACAATTTCCAGTGAAGCCACGGAACGGGGCCACCAATTTCGCAACCATTCGTTGTGAAATTTGTAAAAATCCGAAGTTTCCATTTAACTTTTTCTCAAAGCGTATAAACGTGAATTATTTTCTTAAATTAGTTGAAGATATTTACAGATGTACAATATTCCCTCTTTGTATTTATATTGCTCTATATTACTTCATTCGTGTCAAATTAAGTGTTGTCATTTTCGTTTTTCAAATGCCAACTTCCAAAATAATATTCTTTATACTCTTATTTCACTTTTACACAAAAATATAATCTTTCCGTCTCAATTTAATTGTTCATGTTTCAATTTTTGTATGTTTCAAAATAATTTCTCATTTTCGATTTCAGTCAATCGTAAAATGTTTAAAGGTGTGTTTGGCAATGGAACTTATTAAAGTTTAATATTATTTTTTGGGTTAATTGTTTCGTTATGTATTAAACTTTACACTTTTTACTATTGTATGTAACCACCTTTCAAAAATGCTATTGTATGTATCGAACTTGTAATTTTCGTATATTGTATGTAATATTTCCTTTTTTGACCATTACAAAAAAAGGAAGTTTCCTTTTTTGTCAAGGCTAAAAAAGGCAAGTCAGCATACAATATACAAAAATCACAAGTTCGATACATACAATAGCACTTTTGAAAGATGGTTACATACAATAGTAAAAAATGTAAAGTTCGATACATAACGAAACAATTAACCCTTATTTTTTCTACAAGCTCAAGTTACTAACATTATTTGGGAGACAAAATAAATTGAGCTTATTATATAAATTTTATTTGAAAACATTTTAAATAGTAGAAGTAACTTGGGAGTCTATCGGAACTTATAATAAATAAAAAAATTACTTAAATAACTTTTATTTCATTAGTTATTATGTTTTGAATTTTGTCCTTCTATATAAATTCACAAAGTTATAACTCCACCAATTCAAGATATAAACTTCATGTATAAACTTTCAGTTTTTGCTAACTTCATCAAATATAACATATAATTAACATAAAGTTTATTGATTAATAATGTAATCATTACACTTTTATAAAAGTGTATAAATTATGTAGTCAACAATTAAATTAAAACCAAGTGAATATTAGTTATGCTCACCCTAAAATTATGTGTGTTTTAAACAAGTAAATTTTAAAAATGCATCACCTATAGACGTCTAAACTAAATGTCATTCACATCGTGAATACTTATAATGAAACGACGAATTATACCAAATGAACCGGGTGAATTTGTTTAATTATTTTTCGAACAATATCTAATCCGACCTAATCTAGTAGTCTAATCCCAACAATATCTAATCCGACCTAATCGTAAAATGTATAAAAATAGGGTCATTTTAATGTTTTCTCCACATGAATAGACTATTTATGAGGGGTCTAATTGCATTTAGACTTGAATTATAATAAAAAAAAATTACATTTATTTATACTACGAAGCCTGATAGCATGGGGGCCCCGGGAACCCCCTCCTATAACACTAGATCTGCCCCTATCTGCAAACAAATATTAACAATACGCAGATCCTTACATTTCGTGTAAAATTGAAAGTCACCTAACTCATCAATACCACGATGAATCATAAGGGTAAACACCTCCATGACTAGGGTGAAAACATAAGGAGACATCAAGTTACCTTGTCTCAAACCCCTTTTTCCCCATAAAAAACCATAAGGGTAACCATTAATATTGATAAAAAAAATGACACCATCTCAACACACTTCATAATCCATTTAACCATTGTTGGTAGAAAACCAAATTGATAGAAGAACCGATTTTAAGAATTTTCAATTTACAGTGTCATACGCTTTTTGAATATCAATCTTGAAAGCACAACTAGCTTCACCACATTGTAAAATGGTAGTTCGTGTTTGGAGGATATAATCAAAAATAATCCTAGACGGAATAAATGCAGCTTGGTTGGCATTAAGTATATCTTCTAGTCCATCTTTCATTCGATTAGAGATAATTTTGCTAATGCATTTGTATAGAACATTACAACACTCAATCGCCCTAAAATTTGTAACTTTAAGAGGAGATTGTACCTTGAGAATTAGGGCAATAAATTATTTTGTTTAACATCTGCCCATTAATGAATAAATCACGAATGCAAGACATATATCATCCCCAATCACATCCCGAGCAGCCTTAAAATTTTTAACTGTATAACCATCCGGACTTTGAGCCTTTTCATCTCCCATAGAGAAAACAATATATTTTATCTGTCATTTTCAGCAGGAATTTTGTTGTCCTAGATGCATGGGAGGAGCTGGGATTTGTTCATTGAGGGGGCAAGAAAAAATTTATTTTTTTCTTTTCTTTTTCTGAGGGGGCAATATATACAATATATTAGTAATACTTAAAAAAAAAACTTTTTTAAGTAATTTGAAAATTCTTGTAGGTGTGACTGCCCCCATTCTAGATACGCCTCTTATCTCTATGTATGGCTTTATAGATTATAAAGTGCAGAGACGATATTGCAGTGGGGGCAAAAAAATTTTTTTTTTTTTTTTTAACGTTAATATTAATATATTATTGTTTTTGCCATTTCCTTCCCTATTATTGTTTTCAGATGGTGTAGCCTGAATATCGACTAGTTTTATGGAGGTTTCGTGCACAGACACTAATTCTTGAAAAGCCAGGCCAGATTCTACAATTCATTATATATTCCTGATTGAACATTAATTCCATCTCGCATCACCAAACATAGTTCAAGTCATCTTAAAAAAATCGACTAATTATGATAAAAAAATCTTATTTGTAAAACTATTTGAGAGCTTTTGATACTTATTAAGATCAGATCAACATTATGGAGGAAATCGACTTGGTGGGTAACTAACAAAACTGCCTTGTTCCTAAGGGCTCCCCTCATACACTCCTGTAACCAAAAACAAACCTGAGAACTTGTACAAACATTATTTATAAATGCGTAAACTTTGATCCTACCTTGAATATATCTGAACCAGTGTGAGTATCGACCGTGCTAAACACATCATCAAGGAGATAGATATCACAATCTTGATAAACAGCTCGAGCAAGTTGAATCCTCTGCTTTTGACCACCACTGAGATTAATACCACGCTCTCCAATTTCAGTCTGGTCACCAAATTCTAGCATTTCCATGTCCGTCTCCAAACAACAGTTTCTCATTACTGGCTTGTATTTCTTTCTATCCATTTCTTTCTATCCATTAGTAAACCAAACAAGATATTCCCTTGGATTGTTGCATTTTCAATCCATGGTGTTTGTGCAACATATAGTGTGCTCCCACATACCCTCACCTGTTATTGTAACATTAATTCACAATATGTAATTTAAATGTCATATATCAATAATAGCCCATAAAGTAACTGCACCAAATGTATTAAATTATGCTTGGACTTGTATCATATGTAATCAACTAAAACGACTTCTACTGTGTGTAATTAACTTTCAATTATTGTTATTGTATGCATCCGGTTTTGATGATATGTCAGATAACGTGATGTAAAGATTATTACACACAATAGAAGTCTCTTTAATTAGTTACATATAATACAATTCAACACATAGTTTAATACATTTTGATGCACTTCACCATAAAGTTTATTACTGTAAAGCTTAGTTATTGTAAAGATTAATGGTACCTTGCCGGATATTTTGTGCATGTCACCTATAACACATGAAAGAAGAGATGATTTCCCAGAACCTACAGTCCCAACAATTGCTACAAGTTCACTTTTCTTGATCTGACAATTCAATTTTTTAACCACAGCACCTTCAGCTGCTTCGTCGTCCCAGTTAAAAACCCCATTTCAACCTCAACCGCTATTCTGACATTAAAATCCTCACATCCCTCCACCACTTCCTCATCCAACTCCTTACTAAGACATGAACTCATCCAATCATTCTAAATAGATATTTAACTTTGAGATATGTAATTTTAAAAAATCGTAAAGAAAAAGTAAAATTTTACTATTTTTGTATCCTTCCAAATAGAGTTTTTTATTGATTCTCCCGATGATTTAAGAAAATATCCTCTCATTAGGATGTATTATAAAACTTTAATTTTGTATCACTAGTTTGTAAAAAATCGTAGCATAAAGTATAAAGTGATATAGTTTGATAAAGATAAAAGAAAGTCAATTAAACTTCCACATATGACTTTTAAGTTTCCTGTTTTTTAGCTACACCATACAAGTAAAGACTTAACTGCAACGCGTTCTTCTGTATGTTTAGGTAAATTCCCTCACTAACATATAAGCATGCATCATATCTATACAACCTGATAAGTTTCTGGTAATGCATCATTTATGAATAAACTTTTCACTTGGAGTTTATTTTCATAAGTTTTGAACACATGTACATCCTTACATGCGTATTAGGTGCTTGATGAAATGATTGAATGAAACCTTCTTTCAAATTGAAGGCCATTTCATTTCAGAGATTTCTATATGCAACCTTGTTTCTCTAGGACTTGCTAGAAAAGCTATATGTGTTTGCTCATTAGACAAAGTTTTATATGTTTTGTAATTAGAAACATCCCATTTGTGTAACAGTGCATTTATTACTGTATCAAATTGTACCAGCTTGCGAGTTGATAAACAATGACTTGAAACAATTTACTTTCAAAAACATATTTTTTGTGCTGCTCAGTATTATGTTGAAATTGATTAGTGGGTGCTTCACATATTACAAACCTCCAATCTTATGGCTGCAGGTACGTGGAGAGTTATATTCATCGAGATGTGGTAACTCATGCTGCTGTTTCGGCAGCTGAACTTTTCGAATTGGAGAGTCAAGACGGTAATGTTACTTTTGACCATAACCTAGTTCTTAAAAATTTTCACTGCCTTAGGATGTTTAAAACCTTTGATGCGGTCGTGAATGATAATATGCATGTCACTCACTGATCAGACCTCGTAAGGCTTAATGCAGGAAGAAAGATTTTAGAATGAGCTAGAACATAGTATTTTAGAAATTTATGCAAATAGATATACTACATCAGATATTCATCCATTAAATAATTTCATAGAACACAAATTTCAAGTACATCATCTCAAAATTATCTAAGTTAGGAACATAATCCCAGAAAATGGGATCTTCGATGTGTTATCAATAGAACTGCATGTCACTACCTTCAACAGGAGGTGGTTTTGTTTTAGCTTAACTCTTCATAAACCTGTAGACCGGTTTGCATACTCTTGAACCAATGCTCCAAATAGTGAAGGTCTCTCGATCAACCGTGAAGGTTTGTCAAATTCTTTTGCATAACCTGTTTCCAAAAAATTACATTCACAGCTCAATGAATTTAGATTCAAAATGAGAAACTCCCGCCAAGTGTTTTTCAGAAAAGAATGAGAGAGTTACCAGCATCGATGACTAGAACCCGGTCACAGTCCATGACAGTCGGTATTCTGTGAGCAATGCTAATGATGGTACAATCAGCAAAGTCCTCTCGTATGATTTTCTGAATGACTGCATCTGTTTGTGAATCAACAGAAGCCGTTGCTTCGTCCATGAACAACAGTCTGCTGTGCTTCAGCATCACTCGTCCCAAACAAAGAAGTTGTCGTTGTCCGACGCTCCAATTATCACCATTATCAACAACTGGGAACAAAAACCAATATGTTTAAACTCAAAAACTTGACATCTGTTCACTAAGAAAGTGTATTTTGGATCGGGTTCTGGTACCTGCAGAAGCAAGTTTACCAGGTTTTGCAGCTACAACATCGCTAAGTTGGCATCGCTCAAGACTCTGCATAGCAAGTTCTTACATCAGATAAATGAATGGAGGTCAAGAGACGCAAACACATTAAAGCTCATGGTTATGTAAACAAAAAAAAAATGATTACCCTCCAAATCTCTTCATCAGAATGTTGGCCAATTGGGTCGATATTGCTTCTTACAGTGCCTTCAAAGAGTATTGGTTCTTGAGGAATGATCCCGAACCTAGACCTTAGATCATGAAGTCCAAGGGTAGATATGTCGACACCGTCAATGATTATACTTCCCCCAGACGGCTCCACCAACCTAAACAGAACCTGGATAAGAGTTGATTTCCCTCCTCCGGTTCGACCAACCACACCAATCTTTTCACCTCCTTTAATGTTCAGGGTAATCCCTTTGATCACCAAAGGTGTGTTTGGGCGATATCTAACCTGCATAATCCAACATTCAATAACTTCAACTGAGTTACTCTACAAGGGGATATAAGTTTCAGTTTAGGCTAAAAGATTTTTATATTTTCTTACCTGTAAATCTTTGAGCTCTACATTGCCATGTGAAGGCCAATTTGAAGGTGGGGAACTGTCTTTTTTAACCCATTCAGCTTCTGAGGGTATGTTGGTGAACTGTTTAATTCTTTCAACTGAAACCATTAGGTTTTCGACATAGCAGCTTACGTAAATAGCCCAAAACAGAGCTCCATTCAGTGACAATCCATACGAGAGAGATAATCCAACGTTCTCTGATCAAGGTTTCCAGTTTCAAGATTACTTCTTTATTGAAAGATTAGAAAACAAGGGAGATTAGCTGCAAATATACCTGGTTTAACAATACTGCTAGGCAAGAGGATCATGAACATAGTAGAAGCACAGAGAAATAAGATTCCAATGAACTCCAAACGAAAACCTAACCACTCGTTGGAGCCGTTGTTGTGGAAATCCATTCTCAGATTGCCATTCACTATATCAACGTTTTCTTGTACAAATCTGTCCTGCTTCCTAAAACAACGTATTGTCATAACTCCAGAGATGCTCTCAGAGAAATGGTGGATAACAGGTGCTTTTGTAATCGAGTCAAGTCGTGTTATTTCACGAGATGATGCAAGAAAGAATCTCTGAAACAATCAGGCCGAAAAATCAGATCAGTTTATAAAGATACCTTAATGTACAGTGTACACGGACGTTTTACACAGAAGAAACCTACCCGATACCAAACATTGAGCCAACCTAGTGGAACCAGAAGGAACACGGTTGGCCAAGCATACTGACAAGTGATGACGATAATGCCAATCAATGTTATGTACATAGTAAGATTCACGCTTATTGTAAAAGGGAGGGTGATGTCAATGTTTATTTGATCACTTGATGCCTGAAAAGATTAAACAAATAAGCACAGGGTCATTCTATAAGTATTAACAGTTGATCAAAAGAGAAGTTTTAAGAATTTTACCCTACTAAGAATTCTGCCTGAGGGCGTAGTGTCGAAAAATGACATTGGAGCATGAAGGATGCTGTGAAGAATTCGTTTAAAGAAAATCTGGCAAGTTTGAAGCCCAAGGACTGTTGAAGATATGATTCTTCCAAATACTAAAAGGAACGAAATACCAGCAATCGCTGTATAAACTTCTATAAATAGCCAAGGGTTGAAAGAAGCAGCACGAGCATCAGAAGTCTCATATGCCAACCAATAATCGCTTGACATCTCTGCACCTTGCCACATTAACGAGAACATAACAACAATAATCACACCCCACCATCCAAAAGCCTCGGTCACATAAACTTTATATACGTTGAAGCTGATTCTTCCTGTTTCTCTCTCCTCTTCCTTGATTAGTTTTGATGTTCCTATGATAGAACTAGACTTGGATCGTTCTAACTCCTTATCATTTTCGCCATTTTCTTCCCTCATGTTATCTCTAGGAGATTTCTGTAGAGGTCTAGGGGAGGTGCTTTCTGATGTTGCAGGTTTCATTTCCACGTGCTGCATTGAGGTTTCATGAGCAGACACTAAAGCTTTAAAATCGAGTCCAGATTCTAGAAGTTCATCATACTTTCCTGATTGAACAATCATTCCATCTCGCATTACCTAACGTTGTTCATATCAAATTAGAGAATGGACAAATGGTCAAAACCCTAATCTATAAAACGAAATCTAGCTTATGATACTCACTAAAATTAAATCAACATTATGGAGGAAATCAACTTGGTGGGTGACTAGCAAGATTGTCTTGTTCCTGAGAACTCCCCTCACACACTCCTGCAACCAAAAATAGAAATATGAGAGTTTGTGCATCAAAACAATTGCATAAAATTAGATCCTAGCTACAACAATTACCTTGAATATTTGTGAACCGGTGTGAGCATCAACCGCGCTAAAAACATCATCAAGAAGATAGATGTCACAATCTTGATAAACTGCTCTGGCGAGTTGAATCCTCTGCTTCTGGCCACCACTCAGGTTAATCCCACGCTCACCAATTTCAGTTTGATCTCCAAATTCCATCATTTCCAAGTCTTTCTCCAAGCAACAGTTCTTAATTACTTCCTTGTACTTGTGTATATCCAATGGCAAACCAAAAAGAATGTTATCTTGGATAGACCCATTTTGAATCCATGCTGTTTGTGCAACATATGCTGTGCTCCCACATACTCTCACCTGATATAACATCAACATTAAAGTTCTCAGACATGTCTGCTTGAATTATATCAACAGAACCCATATAGTTTCTACCTTTCCAGACATTTTGTGCATTTCGCCTATAACGGATGAAAGAAGGGAAGATTTCCCCGAACCAACTGTTCCAACAATTGCTGCAAGTTCACCTTTTTTGATCTCGAAGTTCAAGTTCTTAACTACAGCACCTTCAGCAGCTTCGTCATCCCAGCTAAAAGACCCATCTTGGACCTCAACTGCTGTGCTGCCGTTGCAATCCACCTGCCTCTCTACCGCTCCCTCATCCAAATCCTTACTCGACATGAACGCATCCAATCTTCCCAACGAGATCATAGCCTGGGAAAGAGAAATCATTGATTGAGGGAACGTACGAATTGGCTCTTGCAAGTTCTTGAAAAGTGATGTAGCAGTGAACACTGTCCCTGCATCAAGTGGGATCCCAAGCAAAATCGCACACCCAAACGTGAGGGAAGAGATAAACAAAGGTGTACTCCATAAGACAATCACGTTTCCACCAATGGAGATCATGAATTTGGAAAGCCACCCGTATTCAGAATCGCGAAAAGCTTGAATCCTCTTGTTGAAGTGTTCTTCCCATGCTTGGAACTTAATTACTCTCATGTAATTAAGCATCTCGTTTGTGGCTTTCATCCTCAAGTCACGGTTTTGCATTATACTGAATTGAAATCTGTTGTTCCTTTTAGTACCCAAAATCACATAAATCATAACTACCAAAAGTCCGATCAAAGCTACGATGGTTGCCAAGCCAAGGTACGAGTAAAGAATAGTTAAGGCCACCGTAATTTGGAGTGGCATAAGCCAAATTGCATGCAACTGAAGCATCATATCAGACAGCTGTTGAGCATCTACAGCCATGTAGTTCACAATCTGTCCAACTCCATGGGATTGCCGAGCTGAACAAGATAGCCTCAATCCCTTTTTATATAAAGAAGTTATGAGGGTCGACCGGATTAACATTCCTAGGTTCTGTGAATGGAAATTGAACTGGTGGGATGATAAAACTTCAATAAATTTTGCAACAAGTAGGATTAGTATCAAGTAATACCCCTCATAAGGGGACGAACTCTTTCCTGAAGTGAAATCGATGAATCTTTGGATCAACAGAGGGCCGACATACATAACACAGAGCCTTACAATTGCAAGGGTAGCTGTGAATGCAACATGTTTCCAGAAACATCGTAGCAGTGTGGTTCGAACGGGATGTTTCGAGTTTTCATGAGATTTAGGCCACTTTTCTTGAAAAAGTTTGGACATTTTCTCTGCACGATGTTCAGGTGAAATTGTTGGGATGTCCTCTACTTTCAGAGGGGCTTTGTATCCTTTACTCAGCAATGGGTTCATCCATAGCCAAAAGAGCTTTGATGGGATCGAAGCCGATGCCCATCCACTCACATCCGACGACTTGTTCAACTCATCACCCTCTGACACTTTTCCATTACCATTAGCATTTCCATTCCCGTTTTGTGACTCTAATCCTGTAGTCAGTATGATTCCAGTTGATCCAGTTATGGATACAACCAATAGGAGTACTGAAAATGGTAGAGATATCAATGAAATTATGTCTACAGATTTTAACAACTGTGTGCTTCCTATCCCAGAAACTAACCGAACGGTACTAGAAGACGCAAACAGAGAAATGATGATGAAATTTACTACCCAAAAAATACGAAGAGATAATGGATGAGTTACAGCTTGAAATCTCTTCTCATGGATGATCAAAACAGCAATCACAAGGAAAGATAAAGCTTGAATCAACCAAGAGATTCCATCTATCAGCTTCCATGGACTTCGAGTATTTTGTGTAAATGCCAAAATCGATGAAACAATAGACAAAATCGTCAAACCGGATGTCACTACCAGAGATAACTTAAACCAAAGATTGGTCCTGACAATTACTCTACTTTTAGCAATAAGAGGTTCATGAACTGCAGAGGTGTTGTTCTGGGAATTGAACCTCAAATAGAGCTTTTGAATAGCGAAAACGAATAGAATGAACAAAAAGATTACATCAATGGAGGATAAAAGTAGTCTTTGAGGACATGGTGATAGAAAGATGAATCTCAGCCATTGAAGTACGAGTGAAAAACCTGTGGCATCCTCTGCAACAACAGAAGTTGAAGAACAAGAAACAGAAGTCATCCAAGATGAAGCAGAAGTCATCTTGGATTTAAGTTCTAAACTAACTTCTGCTCCAACCTTAAAAGATTTAGGATCAACTTGTTTGGAACTCTAAATTATATAAGTACATGCAAATAATAGATGATTGTGTTTAAGAAAAAGACTCGGCAACAATAATGTAACAGAAAACAAAGTACAATTTGGCTTGCTATAGGGTATATGTATATATTTTTATAAACCTTACATGACATGAAACATGAAAGTGTCTATCAAGTTTCAAATAGACTTTATTTTATTCTCAACTAACACTTGCATGTTTTAGATTCCAGTCATTGTTTATGAAAAAAGAAAATATATTTTCAACATCTTCTGAATTTAAAATAATAATTGTGTGGACTAAGCTTTTGGATCATCATCATCAAGACAAAACATATATAATCTTGGTTCCGGGTATTCTTCTTGGAACCTTAATGCCGTTCTCTTTTTCAACGATTATAATCTTGTTTGTATATTATAGTCATTTTTAATATAGTCATTTTTAATATATTATAGTCATTTTTAATATATTATAGCAACGTTTTATAAGTTTTCTGAAGACCGAGTATTTTTGCTTAATGAAGATGATGACATTAACTTTAGATCTACAATTGGAATTATATGAAATATACATTTAATGCATCATGGTTCTATCAAATCGAACGTGATAGTGATATTAAACGAGTAAATGGGATTCGTTGAGCTTGCAAAGACTTTCTATGATTAATTATGACATGTACCGACACAATATCTGGCTCAACACAAGTTTCTACCAATCCAGTGCACTAGTGAAAAGCTAGGACGTACACTAGTCGAAAGACTTGCCATAGAAAGATAGTATATTTTTGTGTTTCGGTATAATTAGTAATGGATAGATAAAAAGTAATAGTGTACAAATGATGACACTGTATCTTAGAAAAAATGATAAATAGATTTAAAGGTATGCTTAATAATGGTATTGTATTATATGTGGAAATCACATATCATGTATGTATTGTATTATTATATAAGTTGTGTTTTTTTGACCTACTTTTTATCCATGTATAGCATTTTCGTACAAAATTTCTTCTATGAGGCATATTTTGACGTCAATTAAGGATATAAATTACAAATTACATTCTTTGACTATAGGTATTAAACAAAGTGATTTTTAACAAACTAATTTAACAATTAGCGCAACTACGGGAGCTATTGCGCTAATAAATATAACGAAACTATATCTAAAATTGTCAACTAATAAAACTTTGACACCTATCCAATTCAATCATGATCTCCCATCATTAGCTCCATGGGAGCTAATGGATTCATCAGCTTTGATATCGCCTAGGCAAATATGGTTGGTCGTTTTCTTTCTTTCATTCTTCTTATAATAAATTACATATATAGTCCCTTATGTTTATATCAAATTATGGCTTTATTTATATCAAGGTAACTTAGCCATAAGATCTTCATATTGTGAAAATGTTTAAACCTTTCATTTGAACTAAATATGGAGGATTGTGGGCCTATCTCGTGAGAACTTATAACTATTCTATTAACAATTATAATTCATCATTTGCACATAACTTTGACCTTTTTAAAATATTGATTGATAATCGGGTTATTAAAACTCTTCATGTTTTATAGTTTGACATCATTGTGAACTATGATCGATGTGGTAAGGCGTGATGCCAATTTGATTACGACCGTGTGCATAGTCTTTACCTAGTGAAGTGGAACACAAAAGACAAAACAGTCCCATCAGCCTTCGTTTTCATGCAAAGACTTGTACCAACTTACTTGGGGAACAAGAATCGTGTTAAATTGAATGCGAATTATTGGACTTCTTTTATTAACTTTAAATTAGAACAAAAAAAAAACCTAAGCAAAGCAACTATAAATGCTAAATTTGATATTATGATGCCAAACACTCTTTATTATGATTATGACTGATTAAATTGTTCTTAAGACATAACATCACAGAATAAGAACAATTTGAATAACTCCAAAAAATTAATGTTTTGTCGCACTTATTTCTTGCAATCAGTTTCTACTATTAATAGAATGATTGTCCAAATGCTAAATTGGAAATGACACATCACATATCAAAACCAAACAAACAGCCATTGTTGTATTATCATCAACTCAATTAATTGTTGAACTGGTTTTCATTATTAATTGAATTATATTCTCCATAACATGCGGAAAGAAAAAGAAACAAAAAATGTTTAGATTTAATATTATAGCTTGGATATCCCTTCTAATAAGTCATAACTTAAATGTTTAAATACCAACTTTTCCTACCGTGTTTATGAACAAACTATCATAGGGACACGTTTGCATTTCTATGATAATTTTGACATTGCTCACAGTATACCAAGTCACTAAGGGTCACCGATTGTAATCCGTTCTTTTCAGTAATGCTGATAATAGTATCACTCTTGTCAAAAATAAATTCTCAATTAGTTTGTGGTTCCCAAATTCCTATCTTTGAACTTACTGATGTATGAATTTTATATGTTGGAAACATGTTAGAGCATAAGGAGTCGTGACTCTTGTGTCAGAGTGTTTAGCAACAGTGTACTTCGGGAACATTGTTGCTGAAAAAGGTGGGAGTAGGAATAGTGTTCACGACAGTATTCAGGAATTTCTTTTTGATTTTTTTATTTGTCAGAAAATTTAAATAATGTAATAAATACATATAAATAACAAATTAATTTAAATAAAATAAATAACTTCATTAAAAATAAAAATTACAAGTTCTAAAAATTAAAAGTTCATTAAAAATAAAAATAACGATTACAAATCCTAAAAATTTAAATAACGATTACAAGTCCTAAAATTATAAAATAAAGATTACAAGTCCTAAAATTACGAATTAAAGATTACAAATTATGTTTCACGTACGATTCCTCCAAAGATGCTCAACAAGATCGGATCGAAGGCCCTCGTGCATTTCTTGATCATGTAATTCTCTAGTTTTCCTTGCATATGTGTCACATCTCTCGTGCCAAGTAGTTTGCATATTCCCAACAGGCACATAATACTCTTCTGATTCGGCAATGTTAAAACCGTTATCTTCGGTAATCATGTTATGCAATATGATGCAAGTATACATGACTCGTTTTATAGCGTTTACGCTATAAGCTCTTGCCAGTTGTTGTAGTATATGCCATCGCCCTTGGAGGACACCAAATGTCTGCTCAACGTCCTTTCGGGCAGCCGCTTGTGCTCTATTAAACCTCATCCTCCGTGCATCAACAACACTTGAGAACCCCTTAACGAACGCTGCCCATGATGGGTATATCCCGTCAAAAAGATAGTATCCTCGTTCGTAATCTACATCAGATACTTGATACGGGATTTCGGGAGCGGAGTCATTTAGCAGGTTGTTGAACAATGGAGACGAATTAAGGACATTTAAGTCGTTATTCGAACCCGCAACCCCAAAGTATGCATGCCAAATCCACATGTCATATGAGGCAACGGCTTTAAGCATCATCGTCAGATAACCGTGATCGTCTCGTGTGTATTGCCCTTTCCATGCATTTGGGCATTGACTCCAAGCCCATATGCATGCAATCTATGCTTCCAAGCATCCCCGAAAAACTATGAATCTGTTCATGTTTTGTATACAACCGACATATGTCTTCCTCGGTTGGTTCTCTCATGTAAACATTTGCATATAAGTCTATCATGCACCTTGTAAAATTTTGTAATGTTTCACGGGAAGTTCATTTCGACATTTGCAAATATTCGTCAAATGCATCCGGTGTGGTGCCGTATGCCAATTGGCGTAGGCCGGATGTCACTTTTTGAATAGTGCTAAAACTCGAAACACCATGTGCATCGAGTCATTGTCGAAAATACATAAAATAATCGGGTATAGGTTCCATAGAATAAGAAGTGATACCTTCAACAATTCGGAGGAAGAGTCGTTCTCGCACCCGGAAACGACGATTGAAATACTCCTTGGGGTATTTTGAGTTTTCACCAAAGTAATCGGACATTAACCTTTGGTGTGCACCAACCCGATCTCGAAGTATATACCGACGTGTACGTCTTTGGTTGGAACTTTCGGCTTCTTCTTGAGGAATTAACACTTAATTACGATAATTATGAGCTTCGATTAGGAGTCGTAACGTTGTTTCGTCGTCGGAAGAAGAATCAGAAGATATAATTGTGAATTATTGAGTTTTTGAGTATTTGAGTGTATTGTAGATGAGAAAGAATGTTTGGTGTGTTTAAAATTGTTAGAAGTGTTATATTTATAGATAGAAAATAGGATAGTTAAAAAAAAAATTAATTTTAAAAAAGTTACCGTTTTATTCAAAAAAAAAAAGGAATTTTGGCCGGAACACAACGTCCGGGGGAGGAAGCTGTGCTCGGAACACAGCCGGGAACGCTGCCCGGGAGTGGTGGAACGGCGTTCCAGCCCAGGAACTTGCACGTTCCCGTCCACTCTCTGTGCTCTTATGCTAAAGAATTTGACAACTTTCACCATTCGGGCACGAAAGAGTATGCCAACAGGTCATGAGGAGAATGAACAGTTGCAATCAACGGGTAATACTCAGGACTTGGGTCTGGCCAACTAGTCAGCCTTAAAGAATCCTATTGTCGCTATCCATACCAAACTTATATTTCTTACTTGCTATTCGTATCAAGCTTATGTTTCTCACTTGCTATTACGGGAGCTGAATCCCTGATGAGCTTGACCCTTGACAGTGAGGTCTTAATCTTGGTAGTCTTTGAAGACAGCCTAGAGGGGTTTCCCAAAGTGAGGTTTTGGTAGCCTTGGGGATATTGGAATTCAAGTGTTGGTAGAATTAGTCCCTCTACAACTTCAGGTATGATATTTGATGATGTATGCTGTAGCATACAGGTTAATTTTGGAAAAGGTGATATCATGGTATGGTGTCAAGTACAAGAATGATTTTTTTCAACCAAATAAAGAAGTTCTGGATAAATTGTGATTTACTGTCTTGAATAGCAAAGGTTTAATGGCCCCATCCAAAAAAAAGAGCATTGTGTTAAACAAGATAAAAACAAGTTACAAAGCACTAGTCAATACTGTTCCAAACTCAACTGCTTATCATAGCATGGTTAGCTATACGCCTTCTAAAACTGGCAAAAGCAGCACCCATAGTCGTTGAGCACTATTGTCGCCCACGGCCGCCACCTGTAACCAAAATGAAAACATGTTCAGTTCAGAAGAAAGAGTGATGTCTGACACCATATTCACTAACACCAGAAGGTCAAATGAAGAAAAAGAAAAAACAATAATAGATAAACAACTTAATTTATTGAGTACCTCTGCCCCCACCAGTCCTGCCACCAGGCCCACCCCTGCCCCGTCCTCCTCTACCACTTCCGTCATCCTCTCTACCTCTTCCTCTGCCACGTCCCACTACAGGTGGTTTCCTATCTGAAATAGCACACAGAAATAACAATAGCAATGATTATCACATAAACTTTGTGTGGAAAAATCAAAGATCTGAAGCATATAATGCATGTTTGTGTTAGAACAATCATGCAAATATGGACAACATGGCCAAGATGAGAGTACTTTGGCAGTTAATTAAGACCATCACAACAGAAGATCTGATGCTTATATAAATTGAAATTGGGAAAGTTATAAATATACCTGCACGACTCTTCTCTTCTTGAACCTTATCAATAACCTGGTTATGGAAGAACACGAAATATAAGTTAAAAAGATGTGCATCGATATATGCAAAGACAAATATAAAATACATTTTTCTAAGAATCGAAACTGTCAGGAAGAGTCTGACATATTACAATTGTATTCCCACGAATGTAGCATTCAGGCATTCTCCAAAACCTATCTCCATCCTACACAAACACAAAAAAAAACAAACAAACATTACAAAACTAAAACTTCAATTATCCTACAAATTAAAATTTATATATATATACATATAATAATTGTTCATCCGATGATCTAATCACCTTTTCGGGGATTCATAATGAGATTGAGATTTGGACTTGTGTTTCTGTGTTCCGTCCCATTTTTAATTTCATATTGTATGGGTGAATCTTAGGAAATTTAGAACTCACACAAACTCTATCTAAAAACATTATTATTACTACAAGCATACTGATAATAATAATAATAATAATAATAATAATAATAATAATAATAATAACAGAAAATTAAGAATAAATATACAGTAATAATATAATAACATATAATTATTATCATAATGAACATAATATATACACTAGGTTACATACAATATTCTGGTAAGTGCTGCCTATATGAAGTTTCATAATTACTTTCATATTTCTTTCCTTAAAAACATAATTAGCTCTGTATTTTATGTTTGTTTGTGACCTTGTCCATACTTATGTTGCTAATTAGTAATGATATTCATCATTTCTTAACGATTTAAAAACGTCTTCCAAACACAATTAGATAGAGGCCGGTCACATAGCTAGAAGACTAATAAAAAAAGTTGTTAGTATTCTCTTTACAAAAATAGGAAATTTTGTCCAACAATAGTAGTGTTGTTTACGAGACATCTGCATAATATTTAAATATTAAAAATTCCACTTTATGATGCATTTCTAATTAAATCCATATAACTTTTACCCAGTGAATATTTACTCCAGAGCAGTATTACTTAGAAGTGGTCGTATAATAGGGTATAGATATAATGATCGGATATTCTTTTAAATAATATTATTACTCTCTGAAAGCAACAGTTTAACTTTATATGTCTAGTAACGCGAATTTTAAGACATTTAGCGATATTCTGGATTGAGGCAGTTGCTAGAGAGTATTTTTTGTTTGTTATATGTCTACTCATTTGAATATGTTCATAAAATACAGAATACCCAATTATAATGAGAGTAATTGGAATTATGGTTTAACAATGTCCTTCGTTATTGTCTCGCAGTTTCTTGACCTTTAAGTTTATTGATTATTAAAGCTATAATGACTATAAAGTCCCATCAATTACATACACACTAACCGTCATAGTCTATGTGTCAAAACTGCCACTAGTCAAAAATGCCCAACATGTGTCAAAATTGCTCATAGGTCAAAACTACCATGGCTCAAAAATGTTGATAACGCATAAAAAATCAAGTTTTTGCATACGTTATCTCCCATTTTTAGCCCTAAACTTGACATAACTTATGATTTTAATGGTTATTTACTTAAAGTTGTCAAAGTTACTAAAATATAGATGATGTTTCAAAATCATCAAAAACAAACGAAAAATGTGAAAAAGATAGCAAAATATTACAAAGTCATATCATCAGTTTTAAATTATTTGCGTCCTCTAAAAGTAGAGAAATTATTCTTAAGTAGTCTCATATTAATTATCATGTAATTACGAACACATGGACTCAAGAATAGCCTAAATACGATGAAGAAGTTAGAGCCAAAAGAATATTTCAAGAACTACGATCTCGCCCACAAAAGTTACGATCCCGCACACTAGGCCTGGCACCAAGCCATACGGCTTGGCACCAGGGGGTATACGTTCTAGGTCCACGCCATATATGGTCTGTGTAAGTCATATACGGTATGTGCCAAACCGTATTCAAACTACTACAAATCGTATACGGTTTAGTGCGACGTTTAGGCGTACAAAAATGTGATTTTTATACGATTTTCACTTATAGGACGTGTTTTTGAAGACCCAATAGGGGCAACTTAAGGTGTATCAGCTGATGGATCAAGTCTATAAATAGGGATCAATACCTCACCATTTCAAAAAAAATCCACTTAAGCATTTTTCAATTAAATACTCTTTCTCTCTAGTTTATTTTTTAGTTAATTTCTAGTTAGTTCTCAGTTAATATTTAACTAGAAAATTAGAGGGGTACTATTATAATATTTTTGGAGAATACTTGGAGTTCTGCTTCTGTACTTATTTAAGTTTATTCAACTACGCATTATTCACAATTCTTTCTATCATTTATCTATCTAGTTAAGATGCATGATATTCTTATTTTGATTATGCTAGATCTAAGACCTATATGATTAGTGAGTAGTTATATTGTGTGTTTGTTGTGACTTAGTTAGCCATAATAAATTGAGATGATGTTATTATATCTTTATAAATGAAAACTCGGCGTTTTGATTATGTTTTCCATCTATGATTTTAAACTTTAATTAAATCATCGTCTTTCCACCAATAATCTTGATTAAAACCTTTTGATGAGACGTCAAGAACCTCAATCAAAGGAAATCAATTATCTGTGTTTAAAAGAGCATGGTCTAGGTTTGAAGCTATGAAAATATTGTCTTAACAGTAGTGTACATCCTGGATTACTGAAGGATTTATTAGGTAGATTTAAGTAAGGGCTCGTTTAATTCATAAATGGAGAATATTTTTTCTAAAATACAAACTGAGTTTATAAATCCATAAATGAAAAGAGGAACCAATAAGTGTTCCAAGCTTTTCTATTATCCTTGAATTTTACTAAACCATTGATGGAAACTAATCAAACACCGAACCAAGTTTTGACCTTGAATGCTTTATTAGAATAAGTATTGGTATGATGTAAAAAATGACCAGACCATGATATAGTATGTTACTCTATTCATGCACCCGGGAATACTCATATTCTAATAAGATTCGTTGTTATGTAATAGGACACTATTGAGAGTCGAGTAGCCTACTTTGATCAGAATCACGATAGCCTAATTACTAAATGACATACTGATTGAGCAATCAATCAATAGGGAATCAGTGCTTACACCATGGTTACTTACGAATAATAGAACACAAATATTTAGATAGATGTTTTCATAACTTAAAATCGAACATCATCCCAACAACTAGGCTAACGAAAAATCACAACAAACACCTCATATATCTTGATTGCCTTTTCCTTTTTTACTTTAATTGCTTACATAATTATTTTATTTATAAAATACCAAAACCAACTCCCGCTTATTTAAAACCCCTGCTAGTTAGAACAGTAAGTCCGACATGCCTTAGTTTCAAATTCGACCGACTTTTAAGAACGACACACTAGGTCATATTTATTGCTATACACCCATAGCATAATATATACTTAGACGCCATCTTTATAAATATAAAACTCCACTGACGCAACGTCGTTGCAAAATCGCAACGACCGTGACGGGCACGTCAATTGCCCACAGGTCAAAACTATCATGGCTCAAAACTACCCATAGGTATTATCCTTGTTCCACAATTGTTTTGGGTCAGGAACGTTATTAACATAATGGGCGTATACTCTGTACCTCTTAACCCGTTTCCAAGTCTAATAACTATATCCCTCGGTTAACTAAATTACTAATAATCATCTCCAATTTAGGGTAATTCCTTTACACAAGATGAAATGTCTAGAAGATTGAAGTTTCCCTCACAATGGGTCAAAATTGTCACGGGTCAGAACTGTCCAACATGGGTCAAAACTGTCATTACTCAAAACTGCCCATGGTGAAAACTACCCATAGGTCCAAACTGCCCATGGAAATAAATTCTCATAGGTATTATCCTTGTTCTACAATTGTTTTGAGTCGGGGACATTATTAACTTAATGGGTGTACACTCCGTAACTCCTAACCCATTCTCAAGTCTATTAACCGTATCCCTCAATTACACTAAATTACTAACACCCTTGTATAGAGTTGTATTCGAGTCAAGGTGCATTTGAGCTCGGCTCGATAGCTTGACAATGCATTTTGGCTCGAAAATATTTCAAAATAATTCGAATTCGGCTAAAAAAACTTGAATATTTATAAAATAATAGTTTCTAATACTAAAACTTACTTTATATCCATTTAAAAATAAAAATCTATAACAAAATTCTTTCAAATGCATATAAAATAAACCACTCAATAGTCTAATAATTTCTAAAATACAATAATAATGTCATTT
Organism: Logfia minima; assembly: GCA_963921325.1. Classification (NCBI taxonomy): domain Eukaryota; kingdom Viridiplantae; phylum Streptophyta; class Magnoliopsida; order Asterales; family Asteraceae; genus Logfia; species Logfia minima. The sequence continues at coordinate 8,605,826 of OY992775.1, read as the reverse complement.
ACATATTCAAAATTACATATACCTATTGTTGGGCTTAGTTTTAAACAAGTACAATGAGGAAGTAATGTTCCATCCCTAAGTATTTACTCTCTGGTCATTAGTAAACAATCATAACTAGCGAATAATACTCTATGATACTAGATCTAGAAGAAATACAACACTTCAAGGAAGTCGAAGATGAAGTTGAAGATATATCTTGCAACCGCTAAGTAGAACAACGATCAAGATACAAGATTCTCATACTAGAGACCAAGCGATTAGAGACATCTGAAAAATGTGTCTCTGATCCACGTCATTTATTTCGACTCACTTAGCATATTCTAAAATATCTAAGTTGAACCTGATCGTGACTTTTGTGTAAGGTAAAAGAGGAGGAAAGTGCTTTGTCGAGTAGAGTTTTTATGAATATTGTCAACACTGTTCATATTTTTTCATTTGGGGTAAAGTCACACGCATAACATTTAATGAAGTTTGTGTTTCACCAATGAGCACGTGACCCGTTAAAAGTTCGATGAAAACTTTACAACATTCTTCTGCTATATAAAGAGAATGTTTTTCCGAAATAAATGAATCTTTACTCACTTTAATTAATTTCTTTACATTTCTTAGTGAATTTACTTTCGTTGAATACTACCAGCAAGCTTCTCAATGAGCTCGGTGTTCATATGCAAACACTTAACTTTGGTTAGTGTTTGTCGAGTAGAGTTTTAAGTAAAAAAACCAATTTGTCATTTCAATTGGTATAGATTATGTTAGTTTGTGTTTAACCTTACTTTGCATTTAAACTACAAATTATTTGATTCAAAATGAATAAAGATATTACACATTAAATTGTGTATTTATTATACTTTGTATATAAACTGTTATATATACATAGATATATATGTGTGTGTGTACGTCTTAAGTATAATAGTTGGCTATTTGCTTACTTAATATAACATATGTCTATATTATAGTAAACATACTTGTTTAAGTCGTTGTGAGAATCGGTGAGAACCAAACAGCTGTGAAAACCACACGTACCCTACGACTGTTCTGTCTCTTAGATTGTTTACTTTTTAAATACACAAATACTCAAATCTTTTAATTCAATTTTAATTTAACTTGATATCATTCAATTTTTAACTTCTTTAAAAAAAACTAGATGCATATTGCAAATTGTGTCTTGCTTCTGTTAGGTTAAAACTTAAAATGAAAAAAATGAAGAAGATGAATATAAATCATATGTATCTTAATAAAAATAGTAAACCGAGTTAATTTGAGATAACTAAATGTAAGAAAACACAAATGAATCTAATTTAATATCATTATGCATCTGACATTTAGATGCAAAAAATAAAATTGAGAAGAGACAATTGGATATAGGTGAAGATGCAAAAACTTCAATTCTTTTTTCTAAGAGCACTCTTCGAAATTGAAATCATCAAATTCTATTGAAGTTCAAAATGACCTTTGATTTAATGACAAGCTTCTTGGACATGAAAATTGATAATAATAATAATAATAATAATAATAATAATAATAATAATAATAATAATAATAATAATAATAAAAAGCCAATATGAAATCCGAAAACATAATCAAGATTATCGGAGTGTAATGGTTAATGAGGTGATTCTTTTGGGTTTTAGTGAATCTTAAATTAAAATGTTGAGTCATTAAGGGGAACATATGATTTGGATACATCATGTTGGTGATTTGATTTTGTTTTTAAGAGATTGATGGGAACCAGAGAAGGAAGCGAATTTTTAATGTTTAGGTCAGGAATTCTTCTTAGAGCATCAGTAATCAAGGACCTAAAAGTAAGTCCATACTACTGCCATATCATACCACATTAGCTTTCTATAAACCTCCACTTTTTATAAACTTACTCTTCTACTCCTATAAATCTAAACAAGTCCATACCATACTACTGCCATATCATGCCGCATAAGCTTTCTATAAACCTCCACTTTTTATAAACTTACTCTTATACTCCTATAAATCTAAACAAGTCCATAGCTAGGTCCCACTTATTTTTTAAAATTAAAATAATGCTTTATTTTATATTATCCTCTAATATATATATATATATGTCTAAACATATATTCTATATAAAATATTAAATACCATAAAAACATAAATTATAACATAGTCGATTATAAAAAAGACTTAGATATTCACACGTTTTAATCCGTATTACAAAACATAATTGATAACCAATTTCCATAATTTAACCGTAATAAACTTGTAAATTTGATAAAATAATATTTATTTTCGTTTTTGTTTGCTTATCAATGAATGCGTTCCCAAATATGATCCACCAAATCAGCATGAAGTTTATGGTATGTTATACGGTCATGTACTTCTGTATACCTTTTGAGATATTTTTCAAACTCATCAGGGCAAAGAGGCGAAGAAATAGAGTCATCATCCCACTCGAATCAATTCAAGAAGGCGAGAACCAACTCCTCGTGAAACATCTATTGGAGGATCTTCAGTCTCGTCTGGCCAATTACTTATCACATATCCTTCATCCTCTACAGTCATATTATACATTATGATACACGCTTACATTATGTTGCTTATTTTTTTCATGCTGCAAGATCTTGCAGGACCTAGTACAATTGCCCATCGGGATTGAAGGACACTGATGTGTAAAATCCAGTTATAAATTTATACTAAGAAATACCGCAAATTGACTATTACACAACCGGGCAGTGAACCCTGTCGCGTAGTAGTATAGGATGGGTAAGTCCGAGTCGAACCGAGAGGATCGTGTAACCAAGAATGTATAGCGAATATAATTAATCTAAAACAAGTAAGTAAACGTGGGGGGTTTTGTAACCGAATTGTTACGATGCAAATAATACTAATTGTAAGTAAAATAAATGACAGGCAAGTGGATACTGAAGTATCAGATATAGAGATGAACATTCATCTAGATTAGCTCACTAATGGTTTCGGGGTGTTTGTTAAAACCGGTTTATACGTTATTGTTCATTAAACTAAATCAAGTATGGAATTAGTGTTCACTTCTTCCAAAAGATTGAATAGAATTACCCTTTCGTGTTTACTATGGGTTTTAACTAAACTAGCTTCAATTTAATTCAACAACTAATGATTTAATCTTCTAAACTTGCGTTCGCAAGTATATTTAACTTAAGATGAGTTCTCTTCTCAAGTTTGATACAACCACAATCAAGTTAAATTAATCAATCCACACAAATCTTGCGTTCGCGTAGATTAGGTAATCATTCATGGACAAACAATTACAATAAACCTAAATAATGCACTAGTAGTCACTAGAACATTCAAAGATTCATTAATAGACAAACTATGCTGGAATAAACTTAATCACGATTGGGTTTTCGATTAAACATTAGATAAATAATGATAAACACCAAAGAATCACACCCCTAACCAAGAGTTTGCATCATCTAAATGAATGTTAAATTACTTAGCTCATAACTAAACTAAGAACAACAATGCACAAGATGAAATTGCAAGTAAACATTCAATTAAAATTAATAAATGTGAACTAGATTGTACCAATGTTTTACAAACTTGCTTCCTTAAACTTGTAGCCAGAGTAGATGATCAATGATGAGAAGCATTCAATGTTCTCTAAAAATCCCCCAAAAGTCGGCTAGAGTGTAGTTAGAAGTTAGGTATGTATTAAATTAGGGTTTTGAACTACAAAAGAGCTGAGTTCAGCTGTGCAGACTGAGTACCCGGCGGGGAATAAGAGTACCCGGCGGGTACTGTTGAACACCCACCCGGATTGGCCTTTGGTACCCGGCTGGAAGCTAACCGGGAATAGATCAGTTCCCGGCGGGAACCTCTATTACCCGGCGGGTACCTCTACTGCCCAAATGTTCTGCGACATTGTACCCGGATGAAAGGAAGGAAGGCCAACCGGGAAAGGGAAGTACCCGGCGGGGACTACATCTACCCGGCGGGTACTCCCTTAATTTTCAGCATTTCCAATCTTTTTCGGCCAAACACCCAATCTCAAATCAAAATACTCAAAATACCTGAAAATCATAATTCTAACATTATAAGTATCGAAAGTTCACAAAACACATTAGAATTACAATCAAATAAAGGGATATTGAAATCGACGAAACTATATAAATCGAGCAATATCAAATTCCCCCACACTTGAACTTTGATTGTCCTCAAGCAAATCATGATTTTAAAACATTCTAAACTCCTCCTCATGCCATTAATAAAATAACGATCGTTTTGGTTTCATCAAACGGTTTCTAGAGATTCACAAGTGATTCTCTAGGATATACTCTACTATTAAAAGAAACGCCGAGACAACCATACACGTTTTAGAAACTTGCAATAAGATCAAACTTTCGCCAAGTGAAGTATCAAACAAAGTAAGAAGGGCATGTTAGAGTCATGATTAGATCAAGTTAGATAATCCGTAAGCTCAACTACTAAATCAATTAAGTTTCATGAAACAAAGCTCTTTCACATATGTGACAATAAGGTTAAAATTTCAAGATTCTAAGGATTAATCCACCATAAATTTTCAACTAATCAAGTTTTCACATACAATTACATGTTTGAAAGCAAATTAAACCCGTGACTTTCTATGAGATCCATGTAACGAACGTTAGACCAACTTGTCCAAACCGGAAAAAGGTTTTAGAAAGCTAGATGATGAACATCCCAAAGGGTTTAATAGTCCGAACCTCAAAGGCCACATATATGGTTTAACGAATTCGTTTAAATTAGATATAATCCATGACTTTCTATGAAACCCATGTAGCGAATTTTCAACCCAACCAATTCCAAGCCGGATAAAGACTTTAGGTGGTTAAATGACAAGCATTCCTCGGAGTTTACTTATCCAAGTTCCAAAGGCCATATATGTGATTACAAATAATCAAACTTAACAATAAAAACACCACATGTTTAATTTCTTTTCTTTTTCTTCTCTTTTGTTTTTAGCATGCTCTTTTTCTTAATTAAGTATCAAAGTATAGTTTCAAAATGCTAAGAATCCTTCCAATTAAAGTTAAAGTCACAATGTTCTAGAATTTAAGCCAAATGACACTCAGCAGAAATCAACAAAACTGATTTAGGCCAAACTTACAGATTATATGTGTTAGCATGGAAGTATATGTAATTAGTACCCGACTTACCTCATTATCACTTACAACACTTAAATCAGCAGACTGGTGATTATAACGGTTTCAATAAGATCCCAGAGTAAGTCATAGAACAATTTACAGCATAATCGTCTCAAAAATATCAAGCAAGAGGAGGCTACTTAATAATAATCATTATCCTATCATGATCAAACAAGAAATCAAGCAAAAATTCAAGTGTAAACGCATCCCTCCCCCACACTTAAATTGTGCAATGCCCTCAATGCACAAGATGGTGAACAAAATAGCAAAGGAGGAAGAAAAAGGGAACGAGTACTTCCCCGGGGGTTTTGAGCAAAATAGAGAACCGCAAAGGACTGAAGTTGCTGAACTTATTGCCAGCGAACGCATCCAGTCCAAACATCCTTTACCAAAAGAAAGCACCAAAAAGAAACAAAAGATAATAAAACTAGAACTACAGAGGAGTGCAGACAATGACAGATAATGCAGAACATAATCCAAACAAAATGACAGTCAAAAGAGTAATAAGATAAATAAGTTTATAAACCAGGCACGCAGGCCTCAAAAACCCAAACCATCATAGGGAAAACCTTCATGCGGCTGCCCCGAAGTACCCGCATCATCTTGCATCTGGTGACCATAATTCTCCTGATGTTGGCGTTGAAGTTCGGCCAAGGCAGCATCCCTATCATACGGCTGAGGGGGAAGTGAGGCACCCGCAGTGCCCCAAGCAGGCGGTGGGTGGTAAGGAGTAGGGTGGAACTGAGGCTGTTGAGCGTACCAACGCTCCTGATTATGATGAGCCCAATCCATACCATACTCGAGGCCACCCAGGCGATAGTCAAAACCATCCAAACGTGAGCTAAAGCTATCAAACCGCACTTGCATCCCAGAAATGCCAGCCATAAGGTCCACCATGGATGGCGGAGAAGGTCCCTGCATCTGCTCATGCATCTGCTCATGATAAACCTGTTCTTGCTGGTCAGCCTGCTGTTGTGGGGCTTGGGCACGACGATGTGGCTGGGCAACAGGAGGAGCACGGTAAGGAATAACCCGGCCCCTACTAAGAGAAATGGCCCCAGCCTTTGAATAAAGAGCCGAGCCAATAGTCCCAAATGGTTTGTCTACCGCGGTCAAACGAGGCTCAGCATTTAAACGCACCCCCAAAGAGCGAGCAATAAGTGTGATAAAGTGCCCCCCACAAATAGCACTAGTCCCCCGAACACCACTTCCCAAGTGATGCAAATACCAAGCAACACAGTAGGGAATGTTGACATGTCGACCCTGCCGAAATGGATGCAAATACCATAAATCAGACAAAGTTACCTTCTCAGTATTTTCACGGCGGTGAGAGATGGTATGAGCAATAAACCGATGAATAAGGCGGAAGATGATATCCGACATGTCAAGATAAGACACATAGCTCGCATAATAAGGCTCCGAGCTAAAAGCGGCCCATACCTCATCCGTGTTAAAGTCATTGGTCGCTTGAATTCTAGCACCCGCGAGCAAAAAGGCATCAAAATGATCACTGTGGAGCTCATCTTGCGAGTAAATACCGAGTGCTTCGGCAAACATTCGGAGAGACAAAGATTGGGCCCGGCCCCCCAACCGAAACCGCATGAATTCTCGATCAACAACTGAGGTGACGGTTCCTTTGAATGCATAAGTGGAGTAAAACTCCAAACAAGTCTCTCTATAAATCGGGGCTCGCAAGGCAAACAATCTCTCCCAATCGGAGTACTCATATTCATCCCCCCCCAAACTCAAAACGTTGAGTGATCACTTGGCGAACTTGATCCGCTAACCCCACAATTTCCAATGGATCCCAATCCACAATCCTCGGCGGTTCAATATTTTTGTCCTTTAAGCTTTGCAAACGGATGCAATAGTCATTATAATCCACCAAAGTGTTGGGAAACCGTAACCATGGGTGAAGGGTAGTAGGGAGAAGTTGGGCGGCTAAACTTGCCGGACCGGGCTGCAATAGTTCCGCCCCCGGGTCTTGTGAGGATTGTCGTCTCTTTTGTTTCTGTAATTGTTGGTCCATAATGCCCACTCGTTGGCCCGTGGTGGCATTCATCCAAGATCTTCCTTGTTTCAGCACCCGCTACACATCTCCTTATCATACCATCCGCGCACATTTTGAACAAATAGGGTTCATCCCAGAAATAGTTCTTCAAATCAGAGAAAAATTTACTCTTCTGCTGATGAGTCAAACCTTTTCTTAAGACTCCCCCAACTAGATAGTTAGCAATGTAAGCGAACCAAGGAGTATCATCATCCGAATCACCAGAATCAACCTGTAACAAAAACTCATCTTGAAATGTTTCATTAATACCAAAATCCCTAGAGTCTTCTAGGTTGGGGTTCTCTAATCTAGAGAGGTGATCGGCAGCCAAGTTTTCAGCACCTTTCTTGTCTTTTATCTCGATGTCGAATTCTTGCAAAAGAAGAACCCAATGGATGAGACGGGGCTTAGCATCTTGTTTGGAAAACAAGTACTTTAAGGCGGAGTGGTCAGTAAATACTACTGTTTTGGACAAGACTAAGTAAGGCCTGAATTTATCAAAAGCAAAAACCACAGCTAACAATTCTTTCTCAGTGGTAGTGTAGTTCATTTGGGCGCCATTCAAAGTCTTACTTGCAAAATATATGGGACGGAAATGGTTATCCTCCCTTTGGCCCAAGACTGCCCCCAATGCATAATCACTAGCATCACACATTAATTCAAAAGATAAGTTCCAATTCGGTGATACCATTATCGGGGCGTTAGTCAATTTACCCTTTAGTAAATCAAATGCCTTTAAACAATCGGAGTTAAACTCAAAAGGCACATCTTTCTCTAATAACTTGGTCATGGGTCGAGAAATTTTGGAAAAATCCTTTATAAACCTACGGTAAAAGCCCGCATGACCAAGAAAACTTCGAATTCCTTTGATGTTGGTGGGTGGAGGTAACTTGGCAATAACATCAATTTTTGCCTTGTCAACCTCCATCCCCACTCTCGACACTTTGTGTCCAAGAACAATTCCCTCATTGACCATGAAATGGCACTTTTCCCAGTTCAAAACCAAATGTGCCTTCTCAAACCTTTCAAGCATCTTGTCTAAGTTAGACAAGCAAGAATCAAATGAATTTCCAAAAACTGAAAAGTCATCCATAAAGACTTCCATAGAAGTCTCAATCATGTCCTGAAAGATAGCAATCATACACCTTTGAAAGGTGGCTGGGGCATTACATAGCCCAAAAGGCATTCTCCTATAAGCATAAGTACCAAAGGGACATGTAAAAGTGGTCTTTTCTTGATCTAATGGGTCAATGGGGATTTGGAAGTATCCCGAGAACCCATCAAGGAAACAAAAGTACTCATTTCCTGCTAGTCTCTCCAACATTTGGTCAATAAAAGGCAAAGGGAAATAGTCTTTTCGGGTGACATCATTTAATCTCCTATAATCTATACAAACTCGCCACCCGGTCACAGTCCTAGTAGACACCAGTTCGTTCCGGTCATTGGTTATAATTGTCATGCCTCCCTTTTTAGGGACACAATGGACCGGACTCACCCATGGGCTATCAGAAATAGGGTAAATGATACCCGAATCAAGAAGTTTGATTATTTCTTTCTTGACAACATCCTTCATATTCGGGTTTAGCCTTCTTTGTCTTTGGACAACAGGTTTAATGTTGTCTAGAAAATTGATCCTATGTTTACAGAAAGAAGGGCTAATGCCCGGTATGTCGGATGTGCGCCAAGCAAAAGCCCGTTTGTGAGCTTTTAACACAACTAGTAACCTACTTTTTTCATCATTTGAAAGAGTAGAAGAAATTATAACCGGCAACAAGTTCTCCCCTTGTAGAAATGCATACTCTAAATGGCATGGGAGCGGCTTGAGCTCCAAGTCCTTTTGTGGTTCTTCAAGTGAGGTCTTGATCCGCATTCTATCTACATCTTTCAACTCCTCATAACTTTCATCAAGAGGCGGAGATTCATCCAAACTCATCTCAATCATCTCCAATAGTTCCTCTTCCGTCATCAAATCATTCAAGCTTTGTCTCAACTTATGTAGCTCATCATCATCCTCTCCTAGCAAAACCTGTAGTTCCTGCTCAACACACTCATCCACAACATCTATGGAAAAGCAAGTGTCATCAGTAGAATAGGGGTGTTTCATGGCTTTGTCAATTGTGAAAGCCATGCGATCATCACCCACCCCTAGGGTCAATTCCTTCCGCTTCACATTGATAATGGCATCGGCCGTGTGAATGAAAGGTCTACCTAAAATGAGGGGAACTTTACTGTCCTCGTCCATCTCGAGAATAACAAAATCAACGGGAAAAGTAAATTTCCCCACATCAATCATCATGTTTTCCGCTATACCTACCGGATACTGAAAAGAGCGATCTGCTAATCGTATGCTCATCCGGGTAGGCTTCAATGCCCCTAATGATAATTTTGCATATAGAGAATAGGGCATTAAATTTATACTAGCTCCCAAGTCCGCCAAAGCATCACAAGATAAGGATTTACCCAAAGTACATGTTATGAGAAAACTACCCGGGTCTCCCAACTTGGGAGGTATCCGATTTTGTTAAACTGCCGAACAATCGGCATTCAAAAAGGTGGATGATACCTCCTCAAGTTTTCCTTGATTACTAACCAAATCCTTAATGAATTTGGCGTAATTTGGCATACCCGCCAAAACATCTACTAAAGGCACATTAATCCTAATGCCCTTAATCATCTCAACAAATTTACCTTACTGTGCCGCTATCTTCTCCTTCCTCAAGCATTGAGGATAAGGGATCTTTGGTTTGTATGCCTTGACAGGAGGCGATACAATCGGGACAGTAGTGGTAGCAACCGGTGGTGGTGGCGTTGCCATAGGTGGAACAGTTTCCACCTCTTCATCTCCTTCAATCTCCACCTCAACTTCATCATCACTATCCTGCAAAATAGAGTTAGAAATAACAGGTGCAACAGGATCATTTAATGTTTTACCACTTCTTGTTGAAATGGCGTTCACATGCTCGTTCCTTGTGGGAGGTGGTTGGTACGGCTTTTGACCCGAACCCGATAGTGGTTTAGGGTTTTGTTGAGTATTGCTTGGCAATCCACCCGGCGGTCTAATAGCTTGTTTATCCGCCATTCTATCCATCTTTCTCTCTAAATCTTGAATCGAAGCTTGTTGATTTTTCTGTCCTTGTTCCATACTAAGCTTCATATTCACAACTTGTGCCCTCAAACTCTCGGTTGTGGCCTTTTGACTAGCCATAAACTCCATCATCATCTTTTCCATTGGAGTTGAACCGGTTTCTTCTTGTTTTGGTGCTTGTGGTGGTGGATCATCTCTCGGCCTATATTGGTTATAGGGTTGTTGGTTAGGCCGAGAAAACCGGTTATTTTGGTAGTTAGAAATACCCGAATAGTTCCCTTGATTCCGGTTTGGGTAACCACCCCGTTGGTAGCTACTTTGGTAATTCCCTTGTTGCACAAAGTTGACATCTTCATTTCCATTGTGATCCTCGGGATATACCATAGGTTGATCATTCCTTTGACAATCAAATGAGGAATGATTTCCTCCACAATTACCACATCCTTCTCTAAGCTCTTTGATTTCCCCCTTCAAACTCTTGAATTGATTATCGAATTTGGTAGAGATAGCTTTTAGTTCTTTGATCATGGCAGAGTTGTCATAACTAGTATCGGCACTAGCTACAGTTTTTCGGATGTGCTTGTCTTTAGCCCGGGTTTGCCTAAGTAGAACCTTATCCTCCAAAACCTTCCACGCATCATTTGGGCTCAAATATAGAAATAATCCTCCACCTGCAGCATCAAGTGATGATGCAGAAAGCTCATCCAAACCATTATAAAACAAGGAAATTATTTCTCCTTTAGGTAACCCGTGACCATGGCAAGTTCTAAGCATGTCTTTCATTCTCAGCCAAGCTTCTACAATCGTCTCTCTTTCTAGTTGTTGGAAAGCTCGAATCTCATTGACTAAACGCTCGGCCAAAGCGGGAGGAAAAAACTTCTCAACAAAAGTCTCTCGCATTTGATCCCATGTTCTAATTGAGTCAGGCTCGAGCTCGGTGTACCAAATTTTAGCCTCACCGGTTAAGGACAAAGGAAACATCCTCAATCGGACCGCTTTGTCCATGTTTGGTCCATATTTAAACATATCACAAATCTCTAGAAAATCCCCCTCATGCTTATGCGGGTCGGACCTCAATCTCCCATCAAATTGGTTCTCTTGAATCATCTTCATGTGATTGCCCTTTATTGAGAAATTATTATCCGTAGCGGGACGGCGAATAGCGGCCGACGGTGTTGGGGCAACCGTCCGAGTACGACTCCATATGGGAGTGTCATTGGGATCCGCAGCCATGAGTTCGGGTAGTTGTGTCGGTGTTGGCTCAGAAATTGGCTCTTCTTCTTCCGATTGTGAATCAATCTCGGGAGCTAGATCCAAAGATTCCCCACTCGTGTTACTTGAGAAGATTCAGTCGATTCAGTCTCCGGTTTAAATGGTGATTCCGATTGTTTCTTCTTCTTTTTGTTCCTCTTTCGTTTGGTCTTCTCAGGATCGGAGAACGGACTCGCGAGATCTTCACCCGAAGCCCTAGTGCTCATCCACTACTTGATTAAACCTGAAAAAGGACAAAAGATAAAACAATCAAACGCACCGGTGCAACACAATTAACAATAATATTTAACCTTCTCGAATAAATCCAAGAAAGGATCGACTAACTATACTCAATCTAAACTCTTGATTAAAATACAATCCCCGGCAGCGGCACCAAAAACTTGATGTATAAAATCCAGTTATAAATTTATACTAAGAAATACCGCAAATTGACTATTACACAACCGGGCAGTGAACCCTGTCGCGTAGTAGTATAGGATGGGTAAGTCCGAGTCGAACCGAGAGGATCGTGTAACCAAGAATGTATAGCGAATATAATTAATCTAAAACAAGTAAGTAAACGTGGGGGGTTTTGTAACCGAATTGTTACGATGCAAATAACACTAATTGTAAGTAAAATAAATGACAGGCAAGTGGATACTGAAGTATCAGATATAGAGATGAACATTCATCTAGATTAGCTCACTAATAATTTCGGGGTGTTTGTTAAAACCGGTTTATACGTTATTGTTCATTAAACTAAATCAAGTATGGAATTAGTGTTCACTTCTTCCAAAAGATTGAATAGAATTACCCTTTCGTATTTACTATGGGTTTCTACTAAACTAGCTTCAATTTAATTCAACAACTAATGATTTAATCTTCTAAACTTGCGTTCGCAAGTATATTTAACTTAAGATGAGTTCTCTTCTCAAGTTTGATACAACCACAATCAAGTTAAATTAATCAATCCATACAAATCTTGCGTTCGCGTAGATTAGGTAATCATTCATGGACAAACAATTACAATAAACCTAAATAATGCACTAGCAGTCACTAGAACATTCAAAGATTCATTAATAGACAAACTATGCTGGAGTAAACTTAATCACGATTGGGTTTTCGATTAAACATTAGATAAATAATGATAAACACCAAAGAATCACACCCCTAACCAAGAGTTTGCATCATCTAAATGAATGTTAAATTACTTAGCTCATAACTAAACTAAGAACAACAATGCACAAGATGAAATTGCAAGTAAACATTCAATTAAAATTAATAAATGTGAACTAGATTGTACCAATGTTTTACAAACTTGCTTCCTTAAACTTGTAGCCAGAGTAGATGATCAATGATGAGAAGCATTCAATGTTCTCTAAAAATCCCCCAAAAGTCGGCTAGAGTGTAGTTAGAAGTTAGGTATGTATTAAATTAGGGTTTTGAACTACAAAAGAGCTGAGTTCAGCTGTGCAGACTGAGTACCCGGCGGGGAATAAGAGTACCCGGCGGGTACTGTTGAACACCCACCCGGATTGGCCTTTGGTACCCGGCTGAAAGCTAACCGGGAATAGATCAGTTCCTGGCGGGAACCTCTATTACCCGGCGGGTACCTCTACTGCCCAAATGTTCTGTGACATTGTACCCGGATGAAAGGAAGGAAGGCCAACCGGGAAAGGGAAGTACCCGGCGGGGACTACATCTACCCGGCGGGTACTCCCTTAATTTTCAGCATTTCCAATCTTTTTCGGCCAAACACCCAATCTCAAATCAAAATACTCAAAATACCTGAAAATCATAATTCTAACATTATAAGTATCGAAAGTTCACAAAACACATTAGAATTACAATCAAATAAAGGGATATTGAAATCGACGAAACTATATAAATCGAGCAATATCAGACACTGAAGGCTCGCTCGACGTCCTTTCTCGCAGACTCTTGCTTTTCTTTGAACTTCTTTATCTTGGATTCTATTGTGTGGGGAATACTTTTAACCAATGTTGCCCATTCAGGATATATACCATCAGCAAGATAATACCCTTTTGTATATGTTCGACCATTCACAATAAACTCACATACATGAGAGTTCCCTTGTAATACGTCGTTGAATAATGTGGATTGAATGAGTACGTTGATATCATTATTTGACCCTGCGACGCCAAAGTATGCATGCCACATCCATAGGTCTTGTGATGCAACTGCTTCTAGCATTATTGTTGGATATCCATGATCTCCTAGCGTATACTGACCCTTCCAAGCTACTGGACAATTTTTTCAAGCCCAGTGCATACAATCAATACTTCCTAACATTCTTGGAAACCTATGTTTTATTGAATGTTTGTGTATGAGACACTCAATGTCATTCTTATTAGGCTTTCTCAAAAATATCACTTGAAAAAACATCAATTAAACATTGACAAAAGTTATGTAAACGATCAATTGTAGTTTTTTCACCAATTCGTATGTATTCATCGGATTGGTCGACTGCAGTGCCATACGCTAACTGCCGCATGGCAGCTGTACATTTTTGTAAAGGGGAAAGACCCTTTTTACCTAAACCATTGTATCTTTGTGTAAAGTACTCGGAATGGTTAGTAATACCTTCAAGAATATGATTGAATAATTTTCTACTCATGCGAAATCTTCGTCTGAAATAAGCAGTATCGAATATGTTGGAGCAAAGTAGTCTTGATAAAGACGCGCATGTCCTTCATCACGGCCTCTCTCGATATACTGTCGTTTTTGTTTTGTGCGACTTGAACTTGATCCTTCTTCTTGCTCTGCTTCTAGTCGTTTCATTTCTTGATACATTCTTTCATCATCACTCGACATAAAACCATCTATCACAAATTTAGTTGCATCCCAAGATGCTTGATATCATTTTGACATTTTTTTATTATAGAACTTGAAAAAGTGTGAGACTTAAAAGAGGTGAATAGAGTGATGATAAACTTAAATAAAGATGATCAGAAACTTGGTACAAAAGTTGGTGAGAAATTTAAGTTGATATTATATTTTAGTTGTGAGAAAGTAATATGCCAACTGTTACATATTAAATGGCCATCAAATTCTTTCTTTTTAAAATTTAAATTTTAAATTGAATAATGATAATGCATACTACGTAAAGCTTGCCAACTTTTAAGTATATTAAATAATAGTTCATGAACTAAACCATAATAAAACCTTACATAAACTAAACCACAAATCTATTACATAAACTAAAACATAATTTCTTGCGGAGTACTAAACCTACAGATTATACCTCTTGATAATTTCTTGACAGCGAAACTCATGAACCCGCTTAATATCTTCCGACATGTGACTCGTATCCTTATATAGACTGTTAATCTCCAGCACTTTAATCTTTTCCCACTCCAATCTACGAGTTTCGTCATCCCCTCTAACCTTTTCCAACATCGTTTCTTGTATGTTCTTCAAATACTTCATTTTTTCATTGTTATAATCTTCATATATTTCACTAACCGAACGAATGGTTTCTTCAACGGAATTTCCTTTTCCTGCCCTTTTTGCCTTTGATCTCTTTATACCTATCGGAATATCATCATTGTTGATGCTCATTTGCTCATTTTCACAGGAGATTATGAAAGCGCTTTTCCATTTGGGTTCATCTTTCACTAAATACCACACATGTTCATATTTGGCTTCTTATCATTTTTTTCCGCAAATACTTTGTAAGCAAAACCTCTATTTGATCATCGAAACATCCGCTACGCTTCTGGTTTTTCAGTTGAATGAGTTGTTGGTTAAAATCATTCACAATGGGGGTTATGTGATGCCAATGGGACTTCATAGTATCTGAAGTTCGATTCACACCCGAAGTATCTTTGCTTGTGAAATACTCACCGACTCGTATCCAAAAATCACCACTTTGTTGTTAGTTTCCTATGATGCTATCTACCAAAGTAAACAGCTAAACTTGCGCAAGTAATATGTCATCATTCCTCATCCATGGGTTTTTTTTTTCTTTTCCATAGGATCTTTAACCACACGGCTTTTACCTTTACTTGCATGACCTTTTGATTTGCTTGTAGAACCTTGTGTTGTAGGAACTTCAGGTATAGGAACTTGGGTTTCAAGAACTTGAGTGTCAAAAATTTTGAAGTCGGGAATTTGAGAATCACCAACACTATCGGTAATAGGTGTTGATAGTAAACTACCCGGTTGTGATTGAGAGTATTCGGGTTAGGCAAGCGTCCCATAATGAAGCATGTTAACATATCCTGGAAATTGTGAATGTGGCTGAACATATGGATTCATTAAGTTGAAAGATGATTGTAAATTTGGTTGAGGTTGAAAATTTGAGAAGATTGAGGTGAAACTTGAGATGGGTGGACAAATACGTAACCAGAAGGATGTGGAGTTATAGAACTAAAATTGATTGAAAAATTTCTTGATTCCATGATGAAATAGCTGGATGAAGTGTTGTATGCGTTATTATCAACTTGGAAGATTTTTGTTTAAGAAATAAATAATGTGTTAAGAATATATAAATGGTTAAGTTGTTGAATAATTTAATGCTAAAATGAATGCATTGCATATTAGTGAGCTTCAATGTATGACATATACACTAAATGTAAAATATACCAATTTACATGTTTTGTCTTTTATTTTTCTATTGAAGATCAGTTTCTTTTTTATGAAAGGAATTAAAAATTGATTTGTAGTTAATTAATGGTGTGACTTTAAAGAACATGAATTACGATTTGCAGTGAATGAATTGAAGTTAAGCAGTAGAAATAATGCAGTGAATGAATTGAATTCAATTGATTTGCAATGTTTTTTATTTGTCTTAAATGACTTCATATTATTTATTTAGTTTCTCTTTCCTAAGTCTATAGCCATGGACATTCAAACATCTCTCTTACATGGACTTTCTAAAATAATACAAATGTTCATATTAGCAAGTTCATATATAATCATGGACCTAAATATAAACTTCCATTATTGATGGTCTTATAATAATGTTTAACTAAAAAGCTCAGCCCATTACATGTGAGTTTTTATAGAGACATTAGTTCTTACGTGTTCCCTAAACTATCGATACTATACTATAAAGCATTTACCTCTTTTATTTTTAGTAATCTTAATTTCAACATTTCTATATTTAGCTTTTGTAATTTTTATTATTCATAAAATTTTCAATTAAACTCATTTATCCACTTTATTTATCATTAATCTATTATAGTTAATTTTTCAACTCTACACATGAATACGAACAAGAAATATGACTATTACCTTCATCGACTTGTTGATTTTTTTCCTTCCAGAATATCAACTCTGCAATCTAGCTGACATATTTTTTCTTTGAACCGACAAACTCTTAATTAATGAGTTCCTTTCATACCGCTAGGGTAAATGTCTTTTAATAATTGACGACATCAATAATTCTTTTTAAAATACACCGCCACATTACACGGGTATAACACTAATATATATACATATATAATATATATATATATATGTGTATGGAAAAGTTAAAATAAAAACTACATGAAAGTTTGTGAAAAATTATCAAATTACATATATATAATTAATTTCATTCATGTAAATGCCGATTAATGGCATATTAAAAAAGAAAAAGAAATTATTCACAAAGGGTAAAAATAAAAGGCTACATATTTATTTACACGTGAAAAATCATATAAATAAATTGGTAAAATTGTATGTTAATGTGTTATGAGATTTACTTTTTATAATTATTAGCGATTACCCTTTTTTAAAAAAAATTAACATCAATGTTCACAAATAATTTAAATTATTATTTAACACATGTAATTTTCTTCTAAATTTTAAATTTTTAGTTAATTCTCCTTTGTATGATACAAATATATATAGAGAAAGAATAAGTAACTCTTAATTTTTGATTTTCTTTTATAAATAAATATATTTAATATTTATTTGTAATAAATGTTAAAATTTAAAATTATTTATAAATTTTAAAATTCATTTATATTTAAATTGAAGGTTAAGATTTGTTTCTTTCCTTCTTTAACTTTTTTCTTCGCTCGTGATCCCCACCCTATATATATATACTTTTGCTTCGCTCGTGATCCCCACCCTATATATATATACTTTTGCTTCGCTCGTGATCCCCACCCTATATATATATATATATATATATTAATATCAAGACCAGAAACACTCAACGAGCTCTTTATAACTCGAGCACTGCTCAATATACATTTCAGACTTACTTCGATGCTGAAATTCGGGTTCAAACTCGTTAAATCGACCAAGCGCCCAGTTTTATTTTGAACTTAAAACTCAATAAAAACCGGACTCTGGTGGAGCTTAAAGTCAACCCAAGCAGACAATTTATATTCCGAACTTACTTTTAAACAAGAGCTCAATAAAAGCTAGACTCGATGAAGCTTAAGCCCAAGCTCCGGCTCCTTGCTACTCAAACTCAAAACAGTAAAGATCTTAGTGAAATGGCAAAAGCAACAAGACTACAATCCCTTACTGAATACGAACAAATCCACACGGGTTATTTAAATAAAATGAGTTCAATTCCTCTATGTAACCTCACAGAACAAGAGTTCATTATAATATAATAGGAAAAAAAAATCCTATTGCATTACAAATATAGGATTTAAATACTTAATTAACGTTCATATTTTTAACAATCTTAACCGCTACCGTCAAAATAATAGTTACCGACCAAGCCCAAGTTGTTACAGAGACGATGAACAGATGTTAGCCAACTTTATTTAATTACGATAATTAACAAAGCACAAAAACAACCTTCGTCTCTTATTATCATATCAAATTCCTCTAAGGAAAACATACATAAAGCATGAACTTCATAAACAAACTTCCATTTACAAAAACTTCCACCTTCTTGTGTACATTTTTATTTTTATATATCAAACTACAAAATACAAATTCACAAGCGTTAAAAACCCGGACCAAATCAAACAAAGCTTCACCAAATCACCCGCGGTCCGGTTCACCCGCCCAAACATCCGATAACAATAAAACATACTCGCCATCTGACCCAAACAAACCAACAAACCGACCCGATTCGCACCCATCTTAAAAAACACCGGGTCCCAAGCCAAACTCAAACCAAGTTGACCCAAATAAGCCCATATCGAACCCGGGTTTCGATGAAACCCGCCTTCGGCCCATACAAGCCAAGCCGATAAACCCATAACAAAAGCTGAAGATAAACAAGTGATATGTATAGCCCATAATGGGGGGATCCAAAAGGGCTTTTGGGTCACCCGGTAAGTTCGGTTCCACCCGAACATTGAGATGTTTGCTAAGGTTAGTGCTAGTGGGATTGCGATCCCTACGGCGAGGGATCGGATGCCACGTGGCGGCACGGATGGCCATTGATTCTTTTGAGTTTTTCTGAACTCATCATCTTGTGGTTGTTGCTGGTCTTTGGTTCGGTGTTTTAGTTCTTGAGTTGTGGATTCCATTTTGTTTTGAATGAAAAAAATTACGTCCAGAGGTGGAATTTTATGACTTTTATAGCATCATTTCGCAGGAAGATGCGTACGAGGGTGAAGAAAAAGTGACACGTGGCATGAGAAGGTGGTGAGGAGTGGACAATGAGATCTGAGATTGACACGTTGTAAAATGCAGTGCCACGTGTATGTCCTGTAGGATGTTATCCATTTGCTTTTTTAAAGGTTAAGGCAAAGATCCAATCATCTTTATCTATCTATCTGACTTATAAAGAGAGGGATTTAATTTATTTTTTAATTTGTGAAATGCTACTTGCTAGTATACCTTGTAAAAAATATTAGTTTGGTTAACAAGACTTTTAAGTTTTAACTTTTAAAAGAGAAATGTCATTCCTATTGCTACTGTTACATGTATACACTTGGTCATAGTTGTCGTTTTATGTGAAAATCGTTGCCGCTTCGTGCTATTCATTAGGGACTAAAGAAACCATTGTTAAATTTTTAGAATATATCTGATAGTAAGAAATAAAATATATATCCATTTTAGTTTAACTGGTTTGTCTAATTTGTTGACTAAAAGAGAATGCGGAGCATGACGGTTCGATCAAACGTCTTCACCTGTTCTTTTTGTTCACCCAGTTGAGTCCTCGGGTCTGGCCCAATCGGTTGAACTGCCGGATTAACCGATTTGACTACTATAAGGGACTTTTATACTTCAATTGGTGTTTATGTAAAATGGGCACCGATTTGACTACAATAAGGAATTATACACTCTCTCCATGCAATTTATTTATAAAGAGTACTTTTCCAATATTCATACAATTCATATGAAGATTTAGATAGCAAAACCCAGTTCCAAATCGTTAGTTTTCGGCACAATATTCATTTCCGGTGATTCAAATTATAGTATACTCTTTTCACCTCACTCAATTTTAGAATCATCATCCACAATCAAAATGACCCCAATTTCATTCATTTAATCATTAATCAGTCGGTCACTTTCAATTACATGTACTAAAAATGGAACTTGATTTATCACCGAAACTAGCTCAGAAATCATATGGAGGTGCAAGTGGATCGTATCATGCATGGACCGTCGGGAGATTATGGAGTTTGGGTGGTGTTGTCCTGTAGAGGTGACCGGGGTTGAGTAAAACGGGTTTAGCAGGAGGTATTTGTGATTGTTGATTGGCCCTTTTATTTATCTGCTCATTGACCCAAAATAAATAGATGCAAATTTTTACAAATCGGGTTTTGAACCAAATCCGGGTCACTGGGTCCTGGTCAAACCGGAAATCCGGCTTAATCAATGCGGGCCTCAAATCTGCTCAAAATCACTCTACTTCGACCCGCTTCATTGCTTGGGTCGCGATCGAACCAGATCGGTTGATTGGATGAATCCGAGTTTTAAAATATCGGTTCGATCCCATATCCTATATGACAAACCTCTTTACTTGTTTCTCTAATCTCTTTTCAATTATCAACTTAGTTATTTACATATGTTTAATAATATAATATAATAAATATTAAGAATTAATTAAATAGCTAATTAGAATGATATTATGTTACTTCTAATACTGAAATACTTCGTAAATATTTACGAACTATACATTTTAATATAAATTAATATTTAAAATATGTATTTATCATTTTACTGAGATTTTAGATCGATCTTTTCTATACGGAGTAATTTATAATGTTTACGACCCATGTTTACTACTAATGTTGCTTTGTAACAATATTCATATAATTATGGGTGATGATATTTTCACCATTGTTTTTAATCTACAAAAATTGTACATTAAGAACTTGTATTGTACACATATGTAATCTACAGATTTGGTGGATTTATAAAAAAAATAATAGAAATATCTTTCGTTTTTATACTACCATTGTATTTTATAATAATCATAATATTACGTGATGATAAATATACTTAGTTGGTTAGTTATAATCATGCCGATTTTTAGGAACTATTACTCCTAAACGATGGTTAAGGTTACATTCAAACTAATCAATGAGTCGGAGTTTTTTTTTTAACTGAATTTAAAAAAGACGTCCTTATAGCGATGACTAATCCTGAACATATAATTTGAAGATGAAAAACATGTTTTTTATTTTATGATTTGTTTTGATATTTAATATAGAAAACTGAATTACCCAAAACAAATCTAGGTTTAAAAAGAATGTTCGACACCTTCATTGGTACGGAGTACTAGTTTACTATAATAATCCTATGGATTATATTGTGATAAATGAAAAGAACTTGCAAAGTAGAGAAAATAGGTTTAAAAATAATAAAGTAATATAATATATGGCTTCTCCCCGGGGTCGAAAATGAGACCTTCAGGGTGTTAAAATGAAGTGATAACCAAGTATATAAGTACACCATTTGTGTGTCAGGCCCTTCTGAATTTTATTTATACCTCCAACCTTCTCTTTTTGGCGGCAACATTATTAGAAAAAACTAGGGCTCCAAAGATCGACACACTTTCTCTCTATTCAATTCATTTGAGCTTGACAGTTGACAACTAACAGTAGTCCGCGTAAGTAAATACTGTAATCATCTACAATCAATCGAATTATTGTTTCAATGGTAGGCACTGAAGCATCTCCATCAATTATTAAACCAATAAACAAGAACGCAATCCACAGAATCTGTTCCGGTCAAGTAATATTAGACCTCCGTTCCGCCGTTAAAGAGTTAGTCGAAAACAGCATAGACGCCGGTGCCACCAGCATCGAAATTTCGTTAAAAGAATTCGGTCAAGACTCGTTTCAAGTTGTTGATAACGGTTGCGGCATTTCATCGAACAACTTCAAGGTATTAGTTTTTTTATTAGTTTATTTTGTAACTGAAGTCTCTAGATGTTGTTTGGAAGTTTGAACTGTTAATATTTTGTGTTTAGGTTTTAGCACTGAAGCATCACACGTCGAAATTAAGCGATTTTACTGATCTTCAGTCGTTGACGACTTTCGGATTTAGAGGTGAAGCTCTTAGTGCATTGTGTAATTTGGGAGATTTGACGGTGGAGACGAGAACGAAAAATGAGAAAGTTGCAACGCATTTGACGTATGATCGGTCTGGTTTGCTTACGGATGAAAGAAAGACGGCACGGCAAGTTGGTACTACTGTTACTGTGAAGAAGCTATTTTCTAATTTGCCGGTGAGATGTAAAGAGTTTCATCGCAATATTCGTAAGGAGTATGGGAAGTTGATCTCTTTATTGAATGTGAGTTGTTTCTATTAGGTCTTTCTTTGTAGCTTATTCATGATGTTATGTATATATGATTTATTGTTGCTTTTACTAGATATAGCTACGTTTGGAGTTTTATCTTAATTGCGCCTAAAATGTACACTGCCTATTACGTTTCTCAATTTGCTGTTGTTCTGCGTGAATGATGTATTTTCATAGATTATTACTCTACTATCATGTATAGTATTACAAGTACTTTGCAATTTTTCTTAAAGATAAAAGAAACTACATAATCATGAGGACTCTGGCTATATTAAATATGAACGTGAATGCCGTTAATTGTTCCTAGCTATCGTTGAAACTGCTTGGAAATATCTTGAGTTATGATGTTTCTAGTTAACTTTTGACTCCATTTTTACATGAATGATAGGATAGGAACTATCACGTTTTAAAGAGGAATGAATATCTTTTGTTTAAGTAATATTTTGAATTATGGAAATTTGTAGGCAAGCATCATGATATTGGTTTTTTAAGTTCACATCTCTTTAAGTAGTTGTCTGGACTCTGGATGCTTGAGGTATACCTCATTTTCATGATAGTTATTATTTCAAATCCAGGCCTACGCTCTTACTGCAAAAGGAGTTCGGTTAATTTGTACAAATACGACTGGGAACAATAAAAGCTCTGTAGTACTTAAAACACAGGGAAGTGGGTCCCTCAAAGATAACATTATTACAGTGTTTGGCATGAACACTTTCAACTGCTTAGAGCCTGTGAGTCTATCTATATCAGATACTTGCCAGGTGGATGGGTTTCTTTCCAAGCCTGGCTTTGGCAGTGGACGAAATTTAGGTGATCGACAATATTATTTTGTAAATGGTCGACCTGTTGACATGCCAAAAGTCTGCAAGCTTGTGAATGAATTGTACAGAAGCGCAAACTCAAAGCAATATCCAATTGCAATCATGAATTTTGTTGTTCCAACTGGGGTTTGTGATGTCAATGTGACCCCAGACAAAAGAAAAATCTTTCTCACTGATGAAGGCTCGGTTTTGAAGTCATTGAAAGAAGCTTTAGTGAATATCTATTCCCCAAATCTTGCTAGCTTTTCAATACAGAAATCTGAGGAGCTCAGTCAGGATGTAACTACATCCAAGTTGTGTTCTCAACATGACAACTCTTTTTCACAATTCTCACTAAAGCAAGTATCTCAAGATGATAGTGATGCAAAAAAAGAAGCATACGGTGAGAAGAAAGTTGCAGAAACTAGCAGTGGTTCCCCAAATCTCGCTAGCTTTTCAGTAGAGAAATCTGAGGAGCTCAGTCAGGATGTAAACAAATCCAAGTTGCGTTCTCAACATGATAACTCTGTTTCACAGTTTTCAGTAAAGCTAGTATCGCCAGATGATAGTGATATAAAAAAAGAAGCATACAGTGAGAAGAAAGTTGCAGAAACTAGCAGTGATGTGAGTGAACGTGAAGAGACATTGAGAACCTCACCCGCTGTTAATGCAATCGATGTTGACGATTATAGTTTATCAAAGAGAGACTTTACGCTTAAATTTCATGGCATGAAGAAAACTGATACCTTTTCTGCAAGCTATAGTAGGAACCATTCAGAAATAAGTGACAGCATTACTTATAATCAGAGGCCATCATCATACGACTCAAACTTGGCGAAAAATGTTACCGAAGGAACAGATTCACCGCATTCTACAGGTCCTGTTCAGTCACTGCTTACAACATTTGTTACTGTAAACAAGAGGAAGCATGAAAGTATTAGAAATACTTTATCTGAGGTCCCCATTCTTAGAAATGGACCTACCCTTCGCCAATCAGTTAATCGAAGTAATCTTTCCCATTATACATTTGCAAAATCTACAGCAAATGATCATGTGGTTGATGATTCTGATGAAGTTGGCAGGAATGACTCTAAAACTTCCAGTCGTACTCTGATGGATGAAGACTCTGAATTAGATGTGTCTTTAGCTGAAGTCAATGAAAACTCTGGGCAACTTGATGAGGTATGTCATTGTTAATGCAGTGCTTAATGGGCGAAAGTCAGAGAAGGAACGTGATGGGCCATTTTCTTTGGATTGAATAATATAAATTTGTTTAATGTCTGAAGAAATGGAACGACTCGTTTCTCAAGGATTATGATATCCATGTTTCCGATTTTCATTCCATGGTTGTGTTTACCCATTGCACCATGGAATGGAATCAAAATTCACATTATAACCTGTTTTTCGTTCTTAACCCCAGACCCTTCAATGTATTTAAAACGCCAGTTAAATTATTTTGCATTACTTTAAAAAATAACCATTAATCTATTATTGTAGTAACTTTAAAAAATAACCATTAATCTATTATTGTAGTATTCTTATACTCTAGTTTCTTGGTCATTCAGTCTGTATAGTCTAGTTTTGTAAGTTTTTGGTAATTTGTTTTAACTTGTGGCATTATGCATCAACTAGAACTGAAGTTTTACTTGTATTTACATATAGCATGAAAAGCTATTGAAAATTTGTTTAATAGTGTATCACAAATTTAATTAAAAAGTATTCATGTAAAAGAATAATCTTATCTTCGCTTATCAGTTTAACTTAATTCGGATTCATAGACACATTCCAAACAGTATACTTTTATAGTGTGAAAGGCAACATATTAAGTTATCGTAAAAATATTAGTTGATTATCAAATTTACAGATAATGTAAGAAGTCAAACATCAACATTTGAAATTTCAAATACGTAGTCTTTATTACCTGTCATTTTTTTAATAAGTAAAATATTCTTGCTTCTTATCCAGGGAATAATAACAATAGATAAACCTTCACCTATTTCGAAATTGGTGCTAGATGCTTCATCTCCCAAAAAAATCAATGATGTGTCAGAAGCAGTAGATCCTTCTCAGCCGGCTTCAGAGGAACCGGTGCCTTCTTCAAGTTCAAAAATGTGTTATAGTATGCAGTTCAGTTTTGAGGAATTAAAAAAGAAGAGGCAACAAAAACTTTCAGCATCTCAAGCAAGCAAAAATGCATCCAGAATGTCAGAGACGAAAGGGTCTGAAACTGTAACTTTCGGGTGGTAAAATGTAAATAACTGCAAAGTTCTGCTTTATGACTGTTTCTTGTTATTTACCTACAGATGCTATATGGATGCAACATTAGAGCTTTCTCACGTCTTCAAAGAGGATGCTAAGGGAAGAGCGTTATCTGCTGCAACAAGTGAATTGGAAAAGCTATTCAAGAAGGAAGATTTTGGCCGCATGAAGGTTGTTGATGGTTTCTGTATCTTTAAGTCTTATGATTAGAGCTATCTTAAGGGAATGTTTTCATCAGTTGAATCTGTTCTGCTAAAATATTTTTTGTACTGGACAAGATAAACAAAAATGTCTATGACCGTCCTTTTGCCCAATTTGATTTATCATGGTAATAAAGGAGGCTGCAAATACGTAGCAAGTTAATTTATGTCATATTGTTTTTCTCAAGGTTATTGGGCAGTTCAACCTTGGATTTATCATTGGCAAGTTGGATCAAGACCTCTTTATAGTGGACCAGGTCTTGCTTTTTCAACACCTTTACTTTCTCTTTCCATCAACCTAAAATACCAAATCTTATTTCAAGGTTGTTTCATGCATAGATTCTAGCTTGTAGGGTATATAAATATTAATTTGTAGTTGACAATTTAATGTCTTTCCTTCTTATCAGCATGCTGCAGATGAGAAATACAATTATGAGCATTTGTCACAGTTCACCATCTTGAACCAACAACCTTTGCTGAGGTGGGGATTTTATTGATGCAAGATCTATAGATACTGTTTTGTTAACAGAAGTCCTACTTGGGCTTGCATATATTTCTTTGGTAAAGATTGTTTTTGATTCATATTTTTTTATATTATATAAAGGCCAATTTTGGTAGAGTTATCTCCTGAAGAAGAAATAATCGTCTCAATGCACATGGATACTATCAGGTGAGCTTTCCCAACTATTTCCATTCTTTCATTTATAATTTCTCTTTTGTCCTTGACCCCCTTTGACCCTTCCGTTAGAACATTTGCAGCTTCTATTATGAGGGATGTTAGCTCATTTTATCTTGATTTTGTATATACAAAGTTTGTTAAATTTTGATTAGTTTCCCAAAGGGTTCTTTTATTTCCCTTCTTGACATACTTACATGACATTTCTAGTATTTATTTACAAAATGTCTTGATTTTCACAAGTTTTGTCAAATCACTACTTAAGAGTCACTTATTTGTTTATTGTCAATACTAATATGTATTTTTCCCATTGACATCCAGGAAAAATGGGTTTTCATTGGAAGAAGATGTTGATGCTCCTCCTGGGCACCGTTATAGATTAAAAGCTGTTCCCTTCAGTAAAAACATTACTTTTGGTGTTGCAGGTAGCACCTTGAATTCAGTGTGCCCCTAATGATACATTAGAATATTATCGCCACTTTGATGGACTAAGTTGTTGCCTACAATTTAGCAAGAAGTGCCATAAACACTATCTTACATAATGTGATAATCTGCATGGGTCGTTTACCTTTTTGTTGATAATTTAGGTTTTGAGATATATTTGTTCTATTTGCAGACGTGAAGGAGCTGATATCTATTTTAGCTGATAGTCAAGGAGAATGCTCAATGATGGGTAGCTATAAGATGGACACTGCTGACTCAGTGTGTCCCCCAAGAGTACGTGCAATGTTAGCATCACGTGCCTGCAGGTCATCGGTTATGATTGGAGATCCGCTTGGTAGAAATGAGATGCAAAAGGTACCTTCCTCTTTTTTCCATTGGTTCAAAAGTTATACTACCTTTATTATCCTTTTGGCAACCTTTTAAGCTAAAATTGGCATAATGGTCAGGTTAGGTGGGATGGAAAACTAGTTAAAACGGGTATAATTTGTCCGGGTTGACATGATTTGGGCCAGGGTTGATCCAAAACACTATTTTCACAACTTTTGTTCCCCGTAAATAGTTAGAGTGTCAAATACCATTCAAACTTAAGTCACGAATGAAATGATTATGAGATTTTTGGTCGTGAAAAATACAGTTCTGGAGACTTTCAACTTGTTCAACCCATTTGACCCGTTAGAGATAAAACATATCCTGGATCCTTCTATAAGTTTTGAGTTAAAGTTGCTACCTCTAATCACGTAACTCAAGACTAGAGAGGATGGAAGAATGTTCAAATTTGTTTGAATAGATCATGCAAATGCTAAAACAGATAACAGAATGTACTTTTAGGATCTGTTTTGAAATATTCTGTTTCTGAAAGTCATAAACATCATGATCTCTTTGATTGCTGTTTATGATTGTAGATAGTTAAACACTTGATGGATCTAAGATCACCATGGAATTGTCCACATGGTAGACCAACTATGCGTCACTTGGTGGATTTAACAACTGTGCGTAGAAGGTCAAATGAAGGCGATTCAGCCTAGTGACAATGTACCACCAACGTATTCCATTTGCTGCCCTGTACATTCCCTTAGTGTTAGAAATGAATTCATCGAAGGCTCGGTTCATTATGGGATGGTTTTTCCCTGTTACTCGTGTCTTGTAATTTAACACTTTTCGCTCACCAGCGGACATACATTACACCAGGACAGGATTAAGCGAGTACGTTAAATTATCTGATTTGTATGCCAAATTTTGCAGTTCTAATGATTGATTGGCTCTTTTGATTGTAGATAAAAAGTATATTTGAATTGATTTGTGTTTGAAAATACGTATGTTTCTTTTAAATTGTATAGTGGAGGCTAGTCTTGTATGTTTTAGCAGTTAAGGAAATCATGATTAAAAAATGTTCAATAGACAAAACATACATATTCTAAAAGTATGGAATGATTATATTTTAATGTACCAAAAAGTATTAAAATGGATTTATGTGAAAATGTGAAACTAAGTGGGCTTTTGGTTTAAAAATGGTTTAGATATGGGTCTATGTTTCATAGAAATTAAGTGAGAATAAATATGTAATTGTTTAATAATATTAATATTTTATATTTGAAAATTTGATAAGACATAATTATTTTAAATTGAAAAGAAGAGATACATGTTTTGTT
The DNA here is from genome assembly GCA_963921325.1 of Logfia minima. Classification (NCBI taxonomy): domain Eukaryota; kingdom Viridiplantae; phylum Streptophyta; class Magnoliopsida; order Asterales; family Asteraceae; genus Logfia; species Logfia minima. The sequence continues at coordinate 8,577,605 of OY992775.1, read as the reverse complement.
TGGTGAAATAGCTGTTATTTTAAATTGTAGCTGTAGACCGTAAGTTGTAAGCTGTGGTTGTAGATTGTAGGATCTTAAAACTGGTTAATTTTATAGAAAATTACTTTAAATTTTTTTGAGATTTTAAATTTTTATTAAATTTAAAGCTACGGCTTGTACATATTAAACAAAATTTCTATTTTAATAGAAGCTTTTTATTTAAAAATAAAAAATTAAAGTTCCTAAAATTTTTACGTCAAAATAAATATCTCTAGAGTGAGATAGTAGTGGGTTCACTAAAGATTATGTAGACTTGGTTGGTTTTGATTCTTTGGCTTTGTATCAAAATCCTAAAGTCTCTAAGGGTGTATTTGTCTTTGATGTTTTTAGAATTAGGAATGAGTACGAAACTAAAAGTGATGTTTTTTTTAGAATTTTAGATTTAAAATTTAAAAATGATTGCCAGTAAGAAAAGTTTTCAGAAAGTCAAACATATCAAAAGGTTTAGGTGATTTTATGTGAGATTATGCATTTATCCATCTATCTATCTCTCCTATCCCTTCATCTTTTTTCCTTAAATAAAAGATAAAATATTAATTCCATATTCTATTATAAAATTACTTTTAGTAAAACACTAAAATCCTTTTTATCTCCTATTTACTATCAAATCCAAACTCATTATTAAACCAAATGCACCCTAATGAATAGTACTTTTAACTTTCATTCCATTCCTTTCATGCAAAACCTATCAAAATAACGTCACCTAAAAGTATAATGAGAAAGTTTGTAACTTTCTTTAAAAATTGAATCTATTTGTACACTTACATTTATATATATATATATATAAATAAATAAATAAAATAAAATATAAAATAAATACAATAATTACAAAAATCTGTAGGTCTTGAATCTATTTGAGTTTGTACTTTACTCGCACGTGCCAAATATTCCGACTCGCTTCAAATACAACTTTTAGGTTCTTTTTCCACCCATTGCTCCCTGAGAAAAAAAAGGTTAAGGAAGACGACGACGCTGTAAGTATCCATCATCTACACTTCAAAATCAATCCTTTTTTATTCACTAACAAGTATCAACACTTCATATCACATCACATCTTATAATTACTAGAATAGATTCACAATTAGCAGGATAATTAAATTTTTACTAGATCTAGGGTTCAGTTACTTCGCAGCTTCATAATATGTATTGTGTATGATAATAATCTAATTCATTGACCTAGTTCGCATCGCCGTCTACTTCTTTTTCATCTCAGGTTTCTTCTACGTTCATTTGACCTCAATTCTAAACCCTAGAAAAAATGGTACGTAACCTAAATTTTATATTTTGCTTCATATATATATATACATGTATGTGTATGTATATATATATTTTTTGTCTTGTAGTTTATTGATTTGGTTAATTTTTGTATCAGCTTCCTTTATCTTTACTGAAGACAGCACAAGGTCATCCTATGGTATGATATGTTACTTCATTGAGATATATGCTGCTGTTTAACCTACTAATTGTTAAATTGATGAATAAATGATTTACTTTTGTAATTGATAGTTGGTAGAGCTGAAAAATGGGGAGACATATAATGGACATTTGGTTAATTGTGATACGTGGATGAACATTCATCTTCGTGAAGTTATCTGTACCGCCAAGGTCTGTATCAATAGCATATGAGTATATTTCCATATATATATAAATTTTAATTTGTAGGATAATTAAAGTTTTAGTTTTGTAATGTTTGTTTCTTTGTGTGTTTGTGTAGGATGGAGATAGGTTTTGGAGAATGCCTGAATGCTACATTCGTGGGAATACAATTAAGTATCTTAGAGTTCCTGATGAGGTAAGTTGGATGGCCTCAATTGTTATGAAAATGTTTATGTTATTCCTGGATGTATCTTTGTTTCAAAACATATTTATTCCTGTGATATGGACATATGGTTGAGATATAGTTTTGGTCTTTAGGCTCTTAACGAGAACAATTCTCATTGAACTAAAAATGTATTAGTTGCTTTCAAAGGTGAAGTTTTAGAAGGAGTTTGATGAGTCCACCAATAAAAAAAAGCTGATACATTACTTATATTGTATATGGCCGACTTACATGTAGTAATAAAACAACAAAAAGGAAGTGTGGAACAGGCTGAGTATTTCAAAAAAGAGTATAGATTACACACACACACACACACACAACTTAGACCTCATAGATGGCTCAGTTCTTGTGTGAGAGTTGGTACTGGCTGATTTTCGTGAGAGTTGGTGTTCGCCGATTGGTCATGTATTGCTCATGGATTTTTGTACTAGTTCCTCTTATCTACATCCTTTTGCATATGTAGCCACTTCATTATGTTACCAAATGGTCAATTGCTATGATTGGAGGTGGAAAAATGCGTTGGTTGGGTAACAGGTCAGTATGAGATGGATATTGAAACTTAAAACCCAAATAACACTTTGAGAGATCTTATACAGTTATATGACTTGACCTGTTTTATTTTGACTAAGTTTTGCCTGTTAGAGTTAAAACATAACTCTAAACGTAAATGGTCGAAATGCCCACTTCTGGCTATGATCTTAAACAAAATGGGATCTGTAAAGTAAATAACATTTAATATTATCATTTGCTTCCCCTTACATTGTGTTTTTAGTTTTCTCAACTAAATACAGCTAAATGCCCTTTACTAGATGTTATTGATTTTAATACACAAATCTGGTGAGATGAAAAATGATTGTGATATTTCTTTTACCCAGTAATTTTGTGGACTCCCTCTTAAATGTTGATGTCCTTTTGAAACGTGCTCATCAGTTTCGTTTGTACCGGTATAGTTATGGGTAGTTGGTTCTAGTCCGCACTCTTGTAAAATGAACGATGGTTTTGACCTTTATAGGATATTGAAGCTCCTTCTAAAAGATGATGCCCATAATTTTTATTTTGTTGAATTTATGCTCTTTTTCAACTATCTTGTAATATGTCAGACTCTTCCTGAAAGTTTCGATTCTTAGAAAAATGTATTTTATATTTGTATTTGCAATTATTGATGCACATATTTTTAACCTTTGTGTTGTGTTCTTCCATAACCAGGTTATTGATAAGGTTCAAGAAGAGAAGAGTCGTGCAGGTATATTTAGAACTTTCCCAATATCATTTTATATAAGCATCATATCTTCTGTTGTGATGGTCTTAAATTAACTGCCAAATTACTCTCGTCTTGTCCCTGTTGTCCATATTTGCATGATTTGTTCTCACACAAACATGCATTATATGCTTCAGATTTTTTATTTTTCCACACAAAGTTTATGTGATAATCATTGCTATTGTTATTTATGTGTGCTATTTCAGATAGGAAACCACCTGTTGTGGGACGTGGCAGAGGAAGAGGTAGAGAGGATGATGGAAGTGGTAGAGGAGGACGGGGCAGGGGTGGGCCTGGTGGCAGGACTGGTGGGGGCAGAGGTACTCAATAAATTAAGTTGTTTATCTATTATTGTTTTTTCTTTTTCTTCATTTGACCTTCTGGTGTTAGTGAATATGGCGTCAGACATCACTCTTTCTTCTGAACTGAGAATGTTTTCATTTTGGTTACAGGTGGCGGCCGTGGGCGACAATAGTGCTCAACAACTATGGGTGCTGCTTTTGCCAGTTTTTAGAAGGCGTATAGCTAACCATGCTATGGTAAGCAGTTGAGTTTGGAACAGTATTGACTAGTGCTTTGTAACTTGTTTTTATCTTGTTTAACACAATGCTCTTTTTTTTGGATGGGGCCATTAAACCTTTGCTATTCAAGACAGTAAATCACAATTTATCCACAACTTTATTTGGTTGAAAAAAATCATTCTTGTACTTGACACCATACCATGATATCACCTTTTCCAAAATTAACCTGTATGCTACAGCATACATCGTCAAATATCAAACCTGAAGTTGTAGAGGGACTAATTCTACAAACACTTGAATTCCAATATCCCCAAGTCTACCAAAATCTCACTTTGGGAAACCCCTCTAAGCTGTCTTCAAAGACTACCAAGATTAAGACTTCACTGTCAAGGGTCAAGCTCATCCGGGATCCAGCTCCCGTAATAGCAAGTGAGAAACATAAGCTTGATATGAATAGCAAGTAAGAAATATAAGTTTGGTACGGAAGCGACAATGGGATTCATTAAGGCTGACTAGTTGTCCAGACCCAAGTCCTGAGTATTACCCGTTGATTGCAACTGTTAATAATCCTCATGACCCGTTTGCGTACCCATTCGTTCCCCAACGGTGAATGTTGTCAAATTCTTCCCGACATAACCTGTTTCCAACAAATAAAATTCATACATCAGTAAGTTCAAAGATAGGAATTTGGGAACCACAAACTAAGTGAGAATTTATTTTTATCAAGAGTGATATTATTATCAGCATTACTGAAAAGAACGGATTACAGTCCGTGACCCTTAGTGACTTGGTATACTGTGAGCAATGTCAAAGTTATCATAGAAATGCAAACGTGTGTCCCTATGATAGTTTGTTCATAAACACGGTAGGAAAAGTTGGTATTTCAACATTAAACTAAAAGTTATGACTTATTAGAAGGGATATCCCAGCTATAATATTAAATCTAAACATTTTTTTTTCTTTTTCTTTCCTCATGTTATGGAGAATATAATTCAATTAATAATGAAAACCAGTTCAACAATTAATTGAGTTGATGATAATACAATAATGGCTGTTTTGTTTGGTTTTGATATGTGATGTGTCCATAAAGTCATTTCCAACCTTGCATTTGGAAAATCATTCTCTAGAATACGTAACCATGTTGATTTGATCCCTTTAATGATGGAATTTGACTATTAATAGTAGAAACTGCTTGCAAGAAATAAGTGCGACAACACATTAATTTTTTGGAGTTATTCAAATTGTTCTTATTCTGTGATGTTATGTCTTAAGAACAATTTAATCAGTCATAATCATAATAAAGAGTGTTTTGCATCATAATCTCAAATTCAGCATTTATAGTTGCTTTGCTTAGGTTTTTTTTGGTTCTAATTTAAAGTTAAAAAAGTCCAATAATTTGCATTCAAATTAACACGATTCTTGTTCCCCAAGTGAGTTGGTACAAGTCTTTGCATGGAAAATCAAGGCTGATGGGACTGTTTTGTTTTTTGTGTTCCACTTTACTAGGTAAAGACTATGCACAAGGTCCTCACGCCTTACCGCATCGATCATCCGTTGACTTAAAGTTAGGTGGACTACAAATCTAGAATACCATTGAAATTTTTCGAACACGTAGTCAAATTAGAAACTACGATTATTTTTTTGGTTAAAAGCATTGAAATGTATTAACTAATCAGACTTCTATTATTTTTATCCAATTTTATCGTATTATGGAGGGCATGGTATATAGTAAACTTTTAATTTTTACTATTGTATTCGACAATTTAATAAATTAGTCATCAGGTAATCAGTGATGGGTAAAGAATTTACAGTGTTCGAATAGCTTTTAACCAATGTCACTTACAAAGAGTGACTATTTAAAAAGAGTTATTGCTCTATGCAAATCAAATGGACCCGTTGTCAAGGATACCTCTACCTATAAGGTAGCTCCGCTCTTGCAGGTAACATTGCTGACATAACAACTAGATAATAACAATATTTAAAAGTTTAATATACATAATAGAAGTCGATAAAGTTGAAAGCAGACAAAAAAAATTTCTATTATAATTGAATACATTTTATTGCATTTAACCCTTTTCTTTAGTTTTATTGGGTCTAGATAGAAATATCTCAAAGTGGTTTCTTGACTTTTTCGTAGGAAATGTGATTGGTTTTATTTGTAATGAATCACATATTTCGGAGGAGGCGTGCTTTTGTGCTCCTTGTAAGCTAATATAATTGGTTATTGTAGTATTTTTGAACTTTTGAATTTGATGAATAATTCATAAGTGATGTTCGTTCAAAATGGGCGACTAGTCACTTTCTATGACTTAAGAGTTAGATTGATTACAATGTCTTTATCTATATTATTAGTAAACCTTGTGGCTGTACCACACTCGTTGATGTTGTTTTTTCTCTCTGATTAATCAAGCTAATGACCTATGTTATTGGTCGACTCTACAAAAGCAACCAGATCTTTAGATACTGATGAATTATTATACAAATGATGCATGATTAATGAGAAACCACCTCTTAAAGCTATTTAATATAGCCCTCATTGTACACAACCCAACTAACTACTAAATGGACAAAGAATCTACTATGGAGTGTGTACAGCAAATTGCATTTGCAACAGGCGAAGTGGGGCTGCTTGATGAGTTAATGTATCCAAGTCATGTTGCTATGGCAACACATAAATCCGCAACACTCTGCAAGTAGAAGAGGTAGTCTAGGAACTTACGCTCATTGGAATTTCCTCTTGTTGTGCTGAAATACATCGCTGAAAGACTACGAACCTTCCGACACAGCACGTAACTGGACTATCTGAAATTAGAGGCTTGTCAAGACTTAACTGAAAATTCCGATATCAGAAAAGGAAAGTAAATAAAAAAATGAGGAAACCAAAATCACATCGTAAAGTTGAAACCCATTTGGAGTAACTTAACGTGTGTTTTAAATATATAGGATGTCAACCTGCTATTAATAATTCAATTACTAATGATACCTGGAACATCCTTCTTTTCCATTAATTACAATTATTCGTCAAAAATCACTTTGTTTAATACCTGTAGTGAAAGAATGTAATTTGTAATTTATATCCTTGATTGACGTCAAAATAGGCCTCATAGAAGAAATTTTGTATGAAAATGCTATACATGAATAAAAAGTAGGCCAAAAAACACAACTTATATAATAATACAATACATACATGATATATGATTTCCACAATTAATACAATACCATTATTAAGCATACTTTTAAATCTATTTATCATTTTTTCTAAGATATAGGGTCATCATTTGTACACTATTACTTTTTATCTACTAATTATACCTTATGATGTCGTACACTACTAACATTATAAAAAATCTTTAGTATTACATAGATAAAAAGCTGTGAGGTATATTGTCGTTGTCATTATCAGCGCCATAAAAGCAGAACACACGGTCAATTTCAGATTACAACACATGCATGGACAAGGACTATTTTGCCAAATAGGCAATTATAATGGAATGCTATTGCCTCCATCATGTACCGAAACACGAAAAGATACCATCTTTCTATGCCAAGAATGGTGATAGTTTTGCGCCTAATCTCGTGAGCACCAAACACAAACATGGCAAGTCTTTCAATCTAGTGTACGTCCTAGCTTTTCACCAGTGCACTGGATTGGTAGAAACTTGTGTTGAGCCAGATATTGTGTCGGTACATGTCATAATTAATCATAGAAAGTCTTTGCAAGCTCAACGAATCCCATTTACTCGTTTAATATCCAAAGTTCACTATCACGTTCGATTTGATAGAACCATGATGCATTAAATCTATATTTCATATAATTCCATTTGTAGGTCTAAATTTAATGTCATCATTTTCATTAAGCAAGACTACTCGGTCTTCAGAAAACTTATAAAACGTTGCTATAATATATTAAAAATGACAACATATACAAACAAGATTATAATTGTTGAAAAAGAGAACGGCATTAAGGTTCCAAGAAGGATACCCGGAAACAAGAGTCAACATCCGACCACTATGTTTTGTCTTAATGATGATGATCCAAAAGCTTAGTCCACACAATTATTATTTTAAATTCAAAAGATGTTGAAAATATATTTTCTTTTTTCATAAACAATGAGTGTGAATTTCAATATGCCGTTCGGAATCTAAAATTACACATAAAACATGCAAGTGATTTAGTTGAGAATAAAGTCTATTTGAAACTTGATAGACACTTTCATGTTTCATGTCATGTAAGGTTTATAAAAATATATATACATATACCCACTTAGTTTGGTTTTTGTCTTCCCTCCTATGTTGTTGTTGTTGTTGTCAGTCTACAAGTTAATTTGGAGTTATAGATTTTTATATGTTTCACCTATCTGGATGACCTGGCTTTTCAATTAAAAAAACAAGCTATAGTTGTTATTTTGGCCATTACTTTAATTTATAAACGTAAATTCTTCCTTTTTAAGTTTTGATTAAAATCTTGTAGTTTTTGTATTTGAGTTCATGATACAATATTATAAGAGAATATTAGCAGTAATTATATTTCTATGTTAATCAATCCAGCATTCAATTATTTTCTACTCTATTTATATTATCATTTAACAATAAACCTGTATGAATTAAGGGTCATTACTAGCATTTTTAATATTATTCTGTATTAATCAGTAAAAGTAAAATTCCTTTTACACCCATGTAATTGTAGTACCCTATAGCAAGCCAAATCGTACTTTGTTTTCTGTTACATTATTGTTGCCGAGTCTTTTTCTCAAACACAATCATCTATTATTTGCATGTACTTATATAATTCAGAGTTCTAAACAAGTTGATCCTAAATCTTTTGAGGTTGGAGCAGAAGTTAGTTTAGAACTTAAATCCAAGATGACTTCTGCTTCATCTTGGATGACTTCTGTTTCTTGTTCTTCAACTTCTGTTGTTGCAGAGGATGCCACAGGTTTTTCACTCGTACTTCAATGGCTGAGATTCATCTTTCTATCACCATGTCCTCAAAGACTACTTTTATCCTCCATTGATGTAATCTTTTTGTTCATTCTATTTGTTTTCGCTATTCAAAAGCTCTATTTGAGGTTCACTTCCCAGAACAACACCTCTGCAGTAAATGAACCTCTTATTGCTAAAAGTAGAGTAATTGTCAGGACCAATCTTTGGTTTAAGTTATCTCTGGTAGTGACATCCGGTTTGACGATTTTGTCTATTGTTTCATCGATTTTGGCATTTACACAAAATACTCGAAGTCCATGGAAGCTGATAGATGGAATCTCTTGGTTGATTCAAGCTTTATCTTTCCTTGTGATTGCTGTTTTGATCATCCATGAGAAGAGATATCAAGCTGTAACTCATCCATTATCTCTTCGTGTTTTTTGGGTAGTAAATTTCATCATCATTTCTCTATTTGCGTCTTCTAGTACCGTTCGGTTAGTTTCTGCGATAGGAAGCACACAGTTGTTAAAATCTGAAGACATAATTTCATTGATATCTCTACCATTTTCAGTACTCCTATTGGTTGTATCCATAATTGGATCAACTGGAATCATACTGACTACAGGATTAGAGTCACAAAACGGGAATGGAAATGCTAATGGTAATGGAAAAGTGTCAGAGGGTGATGAGTTGAACAAGTCGTCGGATGTGAGTGGATGGGCATCGGCTTCGATCCCATCAAAGCTCTTTTGGCTATGGATGAACCCATTGCTGAGTAAAGGATACAAAGCCCCTCTAAAAGTAGAGGACATCCCAACACTTTCACCTGAACATCGTGCAGAGAAAATGTCCAAACTTTTTCAAGAAAAGTGGCCTAAATCTCATGAAAACTCGAAACATCCCGTTCGAACCACACTGCTACGATGTTTCTGGAAACATGTTGCATTCACAGCTACCCTTGCAATTGTAAGGCTCTGTGTTATGTATGTCGGCCCTCTGTTGATCCAAAGATTCGTCGATTTCACTTCAGGAAAGAGTTCGTCCCCTTATGAGGGGTATTACTTGATACTAATCCTACTTGTTGCAAAATTTATTGAAGTTTTATCATCCCACCAGTTCAATTTCCATTCACAGAAGCTAGGAATGTTAATCCGGTCGACCCTCATAACTTCTTTATATAAAAAGGGATTGACGCTATCTTGTTCAGCTCGACAATCCCATGGAGTTGGTCAGATTGTGAACTACATGGCTGTAGATGCTCAACAGCTGTCTGATATGATGCTTCAGTTGCACGCAATTTGGCTTATGCCACTCCAAATTACGGTGGCCTTAACTATTCTTTACTCGTACCTTGGCTTGGCAACCATCGTAGCTTTGATCGGACTTTTGGTAGTTATGATTTATGTGATTTTGGGTACTAAAAGGAACAACAGATTTCAATTCAGTATAATGCAAAACCGTGACTTGAGGATGAAAGCCACAAACGAGATGCTTAATTACATGAGAGTAATTAAGTTCCAAGCATGGGAAGAACACTTCAACAAGAGGATTCAAGCTTTTCGCGATTCTGAATATGGGTGGCTTTCCAAATTCATGATCTCCATTGGTGGAAACATGATTGTCTTATGGAGTACGCCTTTGTTTATCTCTTCCCTCACGTTTGGGTGTGCTATTTTGCTTGGGATCCCACTTGATGCAGGGACAGTGTTCACTGCTACATCACTTTTCAAGAACTTGCAAGAGCCAATTCGTACGTTCCCTCAATCAATGATTTCTCTTTCCCAGGCTATGATCTCGTTGGGAAGATTGGATGCGTTCATGTCGAGTAAGGATTTGGATGAGGGAGCGGTAGAGAGGCAGGTGGATTGCAACGGCAGCACAGCAGTTGAGGTCCAAGATGGGTCTTTTAGCTGGGATGACGAAGCTGCTGAAGGTGCTGTAGTCAAGAACTTGAACTTCGAGATCAAAAAAGGTGAACTTGCAGCAATTGTTGGAACAGTTGGTTCGGGGAAATCTTCCCTTCTTTCATCCGTTATAGGCGAAATGCACAAAATGTCTGGAAAGGTAGAAACTATATGGGTTCTATTGATATAATTTCAAGCATAGATGTCTGAGAACTTTAATGTTGATGTTATATCAGGTGAAAGTATGTGGGAGCACAGCATATGTTGCACAAACAGCATGGATTCAAAATGGGTCTATCCAAGATAACATTCTTTTTGGTTTGCCATTGGATATACACAAGTACAAGGAAGTAATTAAGAACTGTTGCTTGGAGAAAGACTTGGAAATGATGGAATTCGGAGATCAAACTGAAATTGGTGAGCGTGGGATTAACCTGAGTGGTGGCCAGAAGCAGAGGATTCAACTCGCCAGAGCTGTTTATCAAGATTGTGACATCTATCTTCTTGATGATGTTTTTAGCGCGGTTGATGCTCACACCGGTTCACAAATATTCAAGGTAATCGTTGTAGCTAGGATCTAATTTTATGCAATTGTTTTGATGCACAGACTCTCAGATTTCTATTATTGGTTGCAGGAGTGTGTGAGGGGAGTTCTCAGGAACAAGACAATCTTGCTAGTCACCCACCAAGTTGATTTCCTCCATAATGTTGATTTAATCTTAGTGAGTAACATAAGCTAGATTTCGTTTTATAGATGAGGGTTTTGACCATTCGTCCATTCTCTAATTTGATATGAACAACGTTAGGTAATGCGAGATGGAATGATTGTTCAATCAGGAAAATATGATGAACTTCTAGAATCTGGACTCGATTTTAAAGCTTTAGTGTCTGCTCATGAAACCTCAATGCAGCACGTGGAAATGAAACCTGCAACATCAGAAAGCACCTCCCCTAGACCTCTACAGAAATCTCCTAGAGATAACATGAGGGAAGAAAATGGCGAAAATGATAAGGAATTAGAACGATCCAAGTCTAGTTCTATCATAGGAACATCAAAACTAATCAAGGAAGAGGAGAGAGAAACAGGAAGAATCAGCTTCGACGTATATAAAGTTTATGTGACCGAGGCTTTTGGATGGTGGGGTGTGATTATTGTTGTTATGCTCTCATTAATGTGGCAAGGTGCACAGATGTCAAGCGATTATTGGTTGGCATATGAGACTTCTGATGCTCGTGCTGCTTCTTTCAACCCTTGGCTATTTATAGAAGTTTATACAGCGATTGCTGGTATTTCGTTCCTTTTAGTATTTGGAAGAATCATATCTTCAACAGTCCTTGGGCTTCAAACTTGCCAGATTTTCTTTAAACGAATTCTTCACAGCATCCTTCATGCTCCAATGTCATTTTTTGACACTACGCCCTCAGGCAGAATTCTTAGTAGGGTAAAATTCTTAAAACTTCCCTTTTGATCAACTGTTAATACTTATAGAATGACCCTGTGCTTATTTGTTTAATCTTTTCAGGCATCAAGTGATCAAACAAACATTGACATCATCCTCCCTTTTACAATAAGCCTGACTCTTTCTATGTACATAACATTGATTGGCATTATCGTCATCACTTGTCAGTATGCATGGCCAACCGTGTTCCTTCTGGTTCCACTAGGTTGGCTCAATGTTTGGTATCGGGTAGGTTTCTTCTGTGTAAAACGTCCGTGTACACTGTACATTAAGGTATCTTTATAAACTGATATGATTTTTCGGCCTGATTGTTTCAGAGATTCTTTCTTGCAACATCTCGTGAACTAACACGACTTGACTCGATTACAAAAGCACCTGTTATCCACCATTTCTCTGAGAGCATCTCTGGAGTTATGACAATACGTTGTTTTAGGAAGCAGGACAGATTTGTACAAGAAAACGTTGATCGTGTGAATGGCAATCTGAGAATGGATTTCCACAACAACGGCTCCAACGAGTGGTTAGGTTTTCGTTTGGAGTTCATTGGAAGCTTATTTCTCTGTGCTTCTACTATGTTCATGATCCTCTTGCCTAGCAGCATTGTTAAACCAGGTATATTTGCAGCTAGTCTCCCATGTTTTCTAATCTTTCTTTAAAGAAGTAATCTTGAAACTGGAAACCTTGATCAGAGAACGTTGGATTATCCCTCTCGTATGGATTGTCACTGAATGGAGCTCTGTTTTGGTCTATTTACATAAGCTGCTTTGTCGAAAACCGAATGGTTTCAGTTGAAAGAATTAAACAGTTCACCAACATACCCTCAGAAGCTGAATGGGTTAAAAAAGACAGCTCCCCTCCTTCAAATTGGCCTTCACATGGCAATGTAGAGCTCAAAGATTTACAGGTAAGAAAATATAAAAATCTTTTAGCCTAAACTGAAACTTATATCCCCTTGTAGAGTAAACTCAGTTGAAGTTATTGAATGTTGGATTATGCAGGTTAGATATCGCCCAAACACGCCTTTGGTGATCAAAGGGATTACCCTGAACATTAAAGGAGGTGAAAAGATCGGTGTGGTTGGTCGAACCGGAGGAGGGAAATCAACTCTGATCCAGGTTCTGTTTAGGTTGGTGGAGCCGTCTGGCGGAAGTATAATCATTGACGGTGTCGACATATCTACCCTTGGACTTCATGATCTAAGGTCTAGGTTCGGGATCATTCCTCAAGAACCAATACTCTTTGAAGGCACCGTAAGAAGCAATATCGACCCAATTGGCCAACATTCTGATGAAGAGATTTGGAGGGTAATCATTTTATTATATTTACATAACCATGAGCTTTAATGTGTTTGCGTCTCTTGACCTCCATTCATTTATCTGATGTAAGAACTTGCTATGCAGAGTCTTGAGCGATGCCAACTTAGCGATGTTGTAGCTGCAAAACCTGGCAAACTTGCTTCTGCAGGTACCAGAAACTGATCCAAAATACACTTTCTTAGTGAACAGATGTCAAGTTTTTGAGTTTAAACATATTTGTTTTTGTTCCCAGTTGTTGATAATGGTGATAATTGGAGCGTGGGACAACGACAACTTCTTTGTTTGGGACGAGTGATGCTGAAGCATAGCAGACTGTTGTTCATGGACGAAGCAACGGCTTCTGTTGATTCACAAACAGATGCAGTCATTCAGAAAATCATACGAGAGGACTTTGCTGATTGTACCATCATTAGCATTGCTCACAGAATACCAACTGTCATGGACTGTGACCGGGTTCTAGTCATCGATGCTGGTAACTCTCTCATTCTTTTCTGAAAAACACTTGGCGGGAGTTTCTCATTTTGAATCTAAATTCATTGAGCTGTGAATGTAATTTGTTGGAAACAGGTTATGCAAAAGAATTTGACAAACCTTCACGGTTGATTGAGAGACCTTCACTATTTGGAGCATTGGTTCAAGAGTATGCAAACCGGTCTACAGGTTTATGAAGAGTTAAGCTAAAACGAAACCACCTCCTGTTGAAGGTAGTGACATGCAGTTCTATTAGTAACAAATCGAAGATCCCATTTTCTGGGATTATGTTCCTAACTTAGATAATTTTGAGATGATGTACTTGAAATTTGTGTTCTATGAAATTATTTAATGGATGAATATCTGATGTAGTATATCGATTTGCATAAATTTCTAAAATACTATGTTCTAGCTCATTCTAAAATCTTTCTTCCTGCATTAAGCCTTACGAGGTCTAATCAGTGAGTGACACACGTATTATCATTCACGAACGCATCAAAGGTTTTTAACATCCTAAGGCAGTGAAATTTTTTGAGAACTAGGTTACGGTCAAAAGTAACATTACCGTCTTGACTCTCCAATTCGAAAAGTTCAGCTGCTGAAACAGCAGCATGAGTTACCACATCTCTATGAATATAACTCTCCACGTACCTGCAGCCATAAGATTCGAGGTTTGTAATATATGAAGCACCCACTAATCAATTTCAACACAATACTGAGCAGCACAAAAAATATGTTTTTGAAAGTAAATTGTTTAAAGTCATTGTTAATCAACTCGCAAGCTGGTACAATTTGATACAGTAATAAATGCACTGTTACACAAATGGGATGTTTCTAATTACAAAACATATAAAACTTTGTCTAATGGGAAAACACATATAGCTTTTCTAGCAAGTCCTAGAGAAACAAGGTTGCATATAGAAATCTGTGAAATGAAATGGCCTTCAATTTGAAAGAAGTTTTTCATTCAATCATTTCATCAAGCACCTAATACGCATGTAAGGATATACATCTGTTCAAAACTTATGCAAATAAACTTCAAGTGAAACGTTTATTCATAAATAATGCATTACCAGAAACTTATCAGGTAGTATAGATATGATGCATGCTTATATGTTAGTGAGGGAATTTACCTAAACATACAGAAGAACGCGTTGTAGTTAAGTCTTTACTTGTATGGTGTAGCAAAAAAACAGGAAACTTATAAGTCATATGTGGAAGTCTAATTGACTTTCTTTTATCTTTATCAAACTATATCACTTTATAGTTTATACTACGATTTTGTTCAAACTAGTGATACAAAATAAAAGTTTTATAATCTCTAACTACATATAATGCATCTTTATCATTATCTTAAAATTAGTCTCAACACAAGGAAATGTCTAAAATACCCTTAACTCATTATAGTATTTCCATTAGCAAAATCATTCTCTATTAATAATCTATTATTACATATAAATATAAAATATATAAATATAAATTTTTATTATATTAAATAAAATAATACTTCATACAAAACAATACAATAATTAAACAATTATTAGTTTTTCACTACCACCATCGTCAACCACCATCATTATTTCTACCGTCGCATTGCACGGGTATTATTCTAGTACATCCTAATGAGAGGATATTTTCTTAAATCATCGAAGAATCAATAAAATAAAAGAGGATCATTTGAAAGGATACAAAAATAATAGAATTTTACTTTTCTTTTCTACAATTTTTAAAAATTAAATATTTCAAAAAGACTAGTCAATAAATTATAAAATTTGCACTATAAAACTTAAAGTGTTTTTCTTTTTGATTAGACATTTCACGTGATATACTTTCGACGAATTTTTTTTCTTCATTTTTTATGGATTTTGAAAATGATAATACATATTTTATCATATAACACATGTGTTAGTATCATGTTTTTAGCGTATATGTTTTCTTAATACATGTGTTGTACTGATAACACTTATATTATTAACATATAACGCATATACTATTATTAAAGGTTGTAAGAGTATAATTTACTTTATTATCTTTGATGGTGTTTACTAGGTCTTATATTAGATTTTATATTAGATTATGTTAACTGCATATATTATTATTAAAGGCTTAAATGCATTTGTATCGGGTGTAACATGTGATACGTGACATCTTCACAAATTAACACGTCACCAAATGTTAGATAATAGTTTACTACTTTTATTAAATATCAACTGTATCAGATGATACATGATATCGTTACACGTTAACACGACCCCGAAATATATATATATATATAACAATAATAATTACACACAATTTAACTATAATTACTTTATTTCATACTATTAATGTCTAACTATAATTAATGACATTTACATATACTTAAGTTATTATCAAAAGCATATTCAATGTGTGCATCAAAATTTAACACAATTTTTTACGTAAAAAACTAGTATTTGAATAATATAAACCAAGGAAGCTTTTGACATAAAATGTTTATATTAATTAATTTTTATTATATAACTTTGTTTCAATTACATTATTTACTAATATATTTATATTAAATAATAACTAAAAGTATTCAGTCTTATAATAAGTTAACTAAACTATTGTAATAAGTAAAAACAAAAATATAAAAATATCTAATTAAAATATATTTAATGTTGTACAAATTTTAAAAGTCTCAACAAACTTGCTTATAAATATAATATTTATATTTATGAACTAATTCTAAATTGTTATGTTGATTATGTATAAATAAGTGCATTCTAAAAATTTCTTGTAGTGAAAAATTATATATCAAATTAAATTCGGTATTAAATAGGTGATAAATAATATTGTATAAATTATTTACACTATTTTAGTGTTTTGGTTGTACAAGGATTGCACCAAAATTTTACACTATTTTGGTGAAATATGATGTTCGGGAAATATATCGAAGAGGTTTAGGTGATTTTAAAATAAACTTTTTCTTTCTATTTCGAATAAAAATAAAGTTTAAATAGTTTAAAGGACTTTGCTAACTATTTCTCTAACACATATGGTTAATAATCTATTTTCATAAGGTCGTTGGTTGTTGATGGTTAATGAATTTTACTATTAACTTTTATAATTTAACTATTACCCCTGACAATTTCTTGGTGCTTATAAGTTTCTTTGTGGAAGTTAAGCCTTAATCATAGCACTAAAAGTTACATTAACAATTATCAATTAAAAAATTTACGCAAACTATTTTAAATAGTTTGGTGTATAGAGTAGGAAATTTAAAATATGGAGTTAAAAGTAAAAAAAAATGATAAAGATCAAGTTAGTACTATAAAAATTATACAATTTAAATTTAAAAATGTTGAGTCTTATTTTTAGAATTTATACAATTATACAATTTAAATTTAAATACGCACCCTTTTAGTTTATGTATTCTTTTAAATAATCTTTTTATATATGAATTTATTTACAATCTAGAATTTAACCCGTAAAGTTTGCATGTTGTTATTTTTATTAATCTTATTAAATTATAAAATATCTTATACTTTATTTATATCATCTATGCTAAATTAAAGTTATTCTAATTAAATTGTTATATATTACTTTCGAAATAATTTATACATTTTTTTACTTGTGTAGTTGAAGATCAGGCATAGAATATGAAATGTAATGTTATATCAATCTCGAGGAACAATGAGTGAAGATATTAATAGTGTAGGTAATAAAAACATTATAACCCTTATTTATAAAATCAATAATACTGATACTAATTTTAACTCTACGTTACGAAGTAGTGAAAACACAACAATTTATATCTACACGAATATGAAATTATATATCTAAAATGAAGAAAAGTTTGATATGTTCAGTTATATAAATTATGAATGAAGTATAAGGAATTCAATGCTTAATCCCCTGCTTTCAAAAGTTATTTTGATATTTTAAAAATTTTATCCCGTTAAAATAATAAAAAATAAAATAAAATAAAAATTTACACTTTCATCTATAATGTTCTATCTCCACGTCTGTCTATTTTACTTTTCTACAAAACATCTTAATGATTTATATCTTAAATAATTATTATTCATCAACTACTTAAAAATTGTAATTTACTCCAGGTAGATCTGTTATAAGAAAATATTAATGAAGTCTTATTTTTACTTAATATTATATTTTGTTCTTAATTAATAATGATTGTTAAAACTAGATTAATAATGATTTAATTCTCAATTCTTAACTCTTTTAACTTTTAACTCTTGACTTAGTTTCAAAAATCCTTTAAGTTTATATGACCGGTTAAGTTATGATACCTTTAAAATTTTAAATTTAAAAAAAACCAATTTAATCTTTATGTTTCCTTTAAATAATGGTTTTACCATCAACCTCTTTCATATATTTTAAATCAATTTATTATAATATTTATGCATATCCAATTTAATATAAATAATTATTATGTCACATAGTAAAAATATAATTTTATCTAAGATATTTTATATAAAATAACAACATTTTGTATTAAAAATAAGTTTTCATGAAATTTGAAATATTGTATATGATAATATTATAAAAAGTTCTCACAATCTATGTTGTTGACTACACAAATCATTTGTGTTGTTAGCCGACACCAAGCTAATAAAGTTCTACAATTCTTATTTTTAACTTCCAACTTTTCATATGTATACAAATAACCTCTCACATGAAGCTAACAACACGAAATTATTTGTGCAATTTTACAGTACGGATTATTAACCCTTATGAAAATGTGTTTTTGTCAAAATAAAACGTTATAACAATAACTCTGATGACATGTTACACTTAACTTATAAGCATTTATATTATATGTAAAGTATATAAAACAATATATGACGTAATGTTATATATAAAACGTAATTTGCTTTATAATTAAATTTTTATATATTATTTTGAATATAATAAATACAAATAAAGATACTAAATTTTGTTAAAATAATAAATATCTTAAACTTAATTACACCATAAATATAAGATTTAATAAGACCTCACCAAATAATAATTATTTGTTGGACGTACTCAGTGGTAGGTATGGGGCCAACGAGAGGGTGGTATCAACTCAATATCTATCTTTATATATAAAAATAAAAAATAAAAAATAATAATAAAAATAAAGCGTAAATAAACTATGAACGTAAGCAATGAAGTAAATGAAAACTGTTCCACGTTTCCCCATTATTAAATGCCATTAGCATCCTTCCAGGATTCTTGTCTTTGTTCTCTTGTTATTATCTACTTTTCAACTTGAACCACAAAATCCACCTTCCCTTTGTATAACTTAATAGATATTATTGTTTATTAATTTTCTTTTATATATAATATATATATATAAATATATAGTATTAATATATATATATAGTTGAACAGCCATTATTAAACACCAGTAGCTGCTTCACCTTCCTCCATACCCAGAACAAGGTAATAACTGACATATCATTTATTAACCTTTGTGTTACTAATTTACTACTGTATCATTTTCATAGTACTTTTTGTATTTATTTATTTATTCTGGATATTTGGTAACTTCAACAAATATATGTGAGTTTATATTCATGTCGTGAGTTATTATTTAATCAATTTTTAATGAAGAACATAAAAAATATACGCATCAAGTTCGAGATGTTATAACTGTCTTTTCATATAAGTTTATCTTATCTTATAAGATTCTACACGTGACCAAGAGGATCTGTGTTTGTTGTTAGTTTGTTATATGAATTAACAAATTTGTCTCATTTTTGGTACATAATTATTGGGCATTTGTTGGGACTCTTTCTTTTTTTGTCTAGTTTAATACTCTCCTTTTTGTTTTTATTTTGAATACATTATTTCTTACAGGAAACAGATTGGTGGATGTGTAGATTACAAATTGGAAGTTTTTTTGACTAAATCTTTGGTGGGCTAATTAATTTGAGCAGAAGTCAATATTGATTTGGAATCAAGTATGACTTCTGCTTCAAATTGGATGACTTCTGCTTCATGTTCTTCAAGTTCTGTTGTGGCAGAAAATGCCTCAGGAGCTTCACTCATACTCCAATGGCTGAGATTTATCTTACTATCTCCATGTCCACAAAGAGTACTTTTATCCTCCATTGATGTAATCTTTTTGTTCATTCTATTCATTTTCGCTATTCAAAAAATCTATTCAAGATTCATTTCCCATAACAACACCTCTGCTGTTAATGAACCTCTTATTGCTAAAAGTAGAGTCATTGTTAAGACCAATGTTTGGTTTAAGTTATCTTTGCTCATGGCAGCCGTTTTAACGGTTTTGTCTATTGTTTCATCAATTTTGGCATTTACACAAAATGCTCAGATTCCATGGAAGTTGATAGATGGAATCTCTTGGTTGATTCAAGGTCTATCTTTCCTTGTTATTGCGGTTTTGATCATCCATGAGAAACGATTTCAAGCTGTTACTCACCCATTATCTCTTCGTGTTTTCTGGGTTGTAAATTTTATTGTCATTACTTTATTGGCTTCTTCTGGTGTTCTCCGGTTAGTTTCTGGTACCAGAAACACTTCAGTTTTCAAATCCGAAGACATAATTTCATTGATATCCGTACCATTTTCGTTTTTCCTATTGGTTGTATCCGTAGCTGGATCAACTGGCATCATAGTGACAACGGAATCTGAATCATCAAACGGTAATGGTATTGGTAATGGAAGTAGCAATGGTAAAGTGTCAGAAGTTAATGAATTAAACAAGTCATCGAATCTGAGTGGATGGGCAACAGCTTCAATCCCATCTAAAGTCTTTTGGCTATGGATGAATCCATTGTTGAGTAAAGGTTACAGAACCCCTTTGAAACTCGAGGACATCCCTACACTTTCACCCGAACATCGTGCAGAGAAAATGTCAAAGCTTTTCGAAGAGAAATGGCCTAAGCCTCAAGAAAATTCAAAACATCCTGTTCGAGTTACATTGGTTAGATGTTTCTGGAAACATATCGTCTTCACTGCGTTCCTTGCAGTTGTAAGGCTGTGTGTTATGTATGTTGGGCCTCTTTTGATCCAAAGATTTGTTGATTTCACTTCAGGGAAGCGATCCTCTCCGTACGAGGGGTACTACTTGATATTAATCCTTCTTGTTGCAAAATTTATTGAAGTTTTGTCATCCCACCAGTTCAATTTCAATTCTCAGAAGCTAGGAATGTTAATCCGCTCAACTCTCATTACTTCTTTATACAAAAAGGGATTGAGGCTATCTTGTTCGGCTCGACAATCTCATGGTGTTGGACAGATTGTGAACTACATGGCTGTAGATGCTCAACAACTCGGTGATATGATGCTGCAGTTGCACGCAATTTGGCTTATGCCGGTCCAAATTACGGTGGCCTTAACTATTCTGTACAATTACCTTGGTCCACCAGCTTTGGTAGCTTTGATTGGAATATTGACAGTTATATTGTATGTGATCTTGGGTGCTAAAAGGAACAACCGTTTTCAATATAATATAATGCAAAACCGTGACTTGAGGATGAAAGCCACGAATGAGATGCTTAATTACATGAGGGTGATTAAGTTCCAAGCATGGGAAGAACACTTTAACAAGAGGATTCAAGCCTTTCGTGAGTCTGAATATGGGTGGCTTACCAAATTCATGTACTCCATTGGGGGAAATATGATTGTTTTGTGGAGTGGCCCGTTGTTTATCTCTTCACTCACCTTCGGGAGTGCCATTTTGTTTGGGATCCCACTTGATGCAGGGACAGTGTTCACTGCCACAGCTTTA
Source organism: Logfia minima (assembly GCA_963921325.1). NCBI lineage: Eukaryota > Viridiplantae > Streptophyta > Magnoliopsida > Asterales > Asteraceae > Logfia > Logfia minima. The sequence continues at coordinate 8,556,168 of OY992775.1, read as the reverse complement.
TTCAAGAATTTGCAAGAGCCGATTCGAACATTCCCACAGTCGATGATCTCACTCTCTCAAGCCATGATCTCCTTGGGAAGATTGGATGCCTTCATGTCGAGTAAGGAGTTGAATGAAGAAGCAGTTGAGAGGAGGGAGGGTTGCAGCGGTGATACAGCAGTTGAGGTCCAAGATGGGTCTTTTAGCTGGGATGATGAAGCTGCTGAAGGTGCTGTAGTCAAGAACTTGAACTTTGAGGTCAAGAAAGGTCAACTTGCAGCAATTGTTGGGACAGTTGGTTCGGGAAAATCTTCTCTTCTCTCATCCGTTATTGGTGAAATGCACAAAATCTCCGGGAAGGTACTATTGTGCTTATTAACAATTTATCAATAGATAGGACAATAAAATTCAAGAAAAACTGTTGTGAACTCTGTCCCTCATGTTATAACAGGTAACAGTATGTGGGAGCACTGCATATGTTGCCCAAACAGCATGGATTCAAAATGGAACAATTCAAGAAAACATCTTGTTCGGGTTGCCAATAAATAGACAGAAATATAAGGAAGTGGTCAAGAATTGTTGCTTGGAGAAGGACTTGGAAATGATGGAATTTGGTGACCAGACTGAAATCGGAGAGCGTGGGATTAACCTAAGCGGTGGCCAGAAACAGAGGATTCAACTAGCACGAGCTGTTTATCAAGATTGTGACATTTATCTTCTTGATGATGTCTTCAGTGCTGTTGATGCTCACACCGGTTCGGATATATTCAAGGTGATCATAGTAGGATCAAAGTTTATCGTTTTTTTTAATAAATTCTAACGGTTCTGTTTTTGAAATTTGATTACAGGAGTGTGTGAGGGGAGTCCTCCGGAACAAGACAATCTTGCTCGTGACACACCAAGTTGATTTCCTTCATAACGTTGATTTGATCTTAGTAAGAATTCATAATCTCTTATTTAGTTTTTCAGTTTAGGCTTTTGATTGTTTATTTGTACTTAAATTCAACTTGAACTCTTTCAGGTGATGCGAGATGGGATGATTGTTCAATCAGGAAAGTATGATGAACTACTAGAATCTGGGCTTGATTTTAAAGCTTTAGTTTCTGCCCATGAAACTTCTATGCAACTAGTAGAAATGGAACCTACCACATCAGATAATACCTCTCCTAGACCTCTACAAAAATCTCCAAGCCAAAACCCTAGGGAAGAAGAACAAAAGGCTTTAGAACGATCCAAGTCAAGTTCAATCATTGGCACATCGAAATTAATCGAAGAAGAGGAGAGGGAAACAGGAAGAATCAGCTTAAACGTATATAAGATTTATGTGACTGAGGCTTTTGGATGGTGGGGTGTGATTGCGGTTTTGTTGTTTTCCTTCTTGTGGCAAGGCTCACAAATGGCAAGTGATTATTGGTTGGCCTACGAAACTGCTGACGATCGTGCTGACTCGTTTAACCCGTGGCTATTTATAGAAGTTTATACAGCTATAGCTGGCATTTCACTGGTTTTGGTATTTGGTAGAATCATTTGTTCAACAGTCCTTGGACTTAAAACTTCCCAGATTTTCTTTAAACAGATTCTACACAGCATCCTTCATGCTCCAATGTCATTTTTCGACACTACACCTTCCGGAAGAATTCTTAGTAGGGTAAAGTTTCTTAAACCTTTACTTTCTTGTTAGACTAATCTTCTCATGATCTATGTTTTAATTGACTCGTCTTTTCAGGCATCAAGTGATCAAACGAATATCGATGTCTTCCTTCCGTTTATGATGAGCTTGACTCTGGCTATGTTCATAACAGTGATAGGAATTATCGTTATCACTTGTCAGTACGCTTGGCCAACTGTGTTCCTACTGCTTCCTCTTGGTTATCTCAATTTCTGGTATCGGGTATGTATTATTTGTGTTAAGGAGTTGGAATATGATAAGGTGACTCATAGATCTGATTTGATGTTATGGCCTGATTGTTACAGAGATACTATCTTACAACTTCTCGTGAAATAACACGTCTTGACTCGATCACAAAAGCACCTGTTATTCACCATTTCTCAGAGAGCATCTCTGGGGTTATGACAATTCGGTGTTTTAGGAAGCAGGACACGTTTGTTCAAGAAAACGTTGATCGTGTGAATGGAAACCTAAGAATGGATTTCCACAATAATGGATCAAACGGGTGGTTAGGTTTCCGTTTGGAGTTTATTGGAAGCTTATTTCTATGTGTTTCCACTGTGTTCATGATAATCTTGCCTAGCAGTATAATTAAACCAGGTAATTCACAACTTAACCCTATTTATTTCTGCCTTTATAATAAAAAAACTGATCTTGAAATGGGTGATTTTGATCAGAGAATGTTGGATTATCACTGTCATATGGATTGTCACTCAATGGAGTGCTGTTTTGGGCTTTATACATGAGTTGTTTTGTCGAGAACCGAATGGTTTCTGTTGAACGGATTAAACAGTTCACCAACATACCATCAGAAGCCGAATGGGTGAAAAAAGATAACGCTCCTCCTTCAAATTGGCCTTCTCAAGGCAATGTAGAGATCAAAGATTTACAGGTAACTTACAACTATAAGAATCTATGATCCTATATTTAAAAATTTGTATCCCTCTTTATGAATAAACTGAGTTAAAGTTCTTGAACTGTTGCTGGTGAGTACAGGTTAGATATCGTCCAAACACACCACTGGTGATCAAGGGCATTACACTAAAGATTAAAGGAGGCGAAAAGATCGGTGTGGTTGGTAGAACCGGAGGTGGGAAATCAACTTTGATCCAGGTTCTGTTTAGGTTGGTGGAACCATCTGGTGGAAGTATAATTGTTGATGGCATCAACATTTCCACTATCGGACTACATGACCTCAGGTCTCGTTTTGGTATTATTCCTCAAGAACCAATCCTTTTTGAAGGCACTGTTAGAAGCAATATCGACCCTATTGGTCAACATACTGATGAAGAGATTTGGAGGGTAATTTTTTTTTTCAGTTCCCGGATATGTCATGTGGATAATGATGTCTAAAATATTTTGACCTACATTTAATCATCTGATGCTACCACTTGTTTTGTAGAGTCTTGAACGATGCCAGCTTAATGATGTTGTAGCAGCAAAACCTGGTAAACTGGATTCTGCAGGTACTAAAATTGATTCAAAGTGTGTTTTTCTTAGATAACAGAACTGTGGTTTTGTATGTTATACATATTGGTTTTTTTTTGGTAGTTATGGATAATGGCGATAACTGGAGTGTGGGACAAAGACAACTTCTTTGTTTGGGACGAGTGATGCTGAAGCACAGCAGGCTATTGTTCATGGACGAAGCAACAGCTTCTGTTGATTCACAAACTGATGCTGTCATTCAGAAAATCATACGTGAGGACTTTGCTGATTGTACAATCATTAGCATTGCTCACAGAATACCAACTGTTATGGACTGTGATCGCGTTCTAGTCATCGATGCTGGTAACTCTCTTTTATTCATTATATATATATATATATATACAAATTAATAAACTCTTGTTGAGTTTGTGATTTTGAACCTGAATTCACTGAGTTGTGAACTTGTTTTGTTGTAAACAGGTTATGCAAAAGAATTTGATAAACCTTCAAAGCTGATCGAGAGACCTTCACTTTTTGGGGCTTTGGTTCAGGAATATGCAAACCGGTCATCTGGTGTATGAGCAGATGATATCAAATGAAACCACTTCGTGTTGAAGGCTCGTGATTTTCATTTTTGAAAATACCACGAAAAATCCCATTTTTTGGGAATCTGTCCCTAATTTAGATATAGTTTGAGATGGTTAGTTAATCATTGTTTATGTATAATTGGTTCAATGAATGCTCCTAAATAAGCCAATTGACTATCCATTTGTTAGTCAAGAAGGATGGAAGCTAGCCATATTAATGATTACGAATGTAGGGCTTGTACTGTACTAATAGTATTGACACTAAGGTGTCGGTATATCAACTTTATGTGTAAGTCTTGAAAACATATCCATCGGGGTGTTTCCTTCCATATATATTTGGGTTTGCTTTTATTGTGTAGGCACACAAGACATGTTAATCTCTCTCACTCATTTAGTCATTTAATAGCATTAATAACTTTGGTTATTAATAGGGTAATGCTATATAGGCTTAATTAGTCATGTGACTAATTTATGCCTAACTATACAGTTTTTGACATATGTACTACACTTATTATTTCTTCTAATCTTATTCAATCATTTCTTGTGTATATATCATTTTCCTTTAATATATGTTTACGTACAAAACTACTGTAAATGTATATGGATGAATTGTTAACTGAGATATTTTAATATATGTTTAAGTACAAAACTACTGTGTATTTAGGGATCATTTTTAGTGTTTTGGATTAACCAATTCATTTACTTTAGACATATATTATGTTGAATTAGTTATTTACATAATGATAAATATTTATATACTTTATTTTAGTAGGTTTAAAAAATGGAAAATCATTTTTTATCTTTTTGAATCGGATACCCGAATAACCCGATATCCGTATCCGATCGAATATCCGACTTTTGAATATCATATTTGAAATTCGAGATATGGGTTTTCAGGTAGTGAAGTTCGCTATCCAACCCTGTAAAGCGTATAAACAACACATCTATTCAAGTATTCTAGTAGAATAACCTTTTTACTGATGGCACCGTCTATAAGGCAACATTGTCAAATGCATACCCGACCATAAGTGCGACTAAAAGATTTAGCAATGGTCGACTTGTAACTGACCTTAGTGTACTTTTCAACGACATATATCATCATAAACACATATAAACCAAGTGTTAAGTACGCACATGAAGTATACTATTTATAGTACTCCCTGAACCACATGATACCAGCATGATTTTCAGTATTCTGGAAATTAAGGCGAAGAGATTATATTTTCACAAGATACCAGCATGATTTATCAGAAAATTTTATTAACCGCAAATAGACTTATGAGCTATAACCAATTTGCAGTGCACTTTCTCCGAAACAAAGAAGAGGTGATCTCAAGTTACTAGCTAAAGTGCAAAACAATTTCCATTTATGCATTTTATTTAGAGGCAGCAATTCTCCACAAGACTCAGAGATACAATCCAAAAACGACAATGGGTTATGGTTGGGATTCTCAACCCGCGAACCCGTAAGTCTCCATTTTATACGGAGTATGAGATAGAATTTGGCTCATTCTTTTATACATTATTTTCGTAATGCGTAACTAGCTTTTCTTATAATAGTTTAAACAAAGAAGGTTCCAAACTTTTAAAAAGCTTTTTCACCATTAGAGTTAGAAACTTTGAACAAAATATTAAATAAAAGCTTTCATAAATATAATACTAGAGATACTCTTAGCATCTACTAACGTGTACTTCCTTTTTATGGGAATAGTAAATTAACTAAAATATAAATGAATTATTGACTGATTTAAAATTTTTGAAATCAACTAAAAAAATTATTAATGTTATAAATTAACTCTCAATTTTATCATAATTCTAGTAATTTGTTAGATCAAGATCCTCTCAAGTTATCTTTTTACATGATTGATAATGTTATATTTGTTGTGAGAAGCATAATTCTAGTAATTTGAACTTTTTATTACTTTTTTTTATTTTCATCTCACACAAAAAAGTAACATGATCAATCAAGTTATTTGAGAGGATCCTCATCCTAATTTGTTACCTCAAAATTCGAAAAAAATATGATATGTCATGTACAATATTACTAAAATTATGATGAAATTGATAGTTGATTTCTATTATTAAAAGTTTAGATAATTGATTTCTTGAATATTAAATCAACCAACAGTTCATTTCTATTTTAGGTAAGTTGCCCTTCTAGGAATTAACCATCTACTAAGGTTATCTTACCATTAGGTAACACTAGTATAGTAACCACTCTATGCAGCGGAAATCAATATAATATTTTAAGCAATGTCAGTCAGGTAAGCCAATGTAAGCCAATTATGGTGAAATGTATATTTAACGAGTTGATGTGACAATAAAGAAAGTCGATAGAAGATACGTGACGTTGAAAGAAGCAAGAATTAGAAATGTTTGAAAATTTATTAAAAGTATAAAGAATGTAAGATTAAAGCTTTTATTAAAAGTATTAGATGTTTTAACTGTTTACATTTTTTTTGTTCTACATAAATAATATCTATGGAAATGAGAAGTTACAAATCTTTTGTTGATCAATCAATATGGGACAACTTCTTTTTATGTATAATTCATTTTTCCAATATTGATACTAACACTAAACTATTGAATATTCTTTTCTTTTGAAAGGGTCGTTGAAATTTAAGATTGAAAATCTAAACTCTAAATGTGTTATAAGGGAAGTGTAGAATATAAGTATAGAATTAGATTAGTGATGGTATAATTTATTCGATCCAGATATTACGGCAAAAACCAAATGGAGGGTAAAAAATTTAAGTAGAGAGTAAAAGTCAAAATTGTGTTGAATAAACTTCTTTCTACATCAAATTCTTTAATCCTGTCTATACGTTGAAAGATGCCTAAGCACAAGGGGTGCTTATTTTGCAACCATTTAAAATTAACAAGCATAAGCTTCAAATATGCACTCTTAAACTGTTGTTGGTAATAGCCAAATCAAACCAACGTGTTTCACACCTACATTAAAATAATAGCCACCTTTTTATCACATACGTTATTATAATAGCCTCATTTTTTCCCTTTGATCTTAGTATGCATTCTTAGTTGTTTTCTTATTAGTAAACTATCTGTTGATCAAATATTGCATGTGATACATGACTCTGTGTCTGTTGGAATATTGTGATTTTCTTGATCTTTTGACTACTTCAATGTAGTATTTTTTTTGCTCATACAGGATGCAGTTGATATATCGAATACAAATATGCAGGAAGTTTTTTGTCTTAAATCTTTTGTTGATTAGTTTGAGCAGAAGTCGGTTTTCATTTGGAATCAAGTAAGTATGACTTCCACTTCAAATTGGATGACTTCTGTTTCATGTTCTTCAAGCTCTGTTGTGGCAGAAAATGCCTCAGGAGCTTCACTCACACTTCAATGGCTGAGATATATCTTACTATCTCCATGTCCTCAAAGACAATGATGTAATCTTTTTGTTCGTTCTATTCGTTTTTGCTACTCAAAAGCTGTATTCAAGATATACATCCAGCATTAATGAACCTCTTATTACTAAAACAAGAGTCATTGTCAGTACCAATCTTTGGTTTAAGACATTTCTGCTCGTGACATCCATTTTGACGATCTTGTCTATTGCTTCATCAATTTTGGCATTCACACAAAATACTCAAAGTCCATAGAAGATAATAGATGGGTTATGTTGGTTGATTCATGCTATATCTTCTCTTGTAATCACCATTTTGACTCGATTACAAAGGCACCTGTTATTCACCATTTCTCAGAGAGCATCTCTGGGGTTATGACAATTCGGAGTTTTAGGAAGCAGGACAGGTTTGTTCAAGAAAACATTGGTCGTGTGAATGGAAACCTACGAATGGATTTCCACAATAATGGATCAAACGAGTGGTTAGGTTTCCGTTTGGAGTTCATTGGAAGTTTGTTTCTATGCGCTTCCACCGTGTTCATGATCGTTTTACCTAGCAGTATAATTAAACCAGGTAATTCACACTTAACCCAAATATTTCTGCCAGCTTTTCTTTTCTCTTTGGAGAACTGATCTTGAAATGGGTGATTCTGATCAGAGAACGTTGGATTATCACCATCGTGTGGATTGTCACTCAATCGAGTTCTATTTTTGGCTTTATACTTAGAGTTGTTTTGTCGAGAACCGAATGGTTTCTATTGAACGGATTAAACAATTCACCAACATACCCTTAGAAGCAGAATGGGTGACAAAAGAAATGCCCCTCCTTCAGATTGGCCTTCTCAAGGAAATGTAGAGATCAAAGATTTACAGGTACTAACAGCTATAAGAATATGTAATAGCATATCTAACTTGTTGCCCCCATTTAGGAATAAACCAAGTTAAAGTTCTTGAACTTTTGGTCGTGATTACATGTTAGATATCGTACAAACGCGCCTTTATTTAACGTTCAAGGAGGTGAAAAGATTGGTGCATTTGGTAGAACAGGAGGTAGGAAATCGACTCTGATCCAGGTTCTGTTTAGATTGGTGGAGCCGTGTGGAGGAAGTATAATTGTTGATGGCGTCAACATCTCCACTATCGGATGACATGATCTCAGGTCTCGGTTTGGGATCATTCCTCAAGAACCAATCCTATTTGAAGGCACTGTGAGAAGCAACATTGACCCTATTGATCAACATATTGATGAAGAGATTTGGAGGGTAATCTTTTTTTTTCTTCTGTTTCCATGGATGTTTGGACCATACTGTCTAACAGTTTCTGACCTACATTGAATAATCTGAGTCAAGTACTTGTTTTGCAGAGTCTTGAGCGATGCCAGCTTAATGTTGTCGTAGCAGCAAAACCTGGTAAACTAGATTCTGCAGGTACTCAAAACGGATCCAGAGTGTGCTCTTGTTAGGTAACGGAAGAACTCTGTTGTATAAGCCTATTGGTTTTTGTTCCTAGTTTCTGATAATGGCGATAACTGGAGCGTGGGACAACGACAACTTCTTTGTTTGGGGGGTGTGGTGCTGAACCACAGCAGGCTGTTGTTCATGGACGAAGCAACAGCTTCTGTTGACTCACAAACAGGTGCTGTCATTCAGAAAATCATACGAGAGGACTTTGCTGATTGTACCAACATTAGCATCGCTCACAGAATACCAACTGTCATGGACTGTGATCGAGTTTTAGTCATCGAGGCAGGTAAATCTCTCTTGTTCTTCTATTATTAGTATAATAATTAATAAACTCTTGTTGAGTTTGTGATTTTGAACCTAAACTCACTGAGGTGAACATGTTTTATTGTAAACAGGTTATGCAAAAGAATTTGATAAACCTTCAAAGCCGATCGAGAGACCCTCACTTTTTGGCTCTGTGGTTCAGGAATACGCAAACCGGTCTTCGGGTGTATGAGCAGTTGAAATCAAATGAAAACAAGTCATCTATTGAAGGCTCATGATTTTCATTTTTGATGATATCATGAAAAGTCCCATTTTCTGGGATTTTGTCCCTAATTTAGATATACTTTGAGATGGTTTAATAATATATTGTTGCTGTATAATCGGTGGAATGTCTGTACACACGGAAATATAATCTTAGAAAGACCATCTGTCCAATGTTTTTATAACATTAGTACTTGTTAGTTACTGATAATGTCATTCGTATATAGCTCTATAACATGAAGTATATGATTTATAGTACTCCTAGAACCAGATGTTCTCATATTCAATTATCTAGATAGGCGAAAAGTTTATATTTTCACAAGATACCAGCATGATTATTCATGTAGATTTAGTAACCGCATATAGACTTATCAATATGCATGCATATTGCAGTTTCTAAGAAACAAAGAAGAGGTAATCATAAGTTCATGATATTCATTCATGCATTTCATCGAACACCTGGTTCGCTTAGTACCAGATACCTGCGAAACCTACATGGTACAGTAAAACGAAAACAAATGAAAGAAAGGAATACATACCTTTGAATTGGAACCAGATTGATGAGATTAACAACCAAATTTGCAAGCGAACAGCAAAGTTAGTCTGAACTTCGCAAGTGTTGATGCCTAAATGTAAACTTCATTTTCCTAATACGTTAGTTATGAACTTATGATTTTGCAGGATTGAGTCTTTTATCGGTACTAGCTTGTCTCCGTGGCCCACGCTACTCAAAAGTTCTTGTACAAGTTAAAATACGAAGCTTCTAAGAAATAGCACAGATTTTGATGCGTCACATATTTTTGCAGAGGTGGCAAAACCGAGAAGGGCAGGTCCGGGTAATCAGGTTTAAATAGGCTTAGGATTGTAATAATTCGAGTTGGGTTCGAGCTTTACTGACTCATTTAAGATATATTTGAGTTCGATTCAAAAGTTCGAATGGCTTTCATGTTAATATTTGAGCTCAGCTTGAAAATGTGTCGAGACAGTAAAATGTGTAGAGACGTCTCGAACTCGATTTCCAAAATTTTATATAAAATTAATTTTTAAATTTCAAACTTATTTGATATTTAAAAATAAATATTAATATCAAAATCATGTCAAATATTTATTAAATTAAAATAAATCGTGAAAAGTAATCATATAAACTTAGTAAGACAATCTAACAAACATTAAAATATAATAACAATATCATTTACAAATACAAAATTATATACATATTATTAAAGCTCGATAATAGCTCGAGCCGAACTCTTCGATATATATTTTGAGCTCGACTTCGAGCTCAATAAAAACTCGACTCAACCAAGCTCAAACTCGAGTCAAGCTGGAGTTACTCGATAAAAGTTCGACTCGTTTGCTACCCTAGTTTGGGTTACAACGGTTACAAGTTTAAACGGGCAAGAGTCAAAACAGTCTCCAGTCAAAACGGTCTCCAGTCAAAACGAGTTATTATATTTTTGAACCCAATATATGCATTTAAGAAATTTCTACATATTATTTTAAGTTTTAATAAAGCGTAAATTACAAAAACCGTCCATGTGTTATGTTACATTTTTCAAAAACCGTCCTTGCTTTATGTTTTTTGCATAAACCATCCTTAGTTGCATGTATGGTAACACTTTCAGTCCCTCATACTATATTTGTCTATTTATGTTAAGAGACGTCACGTGCAGATCACACGAGGGTACTTTTGATATTTCCTCTCACATTTTCACTCTCTATTTATTATTCTATTTTTTCCAAACACATTAAAAAAACTCTTCTCCCTCATCACCCCTAAACCCTAGTTTTTCTCTCAAACAACAATGGAGAATTGTAGACATTGTGACTCATCTTCCATGATTAACCCCTCTTGCACATTGTCTAATCCTGGGAGACGTTTCTATTGCTACTCAAGAGTTGTAAGTTTTACATTTTGTATTTGCTTGAATTTTTATACATTATTGTGATCTAATTCGAATATGAACAGGGATCACAAGGTGGAGAATGAAAAGCAATGGAAACGTCTCGATCCCTATTCATGTTCGAATTAGATCACAATAATGTATAAAAATTTAAGAGAATACAAAATATAAAACTTACAACTCTTGAGCAGCAATATAAACGTCTCCCAGGATTAGACAGTATCCAAGAGGTGTTAATCATGGAAGATGAGCCACAATGTCTACAATTCTTCATTGTTGTTTGAGAGAAAAACTAGGGTTTAAGGGTGATGAGGGAGAAGAGTTTCTTTTATGTGTCTTGAAAAACTAGAATAATAAATAGAGAGTGAAAAGGTAAGGGGAAAGATCAAAATGACAGAAGTACCCTCATGTGATCTGCACATGACGTCTCTTAACATATTAAAAATAGACAAATATAATATGAGGGACTGAAAGTGTTACCAAACATGTCAACTAAGGATGGTTTATGCAAAAAAACATGAAGCAGGAATGGTTTTTGAAAAATGTAACATAACACAGGGACGGTTTTTGTAATTTACTCTTTAATAAACGATATGAATGCTTGTAATTTTCTATAGATATATGAAAATATATTACGAAGTTTATTAGTCATGATACTCTTAAATACTTTTATATTTAGTATCATATTAAATTTATAAATTAACTGGACAATAAAGAAAAGGTAAATAGTGTGGTATAAGAAGCAAACACAATTGTGTTGTTTGATTTTAGTTTTGAATACCAGGTTCAACTTTTCTATATCAAAATTCTCATATTATTTTCTTTTGATTTGTGGTGGTGCTCGGAAGGTAGTAGCGTCGGCAACGGGTAAATTTTAGTCGGAAGTTCACGGTGGTGGCAATTGGGATAGCGACGACAGTGGTAGTTTAGCATGTTGTTCTTGTCATTTAATACGTCTCCCAACAGATACAAGTGGTCTCGTCTCTTTCTTCCGTCCATTCCGACCCGTTCCTTGATTTACTCATGCTTTTATCCACTTCAAATTTTTGGCCGCCCAATTAAGTTGTGAAAAATGCCCAAAATGGCTCAATTTTGGGTGAATGGTTGTTTTGCCGCCTCTACATGCTAATAACCAGTGTTTTCAGACCCGGGTCGATCCGGCCGGTCGAACCGGGACCCGGGGATCGGACCGGGTCAACTACTAGCGGGTCAACCTCAAAGTCAAACTCGGTCAAACCAGGCCAGTTTTCCGGTCAAACCGGGGTTGACCCGGTGAACCGGACCGGTCAGACCGGATTTTTTTTTTTTTAATTTTAGGAACTAAATCTGGACATTTTTAATAGTTTGGGGACTAAATCTGAAAATTTGAGTATGCAGTTGAACCGGTCGGACCGGACCCGGAGCCCAGATCGGGTCATACAAAAAAACGATTTTTAAAACACTGCTAATAACCCACAACTTGTGAATACTATGATTAATATTAGGAAATAAAATTATAGCACTATAAGTATATTTTCACATTAAAATAGTGTAAAAATGTAAAAAGTATATTTTAATGTGAACGTTAAACCATGTAAATGACAAATAGTACTTAATAATAAACGAATAATATGATATAATGTTTACTACTAATTTATATCAAAACTCAATCATTTTTATAAAATTATCATTTATATTTTTAAAATTACCAAATACAATTATTACGATTGTATTTATTACGAAAACTCTATAATTTTCATTTTTGAGAACAAATATTTTGAGTTTTATATACACATGTGACATGTATTAAGTTACAATATAGTGATATACATTGCAATGTATGTAAGTTAATTTGCAAAATCATCATATCTTATTAACAACTACTCTATAATATTTGATGTTAATGACCTATAAAATAATGGGGAGTGATTTATTTATTATTAGCAGATATTCGTGCAAAGTAATGGAATACTTATTTCATTTAGTGATTTTATAAACATGTATTTCAAATGTATACTTATTTATTTATGGACTAAATTGTATTTAATTTAATTAATATCTATGTCGTTTCCAAAATTAAGTAAGGGTATTTGTGTCATTTTCGTTCTTTAAAAATTGAACTTATTGAAGAAAAGGGTTAAACAAATTATAAGAGTGTAAGATTAGGTTTTATCTGTATATCACTAATTATATTTGATGCTATTGTATAGTGCAAATCATGAAATATATTTATTTAAGATGTACGAATGAAAAGTGATAGACGCACAAATTATTACTAAAATAATATGATAAATATGGTTAGTTTATGCTCCATATAATGTTAGGTTACCTACACGTCTTACCAAATCTGCTAACCACTAAAAGGCACTAACCATTCTATTATTTGTGTTTAGGGTGGGTAATAGTATAGATGAAAGAGCTTTAATTATTGAAAAGCACCAGGAACATGTTCTTCTAATGTAAGTAATTTGTTTACTACTATATATTTATTATTTTTGTACATGTAAATGTAAACTATCCAATGTTGAAGTATACGAGAATATTTCATTTTTAAAAATTCTCTTGATTTGATTATTTTTAAACTATACATCACCTTCCAACCCCCAAGCTTCCATTGGTGCTTCATCTCTCAATCTTACGACCCAATGTAGTATCTTTAACGAGCAAGGGATCCCGATCCTTTCAAAATTTTATATCGTTAGTGTAAATTTATATTACAAGAGTTAAAAAATATTATTATTTATGTTGGCCATTTCAAATATTAAAAAGAAAAATTAGAACGATTATAATCGTCTAATGAAAATATTCAAGATCCGCCACTCTTACCACCGTATATGCATCATGTACAACTCGTGTTGCATCCATTGAGTCAAATAGCCAACAAAAAGTTGTGTTTGTTAGATCAATGGGAGTGATCACTCAATTACACTGAAAAAAAGTTGTCAACTCTGTGTCACATCATTTTTATATTGAAATCACACTGACATTCATTTTGCCATATATTCATCACATTATTTTCACACTGAAAATTAAGCCCATCTAATATTAACTATTAATTTATTAATTTAGAAAACAATTTAAATTTTAAGAAATATTACATTTTTTATAAACTTAGAAACATTAAACTAATAAGATAAAAAACATAAAAACATTAAACTAATTTAATTTTTAAGAAATATTACATTTATAAAATTAGAAACATTAAACTAATAAAATAAAAAACATTACAAACATTAAACTAATTTAAATTTTAAGAAATATTACATTCATAAAATTAAAAATGAAGGATGGAAGCAATGGTGTGTGCCCATTCAATTTAAAGCATGAAGCAAATACCAAAACTTGTTGCAACTAAAAAAACTGTTTATTTTTTATTTTTAGTATTTTTTAGAAATAGAAAATAGGGTAAAAAAATTTATTATTTTTAAATTAAATGTTGATCCTTTTATTCAATTTGGTTTTAATCATTTTAATTGAATCACTTTGTATATCATTTAAAAAAAAATAATCACTTCAAAATAATTAAAAATCAATTTATACCACATAAGCAACTCCTTCGCTCTTAGCTGTCACTTTTAATCGGAGGGAATGCAAGTGAATCTTTCAAGAAGTAATTCCACCCATGTGCATTTACGATCACATGATGGGGTGGTCTTAAATTGTTTGTAATTGGTTTTTTATTGTTATTTTTAAGAAAAATGACCAACTTTTAACTATTTTACTTGCAGAATTAGTTAAAATGAAGAGGTAATCAAACATATCTGCTAAATCTAATTTTCTCGCATACGTTTTATGACAGACACCTTTTTATTACATAGTTTATTAGTGAGAAAATATATTATCCTTATTATTTCCCTTTGTATCTACATACATTTTTTTAATTAATTGTTTTCGTATAAGTAAACTTTCTGTTGATCAGATTCTACACGTGATACACGACTCTGTGTTTGTTGGGCATGTTGTACTTTCTTGATCCTTAGCCTGGTTTAATGCTTCTTTTTTGTTTTTATTTTGCATACATTATTTCTTACAGGAAGCAGATTGGTGGATGTGTACTTGTGTAGGTTACAAATTGGAAGTTTTTGACACTAAATATTTTATGGGCTAATTAATTTGAGCAGAAGTCAGTATTAATAACTACTTCTGCTTCAAATTGGATGACTTCTGTTTCACGTTCTTCAAGTTCTGTTGTTGCAAAAAATGCCTCGGTAGCTTCACTCATACTTCAATGACTGACATTCATATTCTTATCTCCATGTCCTCAAAGACTACTTTTATCCTCCATCGATGTAATCTTTTTGTGTATCCTATTTGTTTTCGCTATTCAAAATATCTATTCAAGACTCAAATAGAAAATTTCATGGGGAAATGAGTGCAAGAGAGACAGATGTATAGGGTATGTATCCACCTATATTGAATTGAATATTTCCGGCATTAATGAACCTCTGATTACTAATGGTAGAGCCATTGTCAATACCAATCTTTGGTTCAAGTTATCTTTGCTCGTGACAACCGTTTTCACGATTTTGTCTATTGTTTCATCAATTTTGGCGTTCACACAAAAAACTCAGAATCCATGGAAACTGATAGATGGGATCTGTTGGTTGATTCCAGCTTTATCTTGTTTTGTAATCGTCGTTTTGGTTATCCATGAGAAGAGATTTCAAGCTGCAACTCATCCACTATCTCTTCGTGGTCTCTGGGTAGTGAAATTTGTTGGGATTGCTAAATTCGCTTCTTCTGGTTTTGTTCGTCTAGTTTCTATTACCGAAACACTCTACTTTTTTAAATCCAAAGACATACTTCCGCTGATATGTCTACCATTTTCGGTTTTCCTATTGGTTGTATCGGTAACTGGATCAACTGGAATCACAGTGACAGCTGAATCTGAATCACTAAACGGAAATGGTGAATTGTCAGAGGCTGATGAGTTTGAGACGTCATCAAACGTGAGTGGATGGGCATCAGCTTCAATCCTGTCAAAAGTCTTTTGGTTATGGATGGACCCATTGTTGAGTAAAGGGTACAAAACCCCTTTGAAACTTGAGGACATCCACAACACTTTCACCTGAACATCGGGCAGATAAAATGTCAAAGCTTTTCGAGGAGAATTGGCCTAAGCCTCACGAAAACTTGGAACATCCAGTTAGAATCACATTGTTTCGATGTTTTTGGAAACATGCAGCCTTTACGGTGTTCCTGGCAGTTACTAGGTTGTGTGTTATGAATGTCGGACCTTTGATGATCAAAAGACTCATTGATTTCACTTCAGGAAAGACCTCATCTCCGTATGAAGGGTATTACTTGATATTAATCCTTCTTGTTGCAAAATTTGTTGAAGTTCTCTCATCCCACCAGTTCAATTTCAATTCCCAGAAGCTTGGAATGTTGATCAGGTCCACACTGATAACTGCATTACACAAAAGGGGTTACGGCTCTCGTGTTCGGCTCGACAATCTCATGGAGTTGGACAGATTGTGAACTACATGGCTATAGATGCTCAACAGCTCTCCAATATGATGCTTCAGTTGCATTCCATTTGGCTTATGCCATTCCAAATAATAGTAGCCTTAGCTATACTTTACATGTACCTTGGCCCGCCATCTTTGGTAGCTTTGATCGGGATCTTGACAGTTATGTTGTATGTGATGTTGGGTACTAAAAGGAACAACAGTTTTCAATTTAGTATAATGCGAAACCGCGACTCTAGGATGAAAGCCACCAATGAGATGCTTAATTACATGAGAATGATCAAGTTCCAAGCATGGGAAGAACACTTCAACAATAGGATTCAAGCGTTTCGCAAGTCTAAATACGGTTGGCTTACCAAATTCATGATCTTCATTGGTGGAAATATGATTGTTTTGTGGAGCGCCCCTTTGTTTATCTCTTCACTCACCTTTGAGAGTGCCATTTTGTTCGGGGTCCCACTTGATGCAGGAACAGTGTTCACTGCCACATCATTGTTCAAGAACTTGCACGAGCCAATGCGGACGTTCCCACAGTCACTAATCTCTCTTTCACAAGCAATTATCTCGTTGGGAAGATTGGATGCATTCATGATGAGTAAGGAATTGAATGAGGGAGCGGTGGAGAGGCAGGAAGGTTGCAGCAGCAGCACGGCAGTTGAGGTCACAGATGGATCTTTTAGCTGGGATGATGAAGCTGCTGAAGGTGCTGTAGTCAAGAATTTGAACTTTGAGATCAAGAAAGGTCAACTTGCAGCGATTGTAGGGACAGTTTGTTCGGGTAAATCTTCTCTTCTTTCATCCATTATTGGCTAATTGTATAAAAATCTCCGCGAAGGTACCATTAATCTTACTAACAAATCATTTGTAGATAGGACCATCAAATTCAAGAGAACTTGCTGTAAATCTTGTTGTTGATATTATATCACGTAAGGATATGTGGGACCACTGTATATGTTGCACAAACAGCATGGATTCAAAATGGGTTGATCCAAGGTAACATCCTGTTTCGGTTTACCTACGGATAAAAAGAAATTCAATGAAGTAATTAGGAACTGTTGCTTAGAGAAAGACTTGGAAATGATGGAATTCGGTGATGAGACTGAGATTGGAGAGTGTGTGATTAACCTGAGTGGTAGCCAGAAACAGAGGATTCAACTGGCCCGAGCTGTTTACCAAGATTGTGACATTTACCTACTTGATGACATCTTTAGTGCCGTTGATGCTCACACGAGTTCAGATATATTCAAGGTAGTCATTCAGGATCAAAGTTTATGCACATTCTCCACGCTGTTCAAATTCTGACAGTTCTGCTTTTTTATTGCAGGAGTGTGTGAGGGGCGGACCTCCGAAAGAAGACAATCTTACTCGTCACACATCAAGTTGATTTCCTTCATAATGTTGATCTGATCTTAGTAAGTATCATCCTATCTGATTAGGGTTTTGATTCTTAGTTCATACGTCCATCTAATTGAATTATGACGCGTGATTTGACTTGAAATTCTGTCAGGTGATGCGAGACGGGATGATAGTTCAATCAGGAAGTATAATGAGGTACTAGAATTGGGTTTGGATTTAAAAGATTTAGTTTTCGCGCACGAGAGCTCTATGCAAATAGTAAATCCTAGTCAAAACCCTAGGGAAGTAGATCAAAAGGCTATGGAACAGTCCAAGTCTAGTACTATCATAGGAACATCAAAGCTAATCAAAGAAGAGGAGAGGGAAACAGGACGCGTAAGCTTAGGTGTCTATAAGGTTTACGTGACAGAGGCTTTTGGATGGTGGGGTGTGATTCTTGTTTTATTATTCTCGTTAATGTGGCAAGGCTCACAGATGGCAAGTGACGATTGGTTGGACGAAACTTCTGATGATCATGCTACATCTTTCAACCCGTGGCTGTTTATAGAAGTTTATACAGCTATAGCCTGTGTTTCCTTCCTTCTGATATTTTGCAGAATTATTTATCGGGCATAAAACTTCCCAGATTTTCTTTAAACGGATTCTTTACAGCATCCTTCATGCTCCAATGTCATTTTTCAATACTACACCCTCAGGAAGAATTTTTAGCAGGGTAAAGTTTCTTAGATACTTACTTCTTCGGTAACTTTCTGTTGGACTAAATGCTAGACATTTACAGAACCATCTTAAAGTTATTTATTCGGTATTACAGGCATCAAATGATCAAGCAAACATTGATATCTCCCTTCCGTTTATAGAGAGCACGGTTGTTTCCTTGTACTTAACGTTGATTGGCAGTATCATAATCACTTGTCAGTGCGCATGGCCAACTGTCTTCCTATTGGTTCCTCTTGGTTGGTTCAATTTTTGGTATCGCGTAGGTTTAATCTGTGTTAAGTTGACATATTAGCTATATGATTTGAGCTTATGGCTTGATTGTTTCAGGGATACTATATTGTAACATCTCGTGAAATGACACGACTTGACCCAATTACAAAAGCACCTGTTATTCACCATTTCTCAGAGAGCATCTCCAGGGTTATGAAAATTCGTTGTTTTAAAAAACAAGACAGGTTTATACAAGAAAACGTTGATCTTGTGAATGGGAACCTCAGAATGGATTTCCACAATAACGGATCAAATGGGTGGATAGGTTTCCGTTAGGAGTTCCTTGGAAGCTTATTTCTATGTGTTTCCGCCGTGTTCATGATCATCTTGCCTAGCAGCATTGTCAAACCAGGTACCACTAACATTCCTGTGAGCTTTTCTTTCATCTTTATGGAACTAATCTTAAATGAAGAAAATATCTGTGTTTTTTGTGTTTAAACTTATGGGTTGTCTCTAGTTGTGGATAATGGTGATAATTGGAGTGTGGGACAACGACAACTTCTGTATTTGGGACGAGCGATGCTGAAGCACTGCCAGCTGTTGTTCATGGACGAAGCAACGGCTTCTGTTGATTCACAATCAGATGCTGTCATTCAGAAAATCATACGAAAGGACTTTGCAGACTGTACCATCATCAGCATTGCTCACAGAATACCAACCGTCATGGACTGTGATCGTGTTCTAGTCATTGATGCTGGTAACTCTTGTTCCTTGCTAAAATATACTTGTTAAATCATCAGTTCTGAAGTTGAACTCTTTTATTGAAAACAGGTTATGTGAAAGAATTTGATAAACCTTCAGGGTTGATAGAGAGAACCTTCGCTGTTCGGAGCATTGGTTCAGGAGTATGCGAACAGGTCTTCAGATTTGTAAGCAATTAATAGCGTTGAAAGGGCCCGATTTGCAGTTTTGATGATTACATGAAAAATCCCATTTTCCCGGATTATGTCCAGAGTTTAGATGAATTTTGAGTTAATTTAATAAAATTCAGAATTGATTCGCACACCAGCTACAAGATTACACACCAAATGCTACACCATACCAACATAACATACTTGGTGCTGTACAAATGTCCTCCCAATAATATTACATACCAAGAATCTCAAATATAAGTGATCAATTATACTACTCCTGGAACCACATAATCACATGTTCTTATAATTAATTTCTTCAAGAATGAAACTTTTAGGCTAAGGGTTTTGCTTTTTCTTTTTTTTGAAGTTAATGGTCTGTAAGTGTACATCTTTTAATCTGGACAGCTATGCATTCCTGTTTATTTTTTACTTACAACTACAGATTCTATTTCTGCAAGATGCGAGCTATAATTTATTACTTATCATCATATGTTCTTAACTAAACTAAATAGTGCAGATTCAACAAAACAAAGTCCAACAGCCTTATATAATCACCTAAGATGAAAAGGGAGGTAATCTGAAGTTGATGCCCAAACGATTTTTATTCATGCATTTTATCAAACACTTTATGTGCATTCCAAAAAACCGATTGTGAGGATGTGTACAGAAAAGCAAAACAGATAGAAAGAAAGCAACATCTACCTCTCAATTTCAGCTAGTTTGAGATTAGCACCCACTTTGCAAGCCATCAGTTAACGATCATAAAAAACGAGCACAATTTTCTTGCTAATTAAAATAGATTTGTAGCTAATTAGGAATCTAAACATCATATTCATTGTAAAGTTGGTTAAGATTTTGCAGTGTTAAGTTTATAACAAATGTATATAGACATAAACGATTAATATTGAATTTTTTTAATGTTAATACGAAGGCACACCATTTTGTTTCTCTGAAATGTTAAAATAAGCTTAATAGCTAGATCTATAAATTTGATTATCGAATATAATAAAAATATAAAATGATTTGCGAACATAAAGATAAAGAATAAGTGAACTTCGTACGTATTCCATGAAGTGGACGTATATGTATTTCTATTTTTAAGACATATCTAGTATTACCTAGTTATTTATAATCATATTTAAGAGGAGTTAGTTAATGATTGTTAGCACAAGAAGGTCATACAATTTTAGAGTTCGTTTGAAATTGTATTTTCAAAATAGATTTTGCGGTTTTCAAACGTCCTTTAAGAAAACATGTATCAATCAACTTTTTTAAAACTGTATTTATTCTTTAGCGCAACACAAAAAATTATTTTCTATCAAATACCTTTTTTTTAATTATATACATTTTGTAAACACGATAATCAAATAATCTCTTAACAATGCAATTCCAAATACCCCTAATCACAAGTATAATAGAAGTCATTGTCACACTGCATCCCACTGTGACTTGCTCACTCTCACAATATGATGGTGATCGATATGATTAAATAGTCATACACACACAAACATATAACAAAGAACCAATACACAAAATTTCAATGGACAATTCTTCTTTAATCTTCAATTATTCAAAACATAAACTAACAATGTAACCTAAAATTCCTAATATTTATAAAGATGTTTTCTCGAAGAGAAAGACATATATTTTATTTCCTAATATATAGAGTCCTAGGTTAATTCGAAAACAATCCCCAATTAATTATCAAAGATAAACATTAAATATAAAAAATCCTAAAGTTCATAGAAATATGGAACGAATATTCATCCAATTCCTAGAAGAAAATAAAGTTCATCACAAGGCTTCCCTTCATCATCCTCCCCTTCTTGAAAAAGACTCGTCCTCGAGTCAAGTTTATCATCGCTACCACTTATGGAACGAACCATCTTCAATAATGATTGAATATGAATAAAAACTTGTCTATCCAAATGTTCTTCTTTAATGTTTAAGAAAGGGATACTCTTTACGATTTGCTCATAATCTATATCTTTGAGAATAAATTGAATAACACGAACCTTCATGTGATCATCGATCTGGATCTTGACACTCGAAGGTTCATCATCACCATACGTGTCGTAAAGTGGCTTGAGATTTTCTTCCATGAAATCATCAATCTCTTAATTCGTTCCCATATAGTTAAAAATGTAGCCATGATAGGTTTGGATTCAGTTTCTTCTGCTTGAACCTCATCATGAAATCCTTGATAAAAATCTGTCAAAAGGATTGACTTCTTCTTCACCGCCGTCCCCGACACTCGATTCATACTCCGTCTCTTTTGCCAGTGAGTCTAGTTGGATCTCAAGCTCCCATATTCATTGTTGCAGGCATTCAATCTCTATATCACACAAGTCACGATGGTTGGTTGTATCTTTGCCACGTCGGGCAAATCTACGACTAACAAACCAACGATTTCTTCCTCGTCCACGAGGAATCCGTTCAACCATTTATACCCAGAAGCTCTAATACCAAACGATGGTCGATCGATATGATTAAATGGCCATACACACAAACGTATAACAAAGAACCAATAAACGAATTTCCGGTGGACAATTCTTCTTTAACTCTTCAATTATTCAAAACATAAACCAACAACGAAACCTAAAATCCTGATATCTATAAAGATGTTTTCTTGAAAAGAAAGATATATATCTTATTTCCTAACATTTAGAGTCTTAGGTTAATTAGGAACAATTCTCACTTAATTATTAAAGATAAACATAAAATATAAAAGATGATAAAACCCATAGAAAATATGGAATGAATATTCATCCAATTCAAAAACGAAAATAAAGCTCATCACAAGGTTTTTCTGCATCACAACATGTCCATGCCTATAGTACATATGTTGTAGGCTTAACCACTTGAGTCTAGTGAAAGACTGTATACAAGTGGTATCAATGACATTCTAAACTTTTATTTTGAAAAAAATAAGAAGGAAAATCTTCCCTTTAATTAAAATTTTCTAACTTCACTCTTTGATCTGATCTATCAACACAAGAAAAAAAAAAGTTTGATAAAATTAATAAAGATAACTAATAGTTTTGCTTTTATTTAAGAGAAAATTATATATATATATACATTCAAACAAGGGTTTTACATCATACGGTCATTGTCAGAAGCTTTTACATGCAAATGGTCATCTTTCCCTCCGTAATAAAACAGCGGAACAGAGGGAATTCAAAAACCAATTAAATCAAGCCACGTATACCGATTCCCTCTGGTCAACCCACAATTCCCTCTGTTTCTAGATAAGTCTCCCGCTTGTCGGTTTCAACTTGAATTCCCTCTATTTTCTACCAATACCGGCTGTTTTTGTTAAATTCCTTCTGTTTTTCACCTTTTTCGAAAAAGTCCCCCAAAAAAGTACGATTTTAAGCGGGAAAACTAGTTTACTTTTCATTTTTCTCCATTGTTTCCATACGTTTCATCTGAATGAATTCGGAGTATATTTTTTTATGGTTTTATCAATAAATTATGTTTAGGATTAGGAACTAATTTGTGGTTTTTGTCCCATTTTTTCGTCACTTTTTTTATATTAGGATTAGGAACTAATTAGGAACTTACCACATTAATTGTCGATGTCATCTGATACTATTTTCGTGAATGCTCTACCAAGACTTATTTTCCGAAATATTTGGAGAAGATCTCATCTAAGTTAACAAAAATCAATTCAAAATTAATTTGATACAAATGTCATTCTTACATTTCATACAATCCATCACATAACTATATCTGTATGAAATAAACATACAATCTTTTTATTCATATGAAAATGGGACAAAAACTACAAATTAGTTCCTAATCCTAAACATAATTGATTGATAAAACCATTAAAAAAATCATACTCCAAATTCATTCAGATGAAACGTATGGAAACAATGGAGAAAAATGAAAAGTAAACTAGTTTTCCCGCTTAAAATCGTACTTTTTTGGGGGACTTTTTCGAAAAATGTGAAAATAGAGGGAATTTAACAAAAACAACAGGTATTGGTAGAAAACAAAGGGAACTGACTGACACGCGGGAGACTTATCTAGAAACATAGGGAATTGGGGGTTAATCAGAGGGAATTGTTGTTGACCAGAGGGAATTGGTATACGTGGCTTGATTTAATTGGTTTTTGAATTCCCTCTGTTCCGCTGTTTTATTACGGAGTGAATGGTGACCATTTGCATGTAAAAGGTTCTGACAATGACTATATAGTGTAAACCCCTTGTTTGAATGTCTATATATGTAATTTTCTCTTTATTTAAATAGAAAGGCTTGAATCATGTAAATTTTTACAAAGAAAAGTTTACAATATTATGTGGATCAATAGTGTTAATATAAAGAGGCAAGAGAGAGAAATACATTTTAATTGTGATTGATCGATTATATAATCTACCCCATTTTATAAACTTTTCAAAATCTATCTCATTTTATAAACTTTTCATTGTAAAATTTATGTGATTCTGACATTTCTTTTTATTTAAAGTCGAACGTTTTAAGTCTCATTTAAGTTAAAACATTGTTATTTCATACATGAAAAAATCACTAAACAAGTCTAATACCTAAAACCAGGTACCGATCTCAATCATTTTTAATAATTGTTTATTTAACATTCCAAAATTTAACTCATGTTCGGGACAATAATACCATGGGCTTACATGGTATTAACTTTTTAAAGGTGCAAAAATCGTGTACAATTACTATACCGAGTGCGTGTTGGTGGTATCCAATTTCCAAACGAAGTCTTAACGAATAATTGCTATCACCACTGATAAGTGTCGTGTGGACTGTGGACCCACCAACATCCACCTAAACGACGTTAATCCTCCGTTAAGTTTTATTTCTACAATATTCGATATAAGTATTTGCCGTCAGTATATATATACATAACCGTCACCAACTATTACGTACAAGTGTACAACTACTGTAATCCAGAGTATCAAATATGGCAACGGAACAAAAACCGGTGATGATCGTCGGCGTTGATGACAGCGAACACAGTTTTTACGCACTTCAATGGACGTTAGATCACTTTCTAACTCCGAATTCTCCGTTCAAACTAGTCGTTGTTCATTCAAAACCGTCTCCGACCACCGCTATCGGTTTCGCCGGTCCCGGTAGATCATCTGATCATTAATTTTATTTAATTGTGTATGTGTGTATTGATTGATTTTGCTGATTTGTTAAACATATTTTTATTAAATTGAATTGTGTGAATTCAGGTGCGGCGGATGTATATCCGTTTGTTGATTCGGATTTGAAGAAGATTGCTGCTAGAGTAGTGGAAAGAGCTAAGGAGCTTTGTCAATCGAAATCGGTTTGTATTTCGTTAATTTTACATGGAAATGAATTCGGATTTAATAGTAATTGCTATCTTAAGTTGGATACGAATTCATGTAGTTTGAGCTTAACTTCAATACTAATTAAAATTGAGTCTAGAATTAAAATGGTGAGGTTATGGATAAACCCTAGGTCAAAATTATAACGGTTTGTATAAGTGTTATGGAACCCAAGTAGATAGTGATCGGATTTTGAATGATCTTCTTGGAACTTTTTAGCATCTAATGATGAGAGCGATAGAGTAAGGGCTAAATGTGCTATTGGGGAATTTTATGAGGATTTTTAATGGTCTTTATGCTGCGTTTGGTTCCGGTAATGTTTATGAACGGATCATTTGGGGTAGAAATGAATAACTTTCTGAGATAGAAGTGAAGGAAAGTCGATTTGGAAAATATAATTATTCATTTTTCAACCAAATGGTCGATGATAAGGAATTCGACATTCAAATTTCGATGAGTTCCATCATATTATGTGAACCAAACTCGAAATTAGTCTTTTATTGGAGTTTGTTTTTGCATCAAATGAGTTTTGAAGTTTTTGTTTGTTTTGAGGTTGACATGTTTCTATTTTGTATCAGTTCACTTATTTACGGCTGTTTAGATTGTTTCTAAAAGATTGTAATTCTTTGTAGGTGGATGTGAATGTTGAAGTTGTGGAAGGTGATGCTAGAAATGTTTTATGTGAAGCTGTAGAGAGGCATCATGCTACCATCTTGGTTGTTGGTAGCCATGGTTATGGAGCAATTAAAAGGTAACAAATTGTATATGTAACCAAAGCTTACGAATTTCATATCAACTGATTAAACCTTTGTTTGAGTACACCTGATGAGAAAATATGATTGATCTTGTCTTTTATTGAATGTTGTTTTCAAAAAATTTGTTAAAATTGTTTTTGATTATTGTATATGAATATATGACTTATGAATGCAATTGTTTGTTCCTTTTTACATAATTTGACATTGTACGAAATGCTTTTTGTAGGGCGGTTTTGGGGAGCGTTAGTGACTATGTTACTCATCATGCACACTGCACCGTGATGATAGTGAAGAAGCCAAAGACGAAACACTAAGCAAACCTCTCGTTAGCTTTACCCCGAGTAAGCAACAAATGGTGGTTTCTGATTGCTGTAACTGTATTCTTTAAAGTATTGGGTTTAAAGGGTTAAGAGATAAGTGGTGTGTGTTTACTTAGTCAACCATCTACACCTTGAAACTACATGGCAATGGTATGTGTATGTGTGATAAACCTATAATGATCATATATAATATCTTTCATAAATGCTTGTGTGATGGCTCTGATTAAACCTGTGTTGACTCTTCGCTTCTCTTGAAAGCCTTCTGTCTGGAAATGTAAGTAGATATGATGGACTTGTATAGTATGCAGATCAAGACATCAAGTACATGGAAAGCACAATAGTAAGTTGGTATTCATTTTGTCAGTACATGATATAAGTAACTAAAGTCTTCATAACTTGGTCTCTAACTGTCAATTATAGGCAACATTTCCTTAATATGGTAACGCATATTCTAGATTTTTTTCTTATTCCTTTGATGCCTTCTATCATCTTCACATATGTCGATGAATAGCAAGTCCCAAGCTTTTTATCTATTATGCCAACTTCTTGAAATTTGGTGCATTCTACTTACCAGTAATCGTTGCAAGTACAAGACCCACTACAATGTCTCTAGTATACAACTATCTATACTTGACAATCGGCACATACTCTCAAGTTCTTTACAACCCTTTTAAGGGTTTCACAAGGCACGCTAATAAACATAAAGGCAATTGTTATGTTTTCAGTAAGAATAGCACATTGCCTACGTAATGATGCATTAACAACTAATTTATCTTTTTTGTTTAAGTGCAATATTATGTTCCTTGAACATAACGTCATCTTTAAATATAATATACTCCACATATTCTATCATTGTTAAATAAATAGTGAGTCAATTGGTTAAATAGCAGGTAAAGATTTAATATTTTAATTTTAAAAAATAAATATTTAATGGCACACGAATCCAAGAATAATTGCTACTTTTTTAATAAAAGTGATTTTATATAATTATTTAAATTATTGTAATTATAAATTCAAAAATGTGATATAAAAGAAGAAAGAATAAATTAAAACGTATTATGTAAAATATAGTATTAATTGAATTGAATTATATATATATATATATATATTAAATAAGTGAAAAGATAAGTAGAGGTATAAAATGGTAATTTTCATATCCTTATTTAAAAATTAAAAAAAAAAAGTGTGAAATGATTAATAAGGGTTATAGATAACTTAACATGTCAAATGTTTACAAATAAGTATAGATATATTCTTATCGATTATACTTAAGTCAATAATTTTTTTATCTCTTTTTATGTAGAAGAGACTCTTATTAACAATTTTATAAAAAGATATATAAATTGAAAAAGGTAATGATATTAACCTTGTTCTAATAAAATAAAAATGCAAATACGTAATTTTAGAATAAAAACTTTCCTATGTAAAGTGTTTTTCATTTATGAGTATAAATATGAGTGTAAAAGGGTAAATGTATAATTTTGATTACCATTTATAAAGTAAGACTCCACAATTTGGAGATGCTTTATATATAATATGTATATGTATATATATACAAATAGAGTATAGATATAGATATAGATATTATAAAGGAATGTCATCTTCCAATTCTAGATCCACAAGCACATTTGCATCATGGGGTTACAAGGATACGTGCCTCATTTCACACATGTGCTTGTTCGACCAAGGATGGAGCTAGAAAATATCTAGTTTGTCGTTTATAATAGCGCAATTTTGGAAAAACTCTACTCCAGAACTAAGATGAAAAATATTGTTCACTTCTTTTCAATTACATTTAGCGGTGTTATTTTTCAGTATTTATAGGGATCATTTGTGAGGGACTTAACTGACACCCTCATGTTAAAGTCCCTCCTTCCCTGCTAACCGATTACCTGAAGCAGATACAACTTGTATTGAAATTAGAACTTAGCAAACTTCAAATCAACAAACACTAAATCTAGTCAACAATACATCCCAATACAACAAATCTATGTAACTTGGTTTAGCAAAATATAAATAGGCACTAACCACTCCAAAATCCAGACATGCCCAATATCCTTAACTGTTCCATATTGAATTTAGTCGGCTAAGGTAAGTGATAAACACTAAGTAACATTTTCCTGATCCATCATTGCTTCAAAATCAATCGCTTGCTCTTATCAGCTGTCAAATATTCCATCATAGTAAATCAGCAACTACTCATAGATAATAGATGCACAAAGGATAAAATTGGTGCACGAAAGATATACCGTGACAGACTCTTGCTCCTGCTACGACTCCTGCTTTTTCTGGGAGGAGGACTGCTTTTCCTTGGAGGACTCCTGCTCTTGCTAGGGCTGTGTTTTTTGGGGCTTTTACTAACACGCTTTGAACGCTGAGTTCAAGAAGCAAACACAACATAACAGAAATATGAAGAGTAATAACTGTGAGCGACAGTTCTAAATAAATCTTAAACTATGATGCTATACATATTAGCAGGAGCAAGTTAAACGGCTTTAGACTTGACAGATTGAAGAGTACGGTTCAACTTACAGGTGGTGGTGGAGATCTGGATCTTGAAGGAGATCTGCAAAAGTTCCAGAAACAACCGAATTTAATATCCAAAAGTTCCTCTTAATTACTCTGATCCAAGAGCCTTGATGCCACTTCCACGTCAGAGGATCAGTAACCAAAATCAATACAATGAATGGAAAATCCACAAATGTTTAGCAGCCCAAAAGAGACCAAAATAAGACAGACCTAATGAGTAATAAAATTAGGAGGCCAAGCATAAACAATGGGGAAAAAGGATGCAAAATCAAGACACAAGTGAACAGGATACCAATAAAGCCGACAAATAAATTTGAACAGCAAGCTTTATTTTCTACATGTCAATTGGAGAAGCAATGATATGATCCAACTGTTAAAAGCGTGATTGCCATTGTCCATATCCCATAACCATATGTCGCTTATTATTAATCCAGCATTTTTTGAGTGCAATCCATATCCCACCAAGATCCTAACATGCAATCCTCAGAGAGCTGTATATATCCATATCTAAAAAGGCAGAAACAAGGCAGTTTTGTGTTTAAAGTTTTCAGAATGAAGAATCAATGATAGTGATATCTTCACACGTCTGCTAACACAAAATCATAAACCAAGCCACAGGGTATAGCTCAACCGATAAACAATGTCAACAGCCATGTATTTACTCCAGCACTTACCTACTTCTCATTTTAAATCCTAACTATATCACTCTTTCCAACTGACTAAATTAAAGAAACGTCCATCTAGAGCAATTCTAGGGTATAAAAGTCTAACAAGCATGATAGCAATTACATGAGATCATATGTTGAAATACAATAAACAAAAAAAAACAAAGGAACAACTTCAGTATGGCAACAGAAAGTATAGAAGATGAAACAAAAGAAAACCAACATATAAAACGAGAGCCATACATATCAGAAACAGTATTAAAAAACCAGTTAATATGGTAATATGATGCATGATAACAGCTTAAGAACAAGCAGTGAATTTGTTACTTTAGAGATGATGAAATGCAGTTGACAGAATTAAGTGAGATATGAGTCAATTGTAATAAGATTTAAAGAACCAGGGCATGACACATTAGCAAAAGTAGCTACAAAAAAAACAAAAACAATGACCGGAAAGAAGTACCTTGCTGCTGGGCGAGGTTCTGATCCAGAACGAGCACGGGGAGAGGCAGACCTTGAACGAGATTTTGAGCGACGAGAAGATTTTGCCTTGGGGGACTTGCTGTAAAATGATATAAAAATACTTGAGGTCAAGTTAAGATAAGATCAAGGAAAAGCAGAAAATGGCTTCATAATGTCAGAGGGTGTATAGCACTATAGCATGCATCGGCCATCACGATGGATATGGGTTTAATTGCAAAGTGAAATGAGAATGAAAATTAAAGACTATCACTTCCGTTCTATCCCTTATTCTCAAACCCTGGATCCAAACATCCCCTCAAAATTAACATCGCATCGAGAGCAAACGAGCTTTCGAGACAAGTTTAGGTTAATAGTACACTGGAACAGAATCCAACCTTCGACTCCTGCTGCGGCTGCGGCTACGGCTGTAGCTCTTGCTTCTACTTCTGCTTCGGCTACGGCTCCTAGAGCGACTTGAATCATACTCCTTAACCTGTATTAGTATAGGTGAATAGTAAAATACATATGACCCAAAAGAAGTGTTCAGAGCATATAAAACCGTTAGCGTATCAGTTTAAATCATACACGTATAACTCCACGAGAGAAAGCATTCCGAAACTCAGAATCATCCAATTTACGTATCTGTGAGCAAAAAGGGTAATTGAAATATAAACCAAAAGTAGCCAGAAGATTGTATTGTAACTTCAAAAGAATTAAGACACGGAGACAAGCGAAAATCACTTACAGCATATTTCATGTCATCGTAGTTTGTGTAGTCTACAATCCCTGTGGTGCCTACAAAATAATTAACATCACCATATCAGACATGCTTCTCAAGTGGTAATATCCATATACTTTGACATAAAAATTGTTAGTCAAAGACTCTAGAACAGATTGTAGTCTTACCACCACCCTCCTTGAAAACTTGGGAGAAACAAACATCACCAGCTCGGCGCATGTGATCCTGGAAAACAAGAGAAGTGAGGCAAAAAAACAAGAGAAGTGAGGCAAAAAAACAAGCCAGAAGAGCACTTGAGCCAAGGAAATATTTGCGCCGAAAAAAGTGTGGTTTGATAAAAAGAAAATAAGATATGGCAAAATAAGAGTACCATGCTGTTCAAACAAACCAAATAGTAATCAGTTAAGAGTTTGAGTATCGTCAATTTTATCAGCTACAAAAGGTATGCATGACAACGTGGAATATTAATAATTCAACTCAAATCAGTAATGCAAATGCTCATTCAAGCAAAAAAAACCGGCTAAATACAACTTCTATGATGATGAGCATGTGCTGGTCCAGTGACTTTATTGCCAAGGACTAATGAACATACGAAATGTGGTGGAAGTAAAAGTTATTGGGCCCAAAAGATAACTCTAGCGGAATGTGCAAAGGAATAATGACCAAATTCTTTCATCTTTATAAAGACAAGAAGAGGATACTTTACAGATCTCTGAATTAAAACTCGATGTACATGAAATCTAATTTGATACAAAATTTATCTTGATGCACATGGTCAATAGGAAAGGAACTTTTTTCAGTTCTCAAGTTATATGTTTAACTAGACCACTCATGGATTGCCAATTCATTCAACACCTGGGAACAAAGCACTCCATAGGAGTTGCCACAGGTTAGATTCCCAGCACAAATCATTTTTATGGCAACTGAAAGTTCACCCAGATTATTTATGATCTGAACAACGAAACTAATATACTCGTAGAATATCCATGTGACGATGGCAACAATTTTTAGAGTTAAAAATATCTTCTCTAGATGAGTTAAACAAAATACAGGGAGTAGATGTGTTACTGTGTGTAAACAACATGGACCATTTATGCAATTAACTCTTTCTAGACAAATAGTTAAGAATAACATGAAATTCAGAAAGTTATTTACTGTTTGATGCAGTGAAACCATATTCTACAACTTTAATCATTGTAGAAATTACAAACCATGACTCCTTACCACATTTCAACCAGATAAGAAAAGCCTGTCATATCCATGGAAAAATAAAAGAAAGAAGTTTGCACACTGCATGTCACTAGTTTAAGTATATCCTGCTAAAAAGTAAAATTCCTATTTCCTTGGTATCACCTTAACATGAATTTCTAGACCTTTTAGAAGTATGCGAGTTAGAAGAGTAATTGTTGTCAATTTGTCATTCAACATGTAAAGGAAGCATAAACTGATGAAGGTAATTAGCTTACATGGAACAGGGAAGATAATTGGCTTGAATGGCAGTTTGTCGAACTTATAACATTGATACCAGTTTTATAAATTATTAAGCTAATGTAAATCCCTCCCAAGAAATCTATTATTCACTTATATGCCAAGTGTTACACTACTACAATTCCAAACTTAAAATCTTGAAGAAGTACACCTAACTAGAATTTTAGGCTTATGGTGTGATGGAAGTTATTCCAAGGCCGAATGATTAACATTGGCACAAATTAAATGATGACGGGAACATGGGTGTGTGAAGTGAGGGTAGGATAGGGTAAGGTTTAAGCAAATACAAGTTTAAGAAGCTATTGTTTCACCGTTAAACCATACTAACCTTCAAGTCTTGCCATGAAGCAGAAGAAGGTAACCCAGTGACCAAAACTGCATTATAAAATACAAATGATAATACTTCAGAACAACAAATACCAAATAATCATTGTAAACAAGCATTCTCAAGCTGTAATTTACACCTCTATAATCAGATCGTCTAGAAACTCCACCATGTCCACCACGACCACTGCCATGACTATTATGACGATCCGTAGAAGATGAGTTACCACGACCACCATGGGCAAGTTCCACCTATCAAAATGAAAAAGCATTAAGTTTTTCTTGTCACAAGCATCAACACCTTAATATTCATCTCACTATGCCATGTATATGTGACTGACCCTTAATCTATGCCCATCAAAATCATAGCCATCACGACCCCTGATAGCATCTTCAGCATCACGAGCCTCTTCAAACTATAAAAAGAAAACGACATCACCCCATATCAAATAATAACAACGATAACGCAATAAATCAATACAAAACAGTGGCAGTGTCAACAAGAAGCTGCTCACCTCGACAAAAGCATAACCTGGAGGTCTTGGTGGAACTTTCAAGTCAATGCGGGCTATTGGACCATACTGCAAAATTCCTCAATATCAATAACCAAAAGTCTTCCAACTTATCAACTGATGCAATATTTCTCAAACTCAAAGTTTTAGCATTAAAAACTAATCTTTTAATGTTCCCTCATATTATTACACCTTTAGTTCATCTACAAAAGCAACAAACCTCGTTCTTTATTACAATGGATTAAAACCCTTTACATATTTGAATTTGTGAATGAACATAACATCCCAACTCTTACAAATTATCCCTCTTTGTTCATTGTGTATTTGATTCAACCGTTAACTATTCTCTCAATGAAACAACTCAAGAATTTTAAGCTATAATACCATTAAAAACGCTGAAATGGCGTACTTATAATATAGGATCTACAAATGACTTCAACTAAAACCAAAGCCAGTCATACCTTGTAAAACAAATCTTCAACTTCCCGCTCACGAATATCACCGGGAAGATTGCCAACATATAGCGTTCTGCTCGATCGACTCATTGTTTCTAATTACAAAAACGTAACAACAATTATAAACAAAGTCAAAAATCAATAAAACCTAATCGCAAAATGAACAAATGAACAAAATAACAAAAGCTATAAACTTTCAAATTGAATCGTTCTATAACATAACTATTGAAGCAACCATTAATCTACCTAAGCTTACGATCAAAATAACATGTAAATTAATCATTTGGAAATGAATAATAACGAATCGGAGTTTAACCTAACGTAACCGAAACTTGAAGATAGATATAGATATACGTATGATGAATATAAAATATATAAATCGTAAATTGTAAATTGTAAATTGTAAATTGTAAATGTATGAACTGAGAGGATTACCTTGATGGATCCGGCCGCCAGAGTCGCTAGGGTTCAGAGAAACAACGTTTTGCAAGACAAGAGTTGTTAGAAAGAAAGTAAAACAGGTGATATGATTCCTTGTATTTCAATCTAAATCTACGGTCCAGATCTCATTTGGATATTATGGTAGATAAATACCGATGGATTCAATCATACAAAATACCAGTACGGCCCAGTTTTATGGGCTGCTTTAAGTTTATTATCCTTTTTCTTTTCAGGAAGCCCATAGCTATGAAAGCTGATTTGTACGAGGTATTTTTAGCTCACGCGTAAGGTTAATGATATTGTTTAGATTGGGATTGATTATATTTATATTATTCAATTTTTATTACACTATTCATAAACTCAACCATTTTTCGAGCTTGAATCTCATTCCGATTCTGACTCAGAAGGAACGCTAGCTATATGAATATACAAGTCAAGAACGTTATTTTCGAAAAGTTGGACAGAAGGAAACTCATAAACACGTGTAATCTTATCTCCAACTGAAACAACACAATAGTTCCGTTTCATTTTTTAAGTTTACATAACTAGTTTATTTAGAAAATAATCTATATCGTCAGTGGTATGGATGGAAGCTTTAAAAGAAGGTTTCTTTGTATATATAAAATAATATGTTTAATGCATTCAAATACAAATTTGTCATTTTCTTATCGATTTGTCTAACGCTCAAATGCATAAGTTAAAGCTCACTGAATATAGTTTGTTGGAAGTTAGTCTTTGTTTCATCACATCTAATAATTTATCAATAGGAATTCAACATAACGGTATTTAAATGACAAATTAATTAATATGTTAAGCTTCAAGTATCAATTGAAATGTGATGTTTGTTTTTTAATTTTCTTGTAATGGTTTTAATCTTTTGTTACATGAGAAATGATAGATAAACTTAACTTTTATAGGCATGATAATCAAGTTAAAAGTATGATTGTGACATTTGACTAAATAAATGAGTACTACGAGAAAGAGAAAATGTGTGATTTTCAAGTTCAAATGTGAATGAATTAGGTTATTAATCATGTTTTAGTACTATACTAATTTTTATATTCGTGTTAACACACATATTATTTTAAAAAATACGAAATAATACTATTTGAACATTTTTGAAAATAACTGCAAGTGTAATTCGTGAAATATGATTATTAATCTTAAATTCGAAGCACTTCATATAACAAATAATATAAAACAATTAAAAACCTCAAAGAAACCGTTACGCAACCAAAAATATGAGGAAAAAAAAGACAAATAGTAGAAAAATGTGTATTGCATATAGTTTAAGGTGATTATAAACATAAACTTTTTGTAAGTTAAATAGTAATCACCTATAAGAATATTAACATAAATATAAACAATTAATTTATAATCATATATCTTTTTTATATATCTTAAGGGTTAATAACTTTTTCAAAAAGTAACAGAGTACTTAAAATACCCGTTATACACACTGATATTGAATAAATAATCGTCTTTTATTTATTTGAACGTTAATTAACTTTTATCTTCTTCCATTTGAATATTATTATTAGCTGATTCTTAAACTATGTTTTTAAAATGAAACTACTTACAAACAATATTCATTATATAAAGTTATGATAATAGAGCATCTAATCACAATGAAAATCATTTATCCATCTTACTGCACAAAGTATGTCTTGTTCCATCGTAAATTAAAACCTACTCCGTACATACATGAAAATACAAACAAATTTTAATATTAATATAGTTTGTTGAATAAAAATTAATATAATATATATGTTTAATAAATCATATTATATTATATTAATCATAAGTCATAGACATACTCATGAAACGTTGAAATCTTATTAATTAACTTGAAACCCAAAGCTACATACCTAAAAATTTTTTACATAAATTGGACGATGGTTTTTTATCTGATTCCTTTTATTCCTGAATATACGTTTTTAATAAGTATAAAAAATATTAATTCATTAATTAATTAATAGTATATAATTTAGATAATGTTAGTAGTATTATTTATTAATTATCTTGTTTACTATGTTTATCCTTGAAATATTTATTATTTTATTTTTTTAAATAATAATTTATGATGTCGTCAAATTCCTAATTTTACTCGATTTAAAAAAATTTATTTTAGTTAAATTATTACTTCTGATTGGTTAATTATATTTCAAATTAAGATGATGATGTCACAAGTATGATTCTTATATATTATTTATTATATAAGATAAGATATCAATATTCTTATTATATTACTAAAAAAATGACTCGAAATTAAGTGAGATACATTTTAGTAACCTACAATGTAACTGTAAATAATAATGTTTTATGAATTTATAGGGGTTGGTTATTGTAAAAACAAATTTAAGGTAAAACAAATAAGACTCAATTAGAGCCGTTAGATGCATTAGGATGAGATCAGTTTTATTTTTCAAGTCAAACTCACATTTATTGCCTTTTGAGGGCAAAATAAACAATCATATATTAGTGCACATAAAAGAAAATAATTGATGTACGGTAAATAAAAACTAAACAATGATGATGCACGAAAAAATGACTGATACAATTTATTTATTTTTAGTTTGGAGGTGACGTTTTCTAAACTTGATTCACAATCAGTTT
The DNA here is from genome assembly GCA_963921325.1 of Logfia minima. Taxonomy (NCBI): domain Eukaryota; kingdom Viridiplantae; phylum Streptophyta; class Magnoliopsida; order Asterales; family Asteraceae; genus Logfia; species Logfia minima. The sequence goes on along the minus strand of OY992775.1, from coordinate 8,519,965 downwards.
GATGAATCAACTCTTCATGTATGATTCACATCCCATGATGGACTGATGCACAAAGCAAATGGTAACATGAATTTGGCGATTAAATTTTGAAAAGGAGATGGAATAGATTGAAATATGAATGGGTTTTGATGGAAGAAGTTGCCATGGAAAAAGAAAAGAAAACTAAGAGAGAATTTAGTAATTAAGTTTTTAAATAGGCGGAGCTTACTTTAATTTTATAATTTAATGACAATAATATTAAAGTCAAATATCAAACGTATAATTTGACCAATAATCAACACTAATACCACGTGTCAACTTCACATATTTTCTTATTTATTTTACAACAAAATTATTATACTTTATCCAACCTCGTACATGTAATTTACATAGTTACAAAAATAGTGAATTATTACCTACTATCAATTAGCAAACAATTAAAATTACTAAGTTGTTTGGACTTTTCTACATAGGTTTTAAGTTAATGCAAAAGAAATTATCACTTCGTACAAATGTAGGTTGTTGAGTTTGTGTAATAATAATAATAATAATAATAATAATAATGGGGTTATTATGTCAAATATATGGTTATTGCATTTTTTGGGTTACGCATTATACTCATTTATCTCGACGTCAATAAGCTATTCTTTTTATTAACGTATATAATATATAAAACTGACAAAGTTCGTGTTGAAATCGGTATAGTAATCAGTGATCAAGAGAACTATTAATAACTTAATATTGCTTACATGACTTTTTTTATGTGTCATCTTTAATTTACGAACACTTATATATATATATATATATATATTATAATATATATATCTAAAAATGGTGACTTTTTTTATGTGGTATCTTTAATTTACATACACTAACAGGAGTAACAGCAATCACAAACACACTTGAGAATTCGTTTACCAGTGACCAAAATCAATAACTTTTAGATTGATTGATGTTTGAATTTAGTTATCAAGAACATAAGCAATTAAATTATTCCTCACACAGTCGCATTCGATTGAACCAACATCCAAGGAACTTGCGACGTAATACTTTAGCTCATTTCCTAGTTTCTTGCAAGTGGTCATAAATTGTTGATTAAATGCATTGATCGAGCCTATTCGTTTACCACCACCCTCCACCACAACTCCATTTCTGGCAAGCAACCACCACTGCGTCGATGGGTATAGGGCAGTGACGATGTACAACAGTGACATTATGGCCACTTCGAATCTCAAACCTTCACCGATGACCACTTCGAATACTGGCAAACTCAAATTTAGAGCAAAAGAGCCCTCAGTATAAAAAGGATAAATTGTTGAAAAAAAGGTATAATACGTAACCGACAAAATGCAATAACCCTCAAATATAAAGTGTGAGGGTTAATTGCAAGTTTAAAACTTTGAAAAGCAGAAAGAACAAAAATGGTACAACTAGTGTAGACTCAACACTTGAACTCGAATGCTTTAAAATCTAATGGAAACAATTTTACAACTTGTGCCAACTATTCTTTAGATGTTTTTATCACAGTGATTTCTTTTATATTAACCCTATGTAGAAAATTGTTTTTTTGATACCACGTAATTGAATATAAGGTTACGAAATCGAGTTATCGTCACAATTTTATATACATCACTAATTCACACACGTACAAATGAGGGTGAAATACGTATACGTCAACACTAAAGCGTTAATTAAATGACGTGTTGGTAATTTTAGTGTTCCATAAATCACCTACTACAAATATCTATTTTGGATATTCATTTCATAGGGGTATATCAACTTAGCTAAAAATCTATTGCTTTCGTGTTTGAAATGTGTAAGTTGAACAATGCATGAAGAGCACGTCGACTTGTGATGGTGAAATCTATGAATTTATCACCAAGCCAGTTTTCTAATCGGGTAGAACTATAAGCGTCCATAGATATTGAAAGTTTGTGTATTTCATTAAGTTTCAAGCTATGTCGGATATGATGGTTTGGAGTCTTAATATAGTCCATATAAACTTTGACATGTACACCTTCTCATGGTTCATTGTACTCGGGATTATGAATATTTTGTATGCATAGATCAACTTGTATCATCGTGCAGACATCCAGTTTGGTTATCATGTAATATCTTGTTGTAGCCCTCGATAACATATAAATATGAACGTTGTTGTTTTCAAAATTGGATTAAAAGTTAATTCGAAAGATGACAAAGACTTGTTAAATTCATTGGTTCGTTGTAATACTAATCAAAAGTAATGATAATAAACTTGATTTCAAGTACGTATAGTTCAACCCGACATTCTTCAACTTCACTTAACTTGGTTATGTTAAAAAGCACGATGATTATGCAAAGATTATGTGCTTTAATAATATTATAAATGTCATATCAAGTTTTATATGAACATCGCAGGGTCACACTAAAGAGCACAACTCAATACGTAGTGTATTGCTAATAAAAGGATTAATAATATTTATATGAAATGAATTGTGAGACGGATCTTAAAGAACGTTAATGTTATTTGATTTATCAAATAAAGTAACTAGATATTTGTGTATTTATTATATGATAATAAATAAAGTTAAAAGTATTAATCTAATTACTTTTATTAAATAAACATTCAAATTAAGGAATTATTTATAAATAATTTTATAAAATAATTAACTAATTTAATATATAGTAAACTTAAGTGTTCTATTTGTAAATAAAGTTGACTAATTTTAAAAGAGATTGAACTAAAGGGATTGAATTGTAAAATCTGTGTAACTTGGAGAGCAAGTTGAGGTTGCCTATAAATAAAAAGCCTTAGATACAAAATTAGGTTAATCAACATTTTAATTTTGTCCCTCTCTCTCTCCCAAACCGTCCCTTCCTTCTCTCTTTTGTCGTAATCAGCCCAAACCCCGTAAGGGTTTTTCAATTAATGATTTGATCACTAACTTACTTGATTATGCGATGGTTTAACATACACTGTAAGTCTATCACTCGTTCAATTATGAATTATCGGGGGATAATTAACATGTTTCAAGAGGTTGTTGATTTAAAAATAAGGTTATGAACAAGATTCAGGCTTTGAATATTAGATCATCCCGAACACTCTCAAGTAAGTAATACTAAACATAGAATATAATTACAAATTCTAATAATATAAGTCACAATTTTTTAGATTTTATGGGACTCGAGAATATCATTACAGATTCTAATAAAAGACTAATCTTTGTCACAGTGCAATTTTCCAATTCTTTAAATTTGTTTGTGTTTTTTTAACTTATCAAAGGATATCAATATATTATCACTTGTAAATTAACAAAAATAGTTCTAAAGAATAAATTTTCAAACATTACATTTGTTATAAAAACAAATAAAGCAACACACAACGCTCTAATATAACCAACAACAACATTTTATTACTCAAACCTCATAAATTGAATAGCAATAAACCAAAGACCCTAAAAGACAAAAGAAAATAGTGCAATCAGTACACGAAGTCACAAGACGATAACATTAAATTCAAAGTAATAATACATCAATACAAACCATGTGAAAATTTGATTACACACTCTATATGTTAATATTTGTATGCATATGTCTAACAAATCATTCTAAAAAAATAAAATATTTATATGCATATGTATAAACTGGATCGCAATACAAAAGATGATCAATATTGGCTAATGAATTTTAGATAAATATTGGAAATTCAAGTTTTAAATGTGAATTTAAAATTAATACAAATTTGAGATTAGTAGGAAGTTCATACGATTAAAAGAAGTGCAAAAAGCAAATATAATAATGAATTCTAAATAGAATAAATATTAAAATTATAACTAAAAATTGAAACGTATAAAATGAATAAAAAAACTCACATACAATAAACTCATAATACACGACCAACTTTTATAATCTTCAACTGAATATATTTTGTATTTATTTTTAAAGTTATTTATCTACGTGACAAATTATGAAGCAATTTTGTATACTTCTATAATATATATAGAGATAGATATCTACATCAATATTACTCTCCCTGTTCTACTACTAGCGTCCGTATTATTATTTTGAGTTGTCCTAAATAAGCATTCATGTTCATGTTACAACTGATAAAAAAGAATTTAGTGGGTAAAAATGTTATATGATTAGTGAAGTGACTAGTTAGTGGACATTTCTTAAACTGTTTGCATAGTCAAAATAGACATTTTAATCGGGACAGAGTGAGAATGAAATTACTACTTATATCCGATTCGCGAAGTAAAACTCTAATTTATCATGATATTTTGATTGGTTTATCGTGATTTTATCATAAGCTTAGGTTTTGTTAGAGATCGAGCGTTTCAAGAGATTCATATGGTAATATCGATATGGTCATTCACTTCCACTTATATCATCCCATTAAAAATAAAACAAAATAGATTGCGTAAGTACTCATTAAAATTAAAATAAAAAATATAACATAATTTTTCACACAATTTTCAGATTGAGTAAGTAGGCTTTTGGACTATTTGTTTTATTTTGAGGAGAGAAGCAATAAAAGTTATATGCTCCAAATTTCTCATAGTTTACTTTAATTGATATAATATCCGCAATAACTATGTAACAGTATATATAATAGCTAACGTACGTAATTGGAATTTTTTTAACGATTTATTATAACTCGCTTGACCCGTAACAACGCAAAAGCAATTAAAATTCTCATTAGAATAAATTGTCAAAATGTCATACATTAAAACATATCAATACGATCCAAATATCCAATTGATAAGGTGTGGGATTCTACACCTTCCGACTTCTTACTCCCTTAAAAACATAATTTAACACGTATAAAACAATTTTAATCAGAGTATTTTGTTTAATAATGTGACGATTCACTATAAATAATATCTTTTGTAATTAAAAGTACAAGTAAAAACAATCAAAATAATAATTCTCCGCTAATAAAAGAATGTGAGTTGGAGTAATCAGTTCGTTTAATCCAAAAGAGTACCGGTGAGATTTGAGAGATAACAACATTTTAAAGAGAAGAAGTGACAGATAATTTTAATTATTAATTTAAATGATTAACGATTTTAATTTATTTTAATAGCACTATATATATCTTATATCTTATATAATAAAATACAATGTATATGTAAGATGCAACATTACGAATCTTAATTGTTGATCACGTAATTGTTTAACATTTGAGATCGTACGCTCTCCTTTTACGGGAAAATTCAGTTGGCCTTTTAATCTCGTACCTAAGGGGTACAAGTGTAAATATAAGCAGCCACGTGGGTTAGAGGAATCTGAATGCCACGTGTAAGAAAGAGTTACGTCCCAACTCCCATGTTTCAGATCACACCTTTTGCGCATCCTCAGATCACATCCACCCTTTTTTCACAACAAATGCAAGCAAATGTTTCTACGTTACTCTTTCCTTTTCTTATTTTATTACATTATTTTCTAAAAAGTAATCGTTGTTTAAGAAAATATATTACGTTTCAACTATATAGTTCTTAAGTTAATTGTTTACACAATTAACTTTTAATGATGGTGACTCTAGCAACTGTTTTTCATTTATATAATTATTGTTTCAGTTATTTTATATGTGTATAAAATAAAAGATTAAAAAGAGCGTATCAAATATCACTTGTTAAGGGTGTGTTTAGTTATGAAAAAGTTTTCTCATTTTTCCTTTTTCATTTTTCTAGGGAATGGGAAGTAATTTACTTTTCTAGAAAAACAATTAAAATTTAAAAAATGTGTTTAGATGTGAGGGATGGAGTTTTCCTTTTTCAAAAAGGAAAATTAGAAAATTGTTGAAAACCTTGAAAATGAGTTTCCTAATTTGTAATTATGGAAAAGAAAACAAGAATTTTTTATTTTCTTAGAAAACCTTTTTAAAAATTCTGATTTGAACATGTTTCCTAATTTTTTAATTTTCCTTGAATTTTTTTTTGAAAAACATGAGGAGTTTCCTGTAACTAAACGCACCCTAAATCTTTTTATTTAAGACTTCACTACATAATACTTTTATTAAATACTTAAATTACTTAATGCCTTCATCATTTGTCATCTTTGAACTGAATATTAAAGAATTTAAACGCATTTTATAAACAATTACTTTTGTATATTAGGTCTTTTCGTTTATACTTTTCGACAACATTTTTTAAAAATAAGAATAATTAATATATTGAGTTTAATTAATTACATGCCACTGATCATTAACTTCCAATATGTTATATTTCAAAGCACATGACTCATACTTGTATGGTATTTTTATTTTTTATTTTTTAAATAAGCAATAACTTCTTTTTATCATTTTGTTCGTAATTTAGGTTGGCTAAAGTTGTACTTCGTAATACCTTTTAAGAGACACACACACACACACTGAAAGAACGTGACATTCCGTTAATGGTAATTAAAGTTATCGATTATGTTTAAAGTTATCGATTTCTTTAATCGAGGCTAATATTTGTGATATTTACATTTTAAATATTGTACTCCGTAAATTATAAATGAAATAACACTGGTAGAAGTAAAATGGGTATATATAATATAATTTATTTATTGTAAAGAATAATAACTGTTTAAAAATATAAGTGAAATTGATTATTCGGTACAAGAATAATTAGGTGAAAATACATCGGCAATAGATGGGTGGCAACTTGCCAGTTACGTCGTATTTGAATTTTGTAATTAGGGTAAGTGGGCGTTGATGAAGTTTGATTCTTTAAAGGAGTTGAGGGAGTCAATATTACTCAAAGTCAAACCGCCACCTTTGAGTGAGATTCTCAACTTGGACCAATTTGATCATGATCAAGAGAACTCAGATGAAAGGATGTTGTTAATTTACTTATTTATCTATCTATCTATCTATATAAAATATAAGGTTTTCCAATTACTTATATGGCAATATCTCATTAGTAACATATCATAGGTTGTTTATGTGACAATCTCTTATTAATTTTCAAATCACCTCAAATTAATTACCTATTAATCTCCAAACCACTTCAAATTAATATCATATAAATTAAATATTAAATTTTGTCTGCTGTCTCTTACTCATTCATTCCCTTCCGTAAACATAGGTTACTATTTATTAAACATACAAATTTGTTGTTCCAATATGATTTGATTTATGTCATTAATTATTTTTATTTTTAATTAAAATTAAAATTAACGACACTAATTTATTGAATTACTCACAATTAAACATATAACTGTATTTTTTAAACGCTTGTGCATCGCACGGGTTGAAGGCAACTGTATTTTTTAAACGCTTGTGCATCGCACGGGTTGAAGGCCTACTTACTGTATATATTTGAAGCAATTTCTAATTTTATAAATTTTATAAATTTTTCCGCTTTTAGTTTTTATATTATTATTATTATTTGTTTAAAAACAAAAAAATTATCTATTTACAAAAAAATTACAATTATAAATTGAATAAAGTCTTTTATTTTATATGGTAAAAACTTTCCTTGTTTACAAGTTTTATAAGCATCCTCTAGTAATCAAAAGTCACATGATTATCACTAGGTTAACAAATATTGCTTTTAAATTAATATTAAAAAGCCAAAAAGTATTAGTAGAAAAAAAGAAATAGCTAATATGCTTTTTAAGATATTTCTTAACTTACATCAATTAACTTCTTTTTCTTTTTAACATAATTGAACCATTGAAATTGAATTCTAAACACTTGAACTTCACATCTTGATTTCACTTGACATTCGTTTAGCTTCACTTGAGATCTCTACTTGAATGACAAACATAAACAAATAAACAATTAAGCTGTGACCTGGAATCTTTGATACTTAACATGAACTTTGAATTGAATTTTTAACCAAAAAACTTGAAAACTATACTTATAAGTCGAGAAAATCTCCAATCCAATACTTCTGTAACTGATTTCAGAATTCTATGTATGACGAGTCGAGTTTTGAATGGTTGTGAGGAACCTTGACCAATTTGTTTGAAGACCTGAAACTCGGCCCGTAGCCATAATCTAATTTCAAACAATACCCGAAATAGAAGATCAATTGCATCGACCTTGGTTGAGAAATAGTTCAAGTATTAAAGAACAATATGAGGACAAAAATGGAAACTTTATAAATGATAATACATGAAACTCCAATACTTTTGATAATTATGCTTTTTATAAATGATTAAAAAAAGAAGTATTCTAAGGATGTTCAACTTTGCTTTCCACGAAAAAAAGTGACATAAATAACTACTTTACTACTAAAGTATATAGGGTCACACAAACTTTACTCTAAACGACTAAAAAAGTAACCTATAAATGTCTTTTAAGTTGATGTTTGTTACTTTTTAACATCTCATGGTAGCTAGAGACTTATCTATCTTGCTGTATGATTATTAGCATATTAAGCACTAAAGTACAAGCTTTATTAACATTCACATGAGTTTTGTTTTTCACCTATAAATTTTTTTATTTTATTAGTTCATCAAATATAACTAAGAAAAAGATGAAAATTAGTTAGAAAACGGAATAATTCATATAAACTAAATATTATTTCCTACGTGTCATTTTAAGTATTCATAACTATTTTGAGTAGTTAAAAAATAAATGTCCAATTAATTAATTTAATATATCAACTAATTAAAAAAATTGAAAGATAAATATGCAATTTTGTTGAATAACATTACAATAATTATAACATTTTTAATTTTTTTTTTTTAATTTCGTGTATTTTTAATACCACACACTCAAATTTAGAAGAAAAATTACATAATAACATGTTTTTCATTAATTTTATATACTTATTTACCCATTAATTTACACACACTTGCCCATACTTCATGTTCCAAAGTCGACAACTACAAAAACCTCTTCAAGTAAACAAAACCTCATTACACGCGCCTCCAACCAAACTCGCATGACATCACTCCCCTCACGTGCCGGACATTTGAAGCCACCGCCACCTGTCACCTGACACACTTTCAACCCTACATATAAACTCCCCCTTCACACCTCCACCACCCCCCACCACATTTCCATTTTTCTCCGATGGGATCTGAATTAACCTACAGAGGTCACGAACCTCAAACAACTTCCGATCAATACTTCCCCAAACCTAATAAACCATGGCTCTCCGTCATCCGTCCAATTCGTTACATCCTCCGTGAACAACGTCTCCTTTTCATCTTCGTCGGCATTCTCATCGGCGCCGTTTTCATCTCCCTCATCTCGTCCGGCTCCGGCTCCAGTGCCGGTGCCGGAACCATCAGTTACCGTGGCGACTACTCGGTCTCCGGCTCGGAGATTTTGAATCCGCGGCGGCCGGTGTTCCGTCCGGGATTCGGATCGATGAACTCTGGTGGTAAAATTCCGTTAGGGTTGAAACGCAAAGGCTTGAGGATTGTGGTGACTGGTGGTGCAGGTTTTGTAGGAAGTCATCTCGTTGACCGGTTGATTGCGAGAGGGGATAGTGTGATTGTTGTTGATAATTTTTTTACTGGAAATAAAGATAATGTTATGCATCATTTTGGAAACCCTAGATTTGAACTTATTCGACACGACGTCGTTGAACCCTTGTTACTTGAAGTTGATCAGATCTATCATCTTGCTTGCCCTGCTTCACCTGTTCATTATAAGTTCAATCCAGTCAAGACTATTATATCCTTCATTCCTTCATTTACTTTATTTAATACTACTTTTTGCTAATTTATTCAGTTATTAAGTTTGTAAGTATGTGATTAGATCGAGAATTTTGATGCTGACACATGTTCTGATGCATCCGGTTTATCAAATTTTCAAACTTTGGTGCATTTTAATCCTTTTGAGAAAATGTAATGCGTCAGGACACGTGTAAGCATCAGAATCGTCGTTTAGATACTTATACTTATTGTGATTATGATGGTTTATTAGTTTTTAGTATTGTGAGTCCTTGATTAACTTTGTTACAAGACAAATGTGGTTGGGACATTGAATATGTTAGGGTTAGCAAAAAGAGTAGGTGCGCGGTTTTTGCTAACGAGTACTAGTGAGGTGTATGGTGATCCCCTGCAACATCCTCAAGTTGAGACTTATTGGGGAAATGTTAATCCTATTGGTAAGTTTATTTTCGACGACAAATGAACTGGAAATGTGGTATAGTTTTCAAAGGTAGGTAGTGTAATGATGTAGTGATGTTAGATCTGATTGTGTTTGCTATTTTTGGGCAGGTGTCAGAAGTTGTTATGATGAGGGAAAACGTACTGCTGAAACGTTGGCTATGGATTACCATAGAGGTGCTGGTGTTGAGGTTTGTAACTTTGTATAGTAAAGATTAGTAATTGATCAGTTGATTGGGTGAACTTTGAAATTTTGATCCATGGGTTGTTCAAAGATTTGATTTTGATTGTGCTTTTGTAATGTAGGTGAGGATTGCTAGGATATTTAATACATATGGTCCTAGAATGTGCATTGATGATGGCCGTGTTGTTAGTAACTTTGTTGCTCAGGTGGGTTTCTTTGTCATAATCAGTTTTTAATCTTTAAGACTTATTTGATTGAATGATGTTTTTGAAAATGTAAAGTTGGATTGAATAAGAAGTATTTTTTTGTTTTCTTTTGTTGATAGTGATTAATCTGTTTGGTAATAATGCAGGCACTGAGAAAAGAGCCTTTAACTGTTTATGGTGATGGGAAACAAACAAGAAGTTTCCAATTTGTTTCGGATTTGGTTAGTTTATGTCTTTCTTTGTCTCTTTAACAAATTTGTAGTTACCTTCATTTTAAGATGTTTAGTTGTTTTTCGGCATTATGTTTATTTGGTCTCTTTCATTTGGAATTTTATGAATCATCACCTAATACTAACTGGCTAATTGCCTAATTGCCATATCTATTCTGTTTTTGGCAGTGCACCTATTCAAGTCTATTTATTTAAAGTAAAAAAAAAAGAATTTGTATAGTTTACCCAACTGTTAATTATCCCTAGTATCAAAATCTAGTAGTTTTGGGTTCAAGGCTAACAAAAAACTGTTAAAGGTTGATTTTTGATTTGTCAGTCAGTTGACCGGTATTTGGGGTAGCGATCAGCATTCGCATAAACAAAACATGCTTTAATTATATATTAAGAATTAGGTCTCTCTCTTTGTCTAAAGCAGTTGAATAGGACACTAACATCTACTTCCTCCAAACAGATTTAGACTTACAATTATTTTTTTCGGGATAATTTTCGGCTAAATGACTAAAATTCTTATTGCTATTATTTAATTGATAGTATTGATTTGGGACCACACAGTTCCTTTTCTTTTACTTTTGTTAATGTCTACGTTAAATATTGATTAACAATTGAACGCTTCTATTAAATGATATGTCAAAATCAAATGTCCAAATTTTGTGTGATGACATGTATAGTAGAAGACATCACCCGAAAGGTGTCGGTGATACTATGACTCAAGGAAAAGAGAAATTGATGTAACACTAATGTAATGTCCCTCGGGCGTGTGTGTAGTGAAAACTTATATGATTCAATTGCATAAATATATTGTGGGTCATGTTCACCAGCCTCAAGGTAGTGGTGGACAATTTGGCCCTATGTTAATAACTTTTTGTGGGTCATAAATTCTTTCAAAAGCATAACTAACAACTCTTCTCATACTATCTCTAATTTATAATTCAATTTAGAAATGCTTATAGTTCTAACTCACTCTGCTTTGAATTCATAGGTCGAGGGTTTAATGCGTTTGATGGAAGGTGAACATGTTGGACCATTCAATCTTGGAAACCCTGGTGAATTCACCATGCTTGAACTTGCTCAGGTATGCTCCTTAATTATATAAATAATGACTATAAAGCATCCAATTTGCGATATTATGTTGTGATTGCTTGAATATTAAAATATGTTTTCTTACATTGGTACGCAGGTGGTTCAAGAGACAATTGATCCAAATGCAAGAATCGAGTTTAGGCCAAACACAGAGGATGACCCACACAAGAGGAAGCCCGATATCACCAAGGCAAAAGATCTTCTTGGATGGGAGCCAAAGGTGCCACTTCGTAAAGGTCTCCCTATGATGGTGACTGATTTCAGGCAACGAATCTTTGGTGATCATAAGGACAATGGTGCCACCATCTCCACATCATCATCCACCTCAGCTTAGAGGACAACACTTCTATACCGGTATAGTACGATGATCATATGAAGCAGCAGGAAAGGCGCATACTATTTTGTCGTTTAAAGTGACTGCTCCCTTTACCCAGAACTAGTATAGCAGATGTTACCGAATGTCCTTCTCTACCATTGTTTAGGTTTGAGTAAGCTATATTAGCTTTTCTGGCATGTATTTTCATTTTATTAATATCTTGACAGGATTTGTGAACTATAATTGGTATTTTACAGAGATAAGTTTTATGTTGTAGCCCTTATTATTGATGTTATTGTTAATGCAATTGGCATTTGAAATATTTTCCCCTTCTACAGAGATAAGTTTTTGCTTTTTTAGTTGGTGAATCATGAATGATCTAAATAATTAGCTGTGAATGTTTTGTATAATTTGTAGATTAGTTTTAACTCTCTGAGGTGACAATTACACAAAGTTAGATACTAGTACTAATTTACTTGTCAAACATTCTAATATCTGTGTACCTCTTGCTGATATTTAAAGTTTCCTAACTTGGCAAGGAGATATAGATATAGAAAACACATTGCACAAGAACCATGCAATGAAAATATGAAACTACTTAAACTAAATATACTCACAACATAAACAATTTGAGATCTGGTGGCTACATGGCAGAATGCAGAGGCACTTTGGGCACACAAACATGGTGCCCTTGATCACAATCCTGCTGTATGGATTGATTGTGCGATACAGTGACTGATTTATTGTCATGGTTAGTAGGAGTTGTAAACGCATCACTTGATCGTTTATAAAGCCAATAAATACTGTCAACAAAAACAATATCAATGTTGTCGTCAGTCTTGCCAGCTGTCAATCCGTGCCACATTCCAGGGTATAATTTTATGGTTTCGTCTTCACTGCTTGCTTGATCATATAAAGCCTTGCTGACTTCTGGATCTGTCACTGTACCAGCTTCTCCATGTAACACAAAGAAGGGGAATGTAACCTCATTTAAGGTATCTTTGAGGTGCATACTAGTTCTAAGCAATTCAAGAGCTGTTTTTAGTCTGGGCTTTTCTTGATAAATCAACTTGTCCCCACGTAGCTGCACACCAGACACGAGTGAGTTTACAGAATTAACTTCGTTCAATTGGAATAGAAATTAATCAGGACCTCTTCTCTCTTAATAGGGTCCTTGAAAGCAGCATCAATGACATCTTTTGTAGGAACAATCTTCCATCTTGGGATCGCATCTTCTACTCTTGTTAGTATGCTGATCACTTTACCTTCTCAGATATCTATTTATAAAAATAAGTTATAAATCAAATAATCTCTTTTCATTGTGTCCCTTAATTATACTATTTTATAGGGGTACCTTACACATGGGAGCAACAAGAATGGCACTATGACAGAAGTTGGCTTCTTTTTTATGTGCAAGAAGGGCAACTCCACCACCCATTGATTCTCCATATAACAATCTTTACTTGTTTTTGTTGGAAATAAATTCGGATCAGATGCTAACTAGTTGTATTGGTTAGCTGGAGTATGATAGATACGCTACAAGATGATCAGAAAAAGCAGTTATTATCAATTGGTAATTGCTGTCAATTTATAATTATTATCTGAAAATGTTTTCAGTTAGATGGCGGTTATTGTTGGTTAATATTAATCACAACCGTTCATAAAAGTCACAATGGTTGACATGTAAATATATATATATATATATATATGTAAAGTTGTCTTAATATGTGTAATGAATGAAAAAAAAAAGAAGAATTAAAATATTTCCTTTGTGTTCTTCACGTGCTTGTTCAAAACACAGATTGTTAAATATTAATTCCCCCTTGATCTCAAATTGGTATGAGCCAATAAAGATGAATACCACCACTTCATTTGGCCACATATCAATTCCAAAACTCACAAAATACAATTATGATAATTGGAGCATTCAGATGAAAGCATTATAGGGCGCTCAAAATGCGTGGGAGTGTGTTACAAAGGGTTATGAAGAACAAAGTGCAATTGATGCCATGACTGCAGATCAGATGAAGGCGTGGAAGGAAAAACGAAAGAAAGATAACGCTACTCTTTTCCTCCTGTTTCAATCTGTTGAAGAGTCGGGATTTGAGAAATTTGTTGGTGCAACAACAACGAAAGAAGCATGGGACACGCTCGAAAAGGCGTTCAAAGGGGCGGATCGAATAAAACAAGTACGGCTCCAAACATTGCGTGGTGAATTGGAGGCCATGAAACAAGTACGGCTCCAAACACTGTATGGTGAATCAACTCAACTGAAACGTAATGGTGAAACTCTGCTCGATACGAGAATTATAGAGAAAATTCTTCGGTCGATAACCGAATATTTTGAGAATGTAGTATGTACAATTGAAAAGTCTAAAGTTCTGGAGGACTTAATGATTGAAGAACTAGCAGGTTTGCTTGACGCACACGAGCAAAGAAAGAATAAGAAAAAGGAATCCCTTAATGAAGCATTACACACGAAGGCCACAATCAAGGATGAAAAGGGCTTATATGCACAACATAATAACCATGGAAAAGAAGCAATTCTAGTGGGCGTAATACTAATCGAGGCCGAGGTCGTAGTAAAGAGAATAATTATCAGGAAATGCAATGATCAACCGAACAATTCCAACAAAATTTGCGTGACGGAGAACGCGGACGTGGAAGAGGCGGACGTGGACAATGCTTGGGTGTTAATTGCTACAATTGCGGTAGGCATGACCATTATGCAAAAGACTGCAAATCAACGAAAAGAACCGAAGAAAAAATCAATCTGGTGACGGAACATGAATGCAAAGAAAGTGGTGTTTTATTGATGGCACATGAAGAACCAATCTTGGAAATTGATATTATATGTTATCTCGACTCGGGTGCTAGTAACCATATGAGTCGGGTGAAAGATTTGTTAGTTGAAATGACATAAATTGTTCAAGGCCACGTATTGTTTGGAGACACATCAAAGATAGATGTGAAAGGACGTGGGAAAATACGTTTCTTTCAAAATGGGAAGGAAAGTGGGATCGAAGATGTGTACTGTGTCCCTGTTATTAAGAGTAACATATTAACTCTAGGGCAACTTATGGTTAAAGGTTGCTCGGTACTGCTAAAAAATGGTAAACTAGTCTTGAAGAATAAGGAATGCAAATTAATTGCATCAGTTAAGATGTGTAAGAATCTCACGTTCAAACTAAATCTCAACAATATGGCAAAAAAATGTTTAAATAGTGATTTTTCGGATAAAGAATCGGTGTGGCACTTAAGGTTTGGACATTTACATTTTAGTGGATTGAAGGAATTGACAAGAAAGAACATGGTACATAGACTTCCTAACCTCGATTATGATGCTCGTTTATGTGAAAGTTGTATTATGGGAAAACACACGAGAAGTTCTTTTCCACGAAAATATATCTACGAGGCAAATTAGTTGCTAGAATTAATTCACAGTGATTTATGTGGACCAATCTCTGCTGTTTCTTTTGAAAATAAAAGGTATTTCATTACATTCATTGATGATCTTACTAGAAAATTTTGGGTTTATCTTATGGAGGAAAAGTCACAGACATTAGAAACCTTCAAGAAACATTGGAGAATACCGGTTTACGTCATTTATAAACTTTTATGAATAAGAAGGAAAGAGATTTTAACAACATCATACTCACCTCAGCAAAATGGAATAGCCAAAAGAAAGAACTGAATTATTATGAACATGGTTCGTTCAATGTCAAAAAGCAAGAATATGCCAAAAGAATTTTGGGTAGAAGCGGTTCAATGCCCGGTTTACATCCAAAATAGATGCTCTCATGTCAAATTGGTAGATAAAATCCCACAAGAAAGTTGGAGCGGTATGTACAATGTCCCATTTTAAAGTATTAAGTAGTGTAGCATATGCACATGTACCTGATCTGACAAGAAAAAAGCTTGACGATAAGAGCAGAATGTACATGTTCATTGGATATGATGAGAGAACTAAGGCCTTTCGGTTGTATGATCCTCTTGAAAAAAATGTTACAATAAGTAGAGATGTGTTTGTAAACGAAGAAAGTACATGGGACTGGAGCAATCAACATTTACATGGGCAAGACATCAAACACCCAGCTGGACTTGCTAAAGACCTCCATTCCAACAACACCAAGTGATCCAACAGCAGTTGTAACTGATTCTGAAAATGATGATGAGCCAATGCAGCCAAAATGAGGAGTCTTCGAGATTTATATGACTCTACAACTGAAATGCATATGGTGTGTCTTTTAGTAGACACGGAAAATATCACTTTTGAAGAAGCAATACGAAATAAGAAGTGGAAGGAAGCGATGGATGAAGAAATTAATGCAATCGAAAGGAACAAAACTTGGGAGATGCTCGAATTACCAAAAGGGGACAAACCCATTGGTGTTAAATGGGTTTACAAGAAAAAGATGAATGCAGAAGGAGATATTCAACGATACAAAGCGAGGCTCATTGCAAAGGGGTACCGACAAAAATCTGGTATTGATTATGATGAGATTTTCGCTCCAGTTTTGAGGATGGAAACAATTAGATTACTTATCTCACAATTTGCATAAAATGGGTGGAAGATTTACTAAATGGATGTAAAGTCTACTTTCTTGAATGATGTACTTGAAGAAGTAGTTCATGTAGAACAACCACCATGTTATGTAAAGGCTGGGAAGGAGGCTAAAGTGTTGAAGTTGAACAAAGCATTATACGTGCTAAAACAAGCCCCTCGAGCGTGGAACACTAGTATTGATTCATTTATGAAGAAAATGGGATATTTACAGTGTCCATACAAGCACATTTCATATGTGAAACAAGTAAAAGGAAAAGTTTTACTAGCTGCTTTGTATTTATATGTTTTCACATGTAATGATGAGACGATGATTCAACAACTAAAAGAATCAATGACCCAGAAATTTGAAATGACTGATTTGGGACTTATGAAGTACTTCCTTGGTCTCAAAGTAAGGCAGGGAATTTTGGGGATTTTTGTATCCCAAGAAGCTGAAAAGGAGACCCGGAAATTTGAAATGACTGATTTGGGACTTATGAAGTACTTCCTTGGTCTCAAAGTAAGGCAGGGAATTTTGGGGATTTTTGTATCCCAAGAAGCTGAAAAGGAGATTTTGAAGAAAAGCAAAATGGAAACTTTTAACCCGATAGCAACACCGATGGAACTCAGTACCAAACTTTCAAAGTTTGAGGGGGGGGGGGGGGGGGGAGCCCGTGGATGCAGACAAGTACCTAAGTTTAGTTGGGAGTTTACAATACCTAACTTGTACAAGACCCAATCTTTCATATAACATTGGTGTCGTTTTATGGAAAATGCAAAGTATGCACATTGGAAAGCGTTGAAAAGAATTATACGATATGTTAGTGGAAATGAATCACGTGGGTTATTTTACTCGAGCTCTCCAGAATACATACTTAAAGGTTATTCTGATAGTGATTGGCGCGGTGATGTAGATGATCGGAATAGCACTTCTGGTTACGTGTTCTTTATGGGAGAAACAGCCTTCACATGGGCTTAAAAGAAACAACCAATAGTAGCTCTATCAACCTGTGAGGCAGAATAAGTAGCAGCATCATGGACGGTTTGTCACATAATCTGGCTAAGGAATCTGCTACAAGAATTGAGGAATCAACAACTCGAACCAACAGAGATTAAAGTCGACAACAAGTCAGCAATTGAGAAAGAACCCGGAGCATCACGAAAGAAGTAAGCATATTAACGTACGTTTTCATTTCATTCAGGAACAAGTAAAGAACAGGGAAGTGCCATTGAATTATGTAATCAAAACTACCTAGTCGTATCATGTGTATTCATAGCATGATACTCCACATATTATAAAAATTATATATCTCAAATTTTACCTACTACAATTATTAAATAGAGGTAGAAGGCAAACGAGCAACAAGCTGCGCCGCTAGCCCTTTTTGGATTGCAAAACTAATTCTTTTGAAAACAACATCCATGGATCTAGGGGTCATAACATTACTATGCATGACCCGTTGGATTATGTAATGAGTCATGATCAAGCAGCTGACATTTTCACGAAGTCACTTCCAGCAGAACTATTTAATAATTGCAAGCAGAAAATGGGAATGAAGGATGCAAGAGATCTCAGCTTAAGGGAAGAATTTGTTGGAAATAAACTCATACCAGATGCTAACTAGTTGTACTGGTTCGCTAGAGTATGATAGATCGGCTACAAGATGATCAGGAAAAAGCAGTTATTATTAATTGGCAGTTGCTGTCAATTTGTAGTTATTATCTGTTTTCAGTTACATGGCGGTTATTGTTGGTTAATATTAGTCACAACCGTTCATAAAAGTCACAATGGTTGACATGTAAATATATATATATATGTGTGTGTGTGTAAAGTTGTCTTAATATGTGTAATGTATGAACAAAGAAAGAAGAATTAAAATATTTCTTCTGTGTTCTTCACGGGCTTGTTCAAATACATATATTGAATATTAATTCCCCCTTATTTCAGTTTTTGTATTCATCTTTTCCTGAGACATGCCCTAATAAAAAATTTATATTACTTTAAACTGGTGGATATCAGAGTTCTTAACAAATTCATATGAACTATATTGGTTTTCACGTGTGCAACAAAAGGTTGTTTTGGACCTACTGGAAATTAGTTTGAAGTAGTTGCAGCAATCGCTAACGATGTTATCAAACTTTTTGATGTAGCAACGTGGGCCCATAGACCGCCCATGCACTTCATAATCTATCCCAAACACTGCATCCGTAGCTCGCTAGCTTTGTCCCAAATCCTACGACCAGAATTACTCTTTTTAAAATTTAGAACATCATTTATGTGAAAGTAAAAAACTACCATAAAATCAGCAACCATGTCATGATACTATGAAGTATGAACTACGTAAAACTTAAAACTGCAAAAAGAATCAGTAGTATCCAAAGTTTGACTACAAGCAATTCAAGATTGGGTTCATAATGTTGACCGAACAGAGCAAGCAGAGATGACTCTTTATGGTAATTTAGCCAAGTAAATTTTAACCTCATCATGTACAGCTTCTTGGAAACCATTTTTGTAGGATATGCGGGGTCCACATTCCTACCTCTAGCAATTACTCTACTACTATAAGTTTTTGCTACCACCCGGCACCCACCACTCTAGCTTGTTAAAAAATTCATAAAATAAATCAATCAAATATGCTTACCAAGAAGGACAGAGGACCTAACAATTTATATATATTTGAAAGGGTTTCTAAACCAGTACAAACTTACAAAGTCGTATTCAGTATTTCATGTAAAGGTTTGGACACCAACAAAACAAGAAAAAAAATACCCATCGAATACACTTAATATTTTCCCTTTAGTGGCAATCGAAACAAAAACATATCTATATATGTACTATTATCGTCCAAAAACTTACAATGTTGCTAATATGGTATTGATTATTTGATCTACAACCAAAACAGTTATTATTATATTATATTTATTTATTGAAGCTAAACAATAAAAAGTCAAAGTGTGGCCCATATCTAGTGTACTATATTAGTATTATGCTAGTGGTTAGCAACATAGCATACATGATCAAAATATTAAAAGGATGGAAAGAACTTAAAGGAAAAGAATTTGAATGAACAGACAAATAATCTGAAAAAAAAGAAGAACAACATATAGCAAAGCAAAAACTGGCAAAAAAAAACTTAGAAATGAGAATTGAGAAGAACATGTATTACCTCTCATGAAGACACCACATTCCATTCCATAACCTGCAATAGAAACATTGGCATATGCAAAATCAAATATTAGTGAAGTTTAAATCACAAATTTGTGTTTGTGTGTGTGTGTAAAAGAGATAAATTAACACCATGGCAGAGGAAGACAAGGGCTTTTGGTGAAGAAAGAGGCAGCCATCTACAAGTGAATAGCTGAACTTCTCTTGAATTCTTTATATACTCCTGAAAGCTCATGAAAACCATCACCAAAGATTCAATTTTCATGACACATTCATAACATCCATCTACTAAAGATTCAATTTTTATGACACATACATAACACCTACTTGCTGAAGATTCAATTTTTATGCCATACATAAATCCCATTTGCTAAAGGTTCAATCTTTATGATAAATACATCACACCCATTTTCTAAAGATTCAATTTGTATGACGTATAAATAACACCCATATGCGTTCTAGATTCATTTTTATGACAAATACATAGCCCCATTAACTAAAGATTCAATTTTTATGACAAATACATAGCAGCCATTAACTAAAGATTCAAAGATTAAACTTTTGTAACAAATAAGTGAAACCCATTACAAATATTGATCAATCTGCACTAGAAAAATGAAGCAAACAAAGATGAAGTTGTAAGTGTTAGTGAAGGAGAAACTGAGAGCAAACGTCTTGATATTCAACCTCCATTAATGTGAGTTGTGAAGTGAAATTTTAGATTAAATGAGAAACGCAGAACTGGAAAAGGACAGAAACAAAGAAAAAAGTAGCTTTTTGGAGGAGAATTAGAATGGATAGAATAGAGTGATATTGATCCCAAGAAAAAGAGGTTATCGAAACCAGACTGACGTTTGATTCTGGTTTTCATTATATGAGACCCATGCCCTGTATTCCCATATGACGTGGAGAATGTTCCCTGCAAATTATTTCTTTTTGTTGTTTAGATTAATTTGTTTAGTTTTAATACACAACTTTCATGATTGGATATTGTTTAACAATATATATGCAATATCACCCTATGGCAATAATTGTAAAAAGAGAAAGACAATGCACTTCATTCATTCAAATTAATGAAATATTTTTGATACTAAAGAAATTTATGCGACTAGTATAGGATTTTTATTTTTTTTAAATGTATTTCGCAAATACAAACTATTATATTGAAAATCACATTTTTCACCATCTCACTTTAGTTCAATCTATCAATATATAAAATGATGTCATTTACATCATCACCCGTTTGTCATTTCTAAGATTTTCAAATCACGAAATTGCTTCATGTTGTTTCTTTCAGTATATTATTCAAGTAAAGTTTATAGGCGGTGGTGGTGGTAACATCCACATGACACGTTTGTTGCACAAGACATGAATAAGGACTATATTTTCATCCATCATAAGATAAAATCAAATGACTCTAAATAGCATGACTATGTATGAACCCGATAAAATGAAAGATGTCAATATTTTACTTGAAAGGAAAACAAAAAGAGTAAATTACCATTTTGGTCATATTTGACCTTCCAATGTTTTATTATAGACAAAATCTAGAAAAATATTGATTTTAGTCGAAGATTTCGCTCCATCACATAAATTTGGAGCGAATTGTGGTGTAGAATATGCTCATATTTCACTAAAATGCAACACAATTTGCTCGAATTAAAAAAATCAAAACATTTCGCTCTAATGATACACAATTCGCTAAAATGCACTTTAGTTTACTCAAATGCACTCTAATTCGCTCAAATTCACCCCAATTTGCTCCAATTTCAAAAATAAATAGAAAAAATTCGCTCCAACTCAAACGGTGGAGCAAATGTACATATTATATCCAAATAGATAGCGACAAGTGTCAAAATGCCTTCATGGAGCAATATCTTTGACCATTTTGGATATTTTGAAAGATTTTGTCCATAATAAGACATCAACGGTAAAATCTAACCATTTTGGTAATTTTCTCAAAAAAAAAACAAGAAGAAGAAGCAAGATAGATGATCATATATGTGACAGTATTAATATCATATTATGATTCAAGGAATAACTCAAAATTCGAAAGTTATTTCGTATGAATTTGGTGCTCAACTATATAACCAGAAGTCTCTCTAGGTGTTAATTACTTAGTACATAATGGTTCAGATTGCTCTTGATTGGTCAGCAATAGCACAAAATCCAGAGAGAAAAGCAGTCATCACTGCAACCTGTTTCCAGTTTCGAGTTCCAGCACCAATGGCGGCCCCTGCAACCCCACCCGCTACTAAAGCATTCACCTATTTCAAAGCAAAACAATATTCATCAATAAATTGAGGGGTAATGTCATAAAATAGCAAAGTGTTCTGCATTGCTTTGATCCATACCAGTGGTAATGTCATAAACAGCGACACACTTTCTCAAAGTTCCACATTAGTCATTGCAAAATGATGAAAATGGAACACTATGCCTGATTTTAATGGCTAACTTGCTATGGATCAAAGTATAATGACCAGTGTTTAACATTAAGATAAAAGTACGTATTTATGTTAGACATGACATCATATATCATCAAGAATGGAGAAAAATCAAATCTCAGCCACCCAGTAGGCTAACTAGAATCAAATGAACATAATGCGCAAATATAATATGAAGCTAACCCAATCACTTTTGTTGCGGTATCTTCGAATCCCACATCGTGTAAATGAAAATATTCCAGCAAAGAGTCCTATACAGGATAGAAGAGGCAAATGCATATCACAAATGTGAGTTAACTTAGCCAATATTGGATGCTTGAAACGAGAAAAAGAAAAGCAGAAGAAACACCCTGACGGTACATATAATAAATTTCTTTATACAAAACACAAGATTAAACTTCACAAACGACAAGGGAAGGGTGAGGACATTTGTTTCACAAAATTACTGATAAACTTTACACAATCATATGATTTAAAAGATTTGTCAAATTAAAGAAGGCATCCATGAGATTACCACATTGAAACCCATATTTACCAACGGTCTTGGCCTGCAAGTAAGATAACATACAGAACCATCAATCAATTTAGAAGTACAAGTTCAAAAACACACAATTTAGGTATGCCATTTTCGGTTCTCGAATCAAGTGAAGTGAATCAATCACAGCAATAATGAAGTTTGGATCCACCCATTCCCAAATGATGATACATTTGATTTAAAATTCATAACTTATTGACTTGTAGTTGATAACCTTACACTCACCATTACAATACAACACAATAACACATTCTATTGCAAAATTTCTAGATAACTTAGGACTATTCTCCGTAGTTCACAACCATAAAACTGCAATTTTTACTAAAACAAACAAAAGTTCCTTAATTTAACCAAAATTGAGGTTATAATTCACAACCAACTTAAGGTTATTAACTTCTTACAAAAACAAAACCTTGTTACGTAGTTGTTAACCATTTAGCATACTCCATATAAATATCAAATTTTCATCTGTAGGCAAACTATGTTTAGACGAAGAAACAACGAAACTTACCACAAATGAAGTACGATCAATGCCAGTCAGCCCTAAATCATATTCAACCAACAAAACAGTTAAAAAAGTAATCATCTTCCAAATGCAAAATTTACTGCATATACGAATAAAGTCTCCATTTTTATTTTATTTCTTGAAAATTTGTTAAACCCACATTGTTATTTCATAAATCATACAACTATTAACTAATGTGTAGGTAAAATTAGTAACAAAACAGATCAAACATTTGAATATGGGAAATCATAAAGTTCATGAAACACACATGCAGTAACCGTTAAAAGTTAGTTTACCTAATTTTTTGGCATCATATGATCCAGCACATGACCCCCAAATTAATCCGGCCTACAGATTTACAGAATTTGATTCGCACTTGTATGAAACAATTGATAATTGAGAGAAAAAAAGACGTTTTTTTGGGGCGTTACTTACAGTTCCGACGCTAATGATGGATTCGACGGCGACCGAAGAACACGGAACATCGTTGTACCACTCTGTCTCCATCTTTTTTCTCTATTTTTTTTCAGAGGTTTGCAATTTTGGCCTGACGGCTGACGGTTGGAGAAAATTCAATTGCAACCCTTGTATTATTACCTAATTTGCATATTGGTTAAATTTTTTCTAATTAAAAGTCTTTTTCTAGCTAAGTTTTAGATTTATAATTTTGAATGAAAATTTAAATAAAGTTTAGGATTAACTTTTGTAGAAATAAATAAATAAAGATTATAAATATTGTCTAATAGAATAGTATGTGGTTTATGTGAGGAGTATAAATACTCAAGTATATACACACAAGTCATAAGCCTTTTGAATATATTTGTCGTGTGTGTGTTTTAGTAGTTATACATTTTTTTATTCTCTCAAGTTAATGCACTGTTCAATCACGATTACTACAATTCCAAGTGTGTACATACAACCCATAAGTCTTTCATAATATAATATTTGTGTATGTGTTTTATCAGTTAAACAATTTTCATTATTCTCTTATTATTCACATACTGTTCATTCACAATTACTACAATTCATCATAAAACTCGATTTAGATCAAATCAAGTAAAACATGTTCTTCACTGTCATGGATTTTGCTCAAATCAGAGCAAAACTCGTTCTTCACTGTTATGGCTTTTGCTCAAATCAATGTAAAACTCGTTCTTCACTGTTATGGTTTTTGATCAACACGGAGTAAAACCCGTTATTCACTGTAATGGCTTCTGAACATTTCAGTTTAAACTCGTTTTACCTGACAATGCTCAAATGTGACATTCAATTTATTTGAGAAAGAGTCTCCATGATTTTTAAAAAGTCTTAACTGTTTGAGATCCGGCTCCCATCTAACTCCTTTTGAGACAAGTATGATATATTTGAGGGGGAGCTCGCACAATATCAAAAGTTAAGTAAAACTCACATTCATATGTAGCTTTTCAAAATATATGTGCATGTGTTAAAAGGGGAGTGTTATTCCAAACAAAACTTCCAAATGTTTAAATATTTGCTATATATAAACACTTTGAAAGATCTTCAAATGATTTTCATTCTCATCATTATGAAGACAATTCTTGATATGGCAACTATTGATTATTTTCAAATGTCTAGTTCTAATAAAAAGCCTCAACACATTTTTATGAAGCAAATGTCTTCTTCTAAACATCAAAAAGACTAACATATCTTCACCTCTTTTTTCTTGATATGGCAACTGGTGATTATTTGCACCTATTATAAAATACAATTAATCCTACGATACACCAAAACTGGATGGATCTACCTCAAGAGCTACATTCCAAAATTTAGGACGCAAGGGTCTAAGTGAGAGGAATGGTGGAGATTAAAGTCCATATCAGCCTATTTTCAACCATGCCAACATCGTTTTTTATAAACCTATACAGATGAAAGAAGAGCTGAAAACAAATTATGAGAGGTTGAGTGAGTAGTGTATGACAGAGTCAAAAGAAAAGTAAAACCCTTTCTACACCGACTAAATTTTCGGGCTGCCAGATCTACTATCATATTTTATTCCTTAATTTATGGTATTGAAGAAGACATCATGGACCCAATGATGCAATGCACATTACCCTTTTAGTCACTTAAGTATTTCTTAAAAAGTCATAGTTTCAAATTCTCACAGAGAGTTAGCACATAATCTATCGATATCTCATGTTGAGATTGTTGATATTGAAGCAAGAGGACATTGCACTCCAGTTCGTGATTTCATTTCTTGCACATGTCAAGTCTAGAGCCAAATTAAACACTTTTTCGGACACAAATGTACATTTACGCTCCATGTCTTTGTGACAATATGCATGTCTACGTGACAATGTTGGAACATTCATAGTGATACTTAAATAATGGTATTCCACGATGATTGAATGAAAATCCTACCAGTGCTAACATCAATGCCAAAAATAAAAGCAAGTCTCTCAATTGATTCATTTAATGCTTCAATTGATGTGCAAACTGGTAATCTATGTGATCCAAGAGTTATAGTGTTTTCAAATATTTATTTTCAGAAAACACAACTAACTTTTCCTTGATTTACTCATGTGAATTCTTGTCTTACCCAATAGTCACGAAATTGATGTTTTACTTGGAGTTTACGACCATTTTCTGCATCATTATCCTAAGATAATTGATTTGATCACATTTTCCTCAAAGTTTAGTTTTGAGACAACTGACACTTACTGAAGATTCAACGTTCAACGGAATGTTTGTGAAAGCTCAGTGCAGTTTGTTAG
This sequence comes from Logfia minima, assembly GCA_963921325.1. Taxonomy (NCBI): domain Eukaryota; kingdom Viridiplantae; phylum Streptophyta; class Magnoliopsida; order Asterales; family Asteraceae; genus Logfia; species Logfia minima. The sequence continues at coordinate 8,494,004 of OY992775.1, read as the reverse complement.
ACTCACATATTCTTCGAACACCTTGTATTACGCCATATTCATGATGTTCACGAAAAACATAATCATCATGAGAGGGAGAAAAGAGTTCGTGTTTGAAGATTGTGATAAGAAATAGTTAACGTTTGAAAACAATTGATTGATAGTGAAGAAGAACAATTTGTTGAAATTAATTGAGAGTGAAAAGAGGCTGGATAAGGTTAACGGAAGAAGAGAAGATGTATGCTTGAAAAAGTTCAAAGATTGTTTGATAGAATCTTACTGAAATTGTATGATGGTTGAAAAGCTCGAGATTTCTAGAAGATGTAATGGAACAGAAGATATCATAATACTGCTCAAGCCGCTCAACTAAATCTGACAAGTATTTAATGAAAGATAAAGCTTCAATGAAGATGTTATTGATTTTGACTGTTGAAAAATGCTTTAATGATAACACACATCATCTTTCTTCGAAGTTTGAAGAGATTATTTGTTTGAGCGGGAGCAGATCCAAAGAATACGGAAATGTATTAATTAGAAGTTGAAAAAACTCAAGAAGATGAATATCTGATTGAGGGGGAGCAAGAGATAAAAAATGATTAAATGTTATCAACGAAAGACCAAGATGTCAAAGATCAATTATAATCTTTTATACATCAATATCAAATAGTGATGAGAATTCTTCGGCAACACTCATTTTGAATATACTTTCAGGATTAAAATCATTAAAAATGATGATTTCAAAGTGTGAGCTTCAAAGTGAAATATTCTAACAAGTATTTTCAAAAATAAAAGTTGCTATTAAATAACAAGAAAATGATTTGTTTTCAAGAATGTCTACGAGAATTAACATCAGAGATAAAGGCTAAGTCGTGATTATCATAATATATGCTTCAACGTTGTACTCAGTTTACAAAAGATTCTCGGCATTCATGCTTAAAAGTTATATGAATCGAAGACAATTCGAACAACTTTTACAATCAGGGGGAAATTGTAGGAATAAATAAATAAAGATTGTAAACAATGTCTAATAGATTAGTATATGGTTTGTGCGAGGAGTATAAGTACTCAAGTATGTACACACAAGTCATAAGCGTTTCATAATATAATATTCGTGTGTGTATTTTTAGCAGTTAAGCAATTTTCATTGTTATTTCATTATTTACACATTGTCCATTCACAATTACTACAATTCATCATAAAACTAAACTTAGATCATTTACAACTTTATGAATCTAAAACTTTAAGCAATACTAACTTGAATTTAAAATTTCCATTTGTGTAGCAAGAATTATAATTTTTAGTTTGTACTAACATAATCATTTGATTTTTGTCAATCATACGTGATATGTAATAACTTTTAATGTTTGAAAATTAATTGAAGTATGTTAGTTCCATCTTCCTAATATTATTGTCTAAATTTCTTATTTGTCTATTTTCATAAATGGATAAGTATAATTGATTGAATTAATTTGGTTATCCATAATGTATGTATCTGCCATAAAAGTATGTGCAAAAAGTAAGGCTTTTATTGTCATATTAGAAGAAAATAAATTCTAATTATTATGTTTATTGTTTATTTGTGGACAATAAATTTGAGACGAATAAAACAATATTTATCTTAATTTTGTGGTTTATTTAAAACATTTAATCCACTTTGATGATCTTTTGTATATTATGTTTTCACTTGATACCTTCTTTATCACATTAAAACGATTATGACTTCTTATAAATTTTATTAGAATTCAATTCATACCGTAAATTTTTTAAAAAAATATATACTTTAATCTCGACTCATTATTTAGCTTGTTTTTAAATAAATTCAAGTTGCTCGATAAAAACTATACTTTACAAGAAGGTTATACAACATTCAAATTCATTATTTTTACTATTTTATATATTTAACTTCAAAAAATTATATTATATGTATTAAAATAATAATAAAATTTTCTATTTTATACATCTCACTCTCTACAAATTATCTAATAGTAATACGTTATCGGTTGTAATCATGTAGCGAAAACATTCTAGATAACTGATATCGTATATGGTTGTCAGGTGATTAAATAGTAACTGAATACACACGATAGCAAATTATGAAAATGTAAGAAATACAATATGACTTTTTTATTTTTATTTTGATACGGACAAATTATAAAATCGTAAAATTTGATTTAATTACAAAAGTTGTACAAACCTACAATGGGCCAAATAGTTTATTAGATAAATAGCCCAGATTATACTCATGGGCTGAATCAGCCCAACAATTTATCCAACTCTCCAACCAAATTAAAACCCTAAAAACTCTTCACCCCTCGGACCTTCCACAACCAGTTTACCAATTGCAGCTCGCATTCTTCATAGTTCATACCCTAGGTACGAAGCTTCAATTATCAACCACAATCTCCCTCCAATTTCTGCATTTACTCTTTTATAATCATACTTTAACACCAATTTTATATTCTATTTACGGCTAATTCATTTTATTTCAGTTGCAAATATGAGTCGAGCAGCAGCAAAGGGCGGGAAAAAGAAGACCGCAACGTTCGTTATTGATTGCGGTAAGCCTGTGGAGGATAAAATTATGGAAATCGCATCACTTGAGAAGTTTCTTCAGGAACGAATTAAAGTTGGTGGTAAAGCTGGTAATCTAGGTGATTCTGTGACTATTTCTCGCGAGAAAAACAAAATCTCGGTTACTGCTGACAGTAATTTCTCCAAAAGGTAAGTCAAATGTTATATTACTAATTTGTGATTGTTATATTTGTGTATACAACTTTAGTTGCTTTTATATAATTCTGTTATCACACATTTGTATATATTATAATGTGCTTGTAATTTTAATTTCAGAACTGTAGCACTGTAGGCCTTTATAATCTGTTATTATCACACATTTGTAATTTTGTATATCTTATAATGTGATTGAAATGTTAACTTCTGAACTGTAGGTGTTTGTAAATCTGTTATCACACATTTGTTGAATGTTTGATTGTTTAGTCTTGGATGAGGAACAAAAAAGTATAGTCATTGACATGAATTGATGATTGATCAATACTTCTGGAGTGTAAATGTACTGTTAAAAGCAGCTTTAAAGAAACAGGAGTTTTCTTGGATAGATGTGGAATGTTGTTAGCCATGTGCTACGTCTATTGTATGGGCAAATAAATATTGCAGTTAGTTAAACTATATTAGTAATAATGTTTGCACAATGTTTCCTTGATTGACAAGATGACTTTTAATATAAGGAATGTATTTCTCGAACTTCAAGGTTCTGCTCCGATAGCGCGATATAGGATATTAGGCTAAGATTGATGAACATTGTTGATGCAGGCTTGAGTTTGTGTCGAGAGGTACCGAGCTCGTTGAATATACATACATTAGTGACATCTGATAACCAAACTTGTCTAAGGTATATATGTAAGCTCGAGTTCAGCTATAATAACTACTAAGTTGAAAATATATACATTATAACTACATATAACGTAAGGCTCGAAAAGCTTAATAAGAATCCAAGTTAAACCCTTTATAAGCTCGCACTTGGGCTCGATAAAAGCTCCAGTTGTTTGCAGACTTATTTTGTGGAATACATCAATAAAATAGTTTAATATTCCCGACATACATGTGGTACCTGTATAAGTGATTTGTAGAGAAAGATTGATTTGCTGTAAAAATAGGTAGCTAAGTTAATTTCAGGTCTTGCGTTGTTGCTTCGCTCTATAATGGATTAATGGTTATGGAATTAGTGTTTTAGGCCTTGTTCTGAAATCCATTTGCTGATGTTACAATCTTAGCATTTTCAAATGTAGTGCTGATAATCGGTTTGCTTGTGTTTTCAGGTATCTCAAATATCTCACAAAGAAGTACTTGAAGAAGCACAATGTCAGGGATTGGCTTCGTGTGATCTCTTCCAACAAGGACCGCAATGTTTACGAGCTTCGGTACTTCAACATTGCTGAAAATGAAGGTGAAGAGGAAGATTAGACGGAGCTCTTGGTTAATGTAGTTTCTTTGCCTGGTTATCAGTTTTTCCTTTATCAAACCATTTATAATTGTTTCGAAGTAGAATATTGAGTTTAAATGCCATTGCATATTTGTTATGCCAAGGACCAAAGATATCTGAATTTATATTCACAACCAGAAAGTGTTCCCACAAATTTGTTGTTATGTTGAGGCATACAACCATTGTGAATCCTGTTTTGTATGTTATATGTCTAGAGCTTTGATTTTGGTGTTATTTGGTTAGATGATTGGATCTATATATTGTGAATTTGCCTAGAGATTTGATTATTGTGAATTGTACTTAATCTTTTTCCCATCTCTCTAACAGCATTGGTAATTCATACCATACCACCCTAAAACTCCATATAATTGTCACATATGCAACTCTACCTTTGTAATCTATACAACGTTTCAAAGTTTAATGTCTTACTTTACTTTTTATTATTGTTTAATTACTGTTTATTCTTCACAGTTAATTTATTGATATTAATAAATATCTATAAATTGCACAAAATATTCATGTTAGAACAACTCCCTCAAAACTTGGATAAATAAAAATTAACATCAAAGATAACCTATCTGTGAATTAACAAACAATTCTTTTAATTAACAGATGTTAAGATTTAACAACTTTTATTAATATGTAGTAAATTTGGTTAAAAAATTATGAACATTGTTAAAAGATTATAAAAAGTTATGAACAAACAATCTCGTTCGAAGGCTGATTTGGGCATGCTTCCCAATCCAATGATAAGTGGATGGTTCTAAACGTGTAACATGGGGTTGGACCCAATCTCCATCACGAATTGCGATAATATCTTTGATTCTCAGACATAAAAAATCTTTTTTCTTTCCAGTTGTGCAATTTTGTATAGTAATAATCGTTGGACTTTCATTATAACCTTTCGTTTTCAAGAAACTAATACGACAGTCCGACTGATTTCCATCCTAATTTGCACTCACTCATTTCGTCACGTAATCATTTGCCTAATATGTTATTTCCATATGAAAACTAATACGAGTAAGTAATATCACATTTTGTTCACATCAAAACCATATCGTATCTAAGCATTCATTTTTAGATAGGTAATTATGAAAACTATTTATTAATCAATTTATGACATAGAAAACTAAAATTTAAACACAAGATGGTTATCATATGTAATATTGACAACAAAGATACCATGTACGATTGATCAATTTGCTACCATATCATTCTTTCTCCATTTTTTTTATTTAGTTATCTATAGCACGTAATTTTGATGGGTCAGTTAGCAGCACATCTGATTTTTCAAAGGAAGACAAGATGATACATTTATTTGTTTTAATTTTCTACGTAATATGCTCAAAATCTTCTTAATTGTGTCTAACTACAATTCAAAATGAAAAGTTGACGTTTTAATTAAATTAGTTATCAATTTCAATTCACACGACGGATCAAACAAATCTGTACTACGTAATAAAGTATGTAGTTTTCTCTTTCTTAAATACATATTAAGATTGTAAAAATATAAGCTTGTAATATAGCTACACTTAAATCCAGACCGGTTAATGCAAGAACTATAAATTAAAAATCAATCAAGATATCCTATAAAATACAAAATATCATTCATACATAACATAGTCCAAGCTAACCCACTTTAATCTTTACTAAGCTATGACTATCAAGGACAGTTCAACCAAACAACCGATTACCACCCTAAAATGTAGTCAGGGAAAATTACAAGTCATAATCTAAAAAGTGATTGTCCCGATCATCATATTAGCAAATAATCGTATCACTAAACTTAGTGTGCAAAAACAATAAAAAATTAGCTGTTGAAAGAATTACAACTAAAAAATATTTTTTCTATCTGCATCATACAATCATAAACTTCTTTGCTTCTTAATTTTGTAATTTTAAGTAACAAAAAAATGGTCATAACATAAACTGGAATTGATTTTCATTCATCCCTACAAACACAGATCTCCATTCGCTCACAGTCCTTTTCTCCAGCCATTTTGGTATGCGACGTCGTTTCATGTAATTCATTACACAAATTCATTTTATCGCCTTTTATTTTCAAATTCAATTCATTAATTCCTTCATTCCTGTTTCCGTAGGGTTTCTGATCGTTAATTCATGATCTAAGATCATGATATCTGTACGTAACGATAATTTAACAACATCCGTACAGAAATTAAACGACATTATTATGGAAAACGCATGTGAAAAAGGATATTTTATGTTTCATGGTGAAACTTCACTTGGAAATGGATTTCGTGCATTTTTGTATTTTTTAGCACTTGCTTATTGTTTTATTGGTTTATCAGCTATAACTGCTAGGTTTTTTAAGTCTATGGAACATGTTGTTCAACAAACTAGAATGGTGGTTGATGTTGATGATAGTAATAATGATAGAAAAAGTTATAGATATGAAAAGGTTTGGAACTTTACGATTGCGGATATTACTTTGTTAGCTTTTGGTACTAGTTTTCCTCAGATTTCGCTGGCTACTATTGACGCGATTCGGAATATTGGAAAACTTTATGCTGGAGGTTTGTTTTTTTAATTATGTCTTGTAAAGATTTGAGCTTTTTGATTGAGATTGTGTATTGATTATTGGAACTGTTTATTTGTTTGTTGCGTTTTGATACGATAAATAAGTAATACTTTTGAGGGATTGTTTATCTGATTAATGCGTTTTGATAGTATATATAAGTACTGAATCAATACTTTTGAAGGTGTTTTTAGGATTTGCTATTTTGCTTATTGAAAGTGTTTATATGATTAACGTGTATTGATACAACAGTTAAGTAATACTTTTGAGGGTGTTTGGGATTTTGCTTATCCGTACCGTTTTTATATGTGATTATTTGTGTGTAAAATAAGCAATGCCAAACACCCCGGAAGTTTCAAATTACTTTATTGAAGTTTGTGAAATGTGCTTTAATAAATAGGTTTAGGCCCTGGAACACTAGTTGGTTCTGCTGCATTTGATCTGTTTCCAATCCACGCGGTTTGTGTGGTGGTACCGAAAGCTGGAGAATTGAAAAAGATTTCGGATTTGGGAGTTTGGATAGTGGAACTGTTTTGGTCCTTCTGGGCTTATATTTGGCTGTACATAATTCTAGAGGTGTATATATATTATTTGTGTCGCAATGTCACATATGTATTACTTTTCGGGTTCAATATTGTGGTTAAGAAAAGTTCATTGAAATTTCTCCATTTTACAGATATGGAGTCCAAATGTTATCACTTTTTGGGAGGCCTTGTTCACAGTGCTGCAATTTGGGTTGTTGCTGATACATGTTTATGCACAAGACAAGCGTTGGCCTTATATATCTCTTCCTTTGTATGATATCATTTTCCATCTTCTACTTCTACCTGTGTTCATACCTTTATAAAGTTAACTATTATATAACTAAAGGCACAAAAGTTGAAAAACCACTTGCACTTATATTGTATTTTTTCTATTATGTTTTAGAGAGCGATCAGAAAGACCAGAAGAATGGGTACCAGCAGAGATCTCTTCACGCAAAATTGTAAACAAAGATTTATCTATTCAATATAATGATGATCGAGATAAAGAGATTGCAGATATATTTTCCATCCATGAAGTAAATGAAGATGGTAACCTTTTGGTATTACTTAAGGCTTTTAACCAAATGTTGTTCCTAAGCTAACTCTGTTTGTCTCTAGCTTTTTGTCAATTATCACAAATCGAGTTTGTAAATAACTTGTAATTTGCAGGTTCCACATATCAACATCTTCCTATAAGTGATCCAGAGTCTTCTGATAAGCATTTTGATGGAACCGACATTTATGCAGAATCTAATGTCATCTCAGTTTGGCAGCAACAATTTGTTGATGCTCTCATGGTATATATACATATGCATCTAATGAAGTGTCAACCTTTTCATAATAAAATAATAATAAAATTCTACAATGATGATAATGCAGCCTGCTTTTCGTGATTTCCTTATGTTTAACAGTTGGAAAATACAAAATTGAGAAAATCGAATGAAAGTGGGCTGGGTGTGGGAAGTGTTTTGTGGCATGTTCTTGTTGCTCCATGGAGACTGCTATTTGCGTTTGTACCTCCATATCAGATTTCTCATGGATGGATTGCTTTTATCTGCTCTTTGTGTTTCATTAGTGGAATTGCTTACATTGTTACAATGCTCACAGACCTAATCAGCTGTGTTACAGGTTTGTATTAATATATTGATCTTATTTAATTTTCGGTCTTTGTTTAGCTTATCATGTGAAGTCAAACTAATCGTTCATCTCTGTAGGAATAAATGGTTATGTGATAGCATTCACTGCATTGGCAAGTGGAACCTCGTGGCCAGATTTAGTGGCAAGTAAGATTGCTGCTGAAAGACAAACAACTGCAGATTCTGCCATTGCAAACATTACTTGCAGGTCAGTGAATGTTGACTTTTATCAAAGCATGTTCTAGAATAAATAACAACACCGACAGAAACTGGAACATACTGACATTTGATTTTTCCAAAGATTAATAAAATTTCTACCAAAATCTGAAATAATGATAACACTGGTTTGTGTAGTAATTCCGTGAACATATATGTGGGAATTGGAGTTCCATGGTTGATTGATACAGCTTATAACTTGATTGCCTACGGTGAACCTCTGCATATTGAGAATGCAAAGGGACTGAGTTTCTCATTGCTCATTTTCTTCTCAACATCTGTTGGATGTATATCAGTTTTGATTCTTAGACGGATTGTGTTTGGTGGTGAGCTTGGAGGACCTCGAGTTTGGGCTTGGATCACCTGCGCATATTTCATGCTGCTTTGGTTCATATTCGTCGTGTTATCCTCCCTAAAAGTTTCTGGCATCATTTGATCAAAACTTTTTGCACAACTCTTCTTGCTGGGATGTTATCTACCCCCAGTCATTAGTTGTTATAGTTATTATCTTTGTCCCTTGAAGGGATGCTAGAAGCTATAGATCAATTCTTCTAGATACAAGAAATTTTAGACATAAAGCTCATTTGTGACTTTTTCTCCCAATGGGGTTTTATGTAAGACATATTCAAATGTTATTTGTTGCACCTAAAGCTCATTTGTTACTTTTATGGTTTTGAAGGTTTTATTCTTGTTTGTTAAGACTTTTATAAATATTTTGACATTATTATATGTGAACAAACATGTAAATCTTACGGTTCTCTATTTTCAAGTGGTTCTCATTCAAACCTCCACTTGAGTTTTGATAGTAACATTGATGCAAACGCATTGATTCGATCTAACATTTTACACATCACGATATAGCGAAAGCAAGACATGACGGTATTGCTCATTTAATTGAGTTCGAATGTCATCAAGTAACGTTTACATGAAACAGCTACACAGAATATATAGTAACTCAAAGTATTTCACATGGAAAGAGGGGTGACACTACATTGTATAGAAACAAAAAACATGCTTTGATCAGACGATTTGTCCATAAATCTGTTTGAGGTCTCGAACCTTTAACTCCTCATGCAACTGCACCTGTACAAGTTGTGACTGGAGCAGCATTATTTTGTTTCGCAGAACTGTATTTCTTTGTGATAAATCTGCAAAATTTAAAACAAATAAGCAGTTTAAAACACAAAATTCATGATAGTAATAACCGTGATAAAAAACCAATTTAATTTATTCACTTGCCTGAAGAAATCCCTCCATAGAAGCTCATACATCAACCAGTTCATCCCAGCATCACCACCACCATCTTTTCGGTTTGAAGCAGCAGAAATCGTTCTACAATTTACGACTTTTAGTATATAAATAACGAACTAAAGATTTTCTGTAGGTAAATAACAAATATTTGAACATACACGTACCTAGAAGCAGACTTCTTTAACTCGTCAAACATGGAACGAGGAGAAAGACAACCCATTGCAAGCCATGGGGAGATTTTGCATGAAAAGTTTGCACCATAAACACTGCTATCATTACTTCCATCTTTATTAGGTTGGGCTTTAAATTCAGAAGCAAACTTTTTTAGTCTTTCTAATGCTTCACTCTCGCCTCCAACAAGCGAAGCATTACCAGTCGCTTTTGCCTAAACAACAATGAACATAAAGGTAGATAAAAAGCATTACATTCAATATCCATGAAGTATAACGTGTTATATGTCCAACAAGCGAAACATTAGCAGTCGCTTTTGCCTAATCATTTAAATGACCATAAACCTAGTACTAATACTCAGAAATTCGAAAATTATAGTATGAGTTTTGCTAAATGTGCCTAAACCATACAATCAATGACACATAGAATCCACTAATTCTCTCTCTTTTTATTCATCAATCATTTTTTCGTTTCAACCAATCAATTTTTTAGGCATAGATTCAGGTCTTTATTTATAGGCATACTAAGCATTTTTCTTTATACCATACAAATTGGGGAGATAGAACAGAAGTTACCCAAATCGAGAAGGCACACATACTATGTTACCCTAAAATACAAGTTTCCCTCTTTTATATAGAGCTACAATACAATATTATACTTAAACCCTTTAACTATGAGTTAATGACATACAAGCCTGCAAACTATCTTGATTGACGAGGTATCTTTAAGACTATAACTAACTACAAATTTCATGCCATCTTTTATATCTCTTGATAATGCCACTTTTCAACATAAACTATCCATCATTTCTTGAAACTAAAGCAATTACTATAATCGATATGGATCTTACATACCCAATTCTAACATTAAAAATTCCAACATCGTATAGTACATTCATCTTATACAAACACAAATTTCATTATCTAAATTGCTTTACATCATCATAAAATCCATACCTGATTCATAGTAGCAGTAGCATTTAGTCCCAAATCAACCAAAGAAGGAATCTCGCCATGCTCCACATCACCACTAACCGGCAACCCTCTCAATTGATCGATCGCATCAATCGTTTTCCTAATCTTCAACCCTTGAACTTTCTCCCTAAACCCGCCGTAATTCGTGGGCATTTCTTCTAACTTAAATGGTAAATCATCAACATGATACAATGTACTTCCCCAATAATACTTCACCTCAATTCCCTCATCTTTTAACTTCATTTCAATCTTTTCTTCCCCTTTCACCTCATCATGACTCACTTCTTTATGCGCGTAAACCGCATCCGCCCCAACGTCCTTCACCAATTCCGCTAGCACACTCTCTGGTTTCCCAATTCGAACAATCAAACCCGACCCACGCGCTTCAAGATTTTTCCGTAAATTCGCTACGGATTCAATTAAAAACGCGGCCCTGTACGGGCCGGTTTTGTCGAACCCTGATTTCGATTTACCGTAATCTCTCGGGTCGAAAATGTAGACGGGTAGGACTGACATTGACTCGTTGTTTGCAGTGGAGAGACATTCGTTGTCGTGGACACGAAGGTCGTTACGGAACCAGACGACGGAGGTGCGGCGGGCGGCGGCGGCGTTGGAAGGGTCGGAAGGGCGGCGAGGGTTTAAGGATAAAGGGGTTTGAAGAGGGTTTGAAGAAGGGGTGGATTTGAAAAATTGTTTGGTGGGGTTGTTAAGGCTGTTGGAGGTGGTTGTTAAGGAAAGATTGTAAGTTGAAGAGAGATGGGTTTGGGTTGGGAGTGTTAGGGTTTTGGGGATTTGGGTGGGTTTTGCAGGGGTGATGAAATGGGTTGGAAGTAGAGTTGATAGTGAAAGTGTGAGTGAAGTGAATTGGGGGATAATGGGTTGTTGGGTCTCAGAAGAATCAGGGGTGGTTTCAGATGATGTGTCAATGGGTTTTGGTGATTCCATTTTTGCGGGTGGGTTTGAGGAATGAAGGAGATAAGAAGGTGTTTTTGTTGGTTATGGAGTTTGTGGCTTGGTGGGAGGGAAGGTGTTGAGTGCGAGGATAACGATGATACAGTATCTTTTGAAATAAATAAATAAACAGTTTATTTCTTTCGTAAATATTTAAATTCAAAAATAACATTTTCGTATGTTTGATAAAAATAAGTGATAGTCGGAATATGTAGTCCTAATCGTAAGCTATACTGTAACTTCATATTAAAGCGTTACTGTAGAGCTTTGTATTAAATGTGTCTGATTAAACAATTTTGAGTTTCGAAATGGTGAAAAGGTAAAAATATTACTAATACGATGTTATTTAAAATTATTTACCAATAAAGTGTTTTTTTTAATAAAATAAGTGTTTTCTTTCCCTTTCCAATTATAGATTATAGTGTATTATCCTAAGATAATATGGATTGCAATTTGATGATGTTGAGGACTTCTTTGATTTGTTTGAAAAAAAACTCGAATGACTTATTGTTTTAAAGAGTTCGTAGTTTAGGAAAGCTACGTCATTTACAAGCCCAGTGTATTTTAGATACTTGAAGGTTTCGTTGACCCGAAGTGATTTAGAAAGATTCTCCTTTACCGATAGTGATCGGTTATGGTATTTATAGCGTTGCTTTTTTTTCGCTCAAATACTCTAGGATTCATGGTACAAATTATTTGGTTTAAATAAATAATTAAAATATAAATAAATCATATTAAAATTGTTAATTGTGAACCAATGATAAGATATAAATTTAGCTAAGTAATTAGGGACGCAAGTTGCATTATCATGTCAAATTTTTTATATGAAGTCACATATAATTTTTGTACATCGTTATTTTTAGGTTAGAATTCAATCGAAAATGTATCATTGAATTTTTAAGTATGTTTTTAGTACCACGTTCGTTACATTGCAAACAAAAAGGAAAATTTTGACCTTTATGGTCAAAATATCTAAATTTATATTTTATTGTTGGTTTGCAATAAATAATTTTGTATGTATAAATTCAACTATTTATATAAATCAAATACCGTCATCATAAGTTGCAATATATGTTATCTCAATGAAGGAAAACAAAATACATGACTTAAATTATCAAATAATACAATACATATTAAAATTAGAAAAAAATATTTTTATTAAAAAAACACCAATTTTGTAAAAAGAACACCATAATGATAAAACATATTTTTCTTCTCCACTATTTTGACTAAAAACTCAAACAATTTCTCTCCCAAAGTCTATACATATGAACTTTGTTAACGTATGTATAGACTTCGTTGTATAAAACTTGTAATGTATGGTCCAAAATATTAACTCCACCCCAACTCCGTGTTATTATAAAACTTAAACTTTGCACTTATGATGCTCTAAGAGCATTTTAATTACTATTTTAGTATGTCAAATTATATTATCTTAGTGCGAAAATAAAATCTTTCAATAACATTTTCACATTAAAAAAATAGATGTTCTAATGTAATCACTAAATCTAAGGTTAGACAATTTCTAACATGACCTGAGATCTAATACAAAACCTACTAAAATAACACAAAACCTACTAAAAAATAATCAGTTGGGTTGAAATGATCAACCCGATTGAAAAATCAGGTCGGGTTTGGGTCTACTAGTTATGTTCTGCTAACCTGATAACCCGAATGAGTCAACTCAACCCAACTCAAATTGTCAACCCTAACTGAATCTTTACACTAAATCTATCCTTATTTGATTTAAAATATAGAATTAAATAAAATATAATGCTATGATTTTTATATAATCATTAAATTATCGTAATAAATGTGATAACAATCATTGTATTTAGTAATTTGAAAAATATAAATGAAATATAAAATTTATAGAATTCTTTAAATGAATATGATAGGAAACGTTATATTTGATAATTTTAAATATTAATCATAAAATTATAATTAATACATCATATTAACACATTATTTATTATGTATATTATTATTTAATCTAAATAGTATTTGTTGTTGCACCAATCTAATGCAACATCAAACACTATTTGTTATTACAGTAAAATAGTCCAAGGTTCAAAGCTAATATTGAAATGGTTTTCTTACATTTTAAAACTATTTTACTATAAAGAATATTTTTACTACTAGCATGGGAGATGCTCTAAATAGGTATAGTTATATAATTGAAAAGTACAAGAAAATAAAACTTTCATGGTGTTGGAAAATTCATTATATGAATAACTTTGTCGTTAGTAAACTTGGACACAACTTTCATTCATATATAAGTAATAGCAAAATTTAGTTTCATCATTGTTAATTAGTTCAAGATTAAAATAAAATGTATTGAGGAAAAAAAATCATGTATATGATTTATGTATATTTGTGAAGATGAGCACTGCAGTAGCAGGAATAAAATAGGATGTATGAATTCCTAAAAAGAGGTCAGGAGTATCTGGTCTAATAATCTAATTTATGAGGCTATTTCAATAATTTTATGAATATGAATATGAATTAAAGCAAATATTAATTTGTGCAGCTAAATATTTTTCTGGTTACTTTCAATATCGAATTTAGCAAAGTAGAAAGTATGTTCTAATAAAAAGCCACAACACATTTTTGTGAAGCAAATGTCTTCTTCTAAAAAAAGCAAAAAGACTAACATATCTTCACCACCTTTTTCTTTAGTGAGTGTCAAAATTCCCAGGAACTGCTAAGATATATAAAGATCACAAAGCCATTACTGGGAGAAATAAAGCAGAACATTGTGAAAGACGAGGGACCAACAAGGAACAAAACGAGACAACAAATTACAGCTTCAATGGTGTAATCTTTGAAACAGGCTCAAGCTGGGAGGAGCTACCACCATGTTGATCATATGTTTCGACTTGCCACACTTGTTATGTTTCTGTTTCTGTCATTCACTCCCTTGACTTTAACTTGATTGGTTTTATCTTCACACCAGCTTTCTTCACCACCTTTTATAATATAAATAACCAAAGTTAAAACAACATTCAAACAGAATACATCTCCTCTTTGTGTTCTTTGTTCCCAACGTGAATATTAATAAAAGTGAAGACAAAAAAGGGAAAGATGGCATACATCAGGGCGATTAAGTTCCCCGATCGCTGTAGCAGGGTTGAACTCTGGACCAAGAGGCATACGATTACTCCTTTCAAAGTGTTCCTTATCCTTGAATGGAAAAGGTAACACATTTGTCTGCAATTTTTCAGCCTACAAAACAACAATCATTGCTGTCAAATATTTGTTTTAAGTTCTCATCATTCAAATTCCAGTTGGGTCTTACTTTACCTTTTTATCCACCTTTTCTGAAATAATTACATGCTTAAGATGTGCATCAGGCCTTCTTTTAAGGTCTTCGTCCCTCTTCTTTTTGGCTCTTTCATGTTCTGCCAACATCCAAGATGGCAACCCTCTCTTTTTCTGCACACGGGTCCATTGGCCCCATCCAGGAAGTAGAACAGGCTTTTCGGGTTCTGGGTTTTCCTCATTCATAATCTCTTCTTTTGCCAATTCAAAATCTTCCTCCACATCATCTCCAGCAAACGCACGTCTTATGAGGTCATCTTGCGATGGCAATTCATAATCAGTCCCAGACGTTATAATCCCATCCACCATACGAGTTTCACCATCGGAATTACTTTCATCATTTCCAACCTTAATTTAGTATAAGCCCAATATACAAAGTAAGTGACTTATTTTAAAGTAATAACGTAATGAAGATATAATTAAAGGTACAAGATGTGCTACCTCTATGTCTATCTCTTTGTTGGAGGCCAACTCTGCAACTTCTAACGTCTTCGTTTTAGTTTTTTTCTCACTTTTTACCTGATTAGAATCCTTTGTTTTCCTCTTCTACAAAACATTGAAAAATTGTTTAAAACAAAAGGATGCAATTCCTATATTTGGAATCTTATTACACTTTTGGCGACCAAATGTACCTTTTTTGAGGAATTGGTTGGGCACAAAGAAACTTCATACGTGATCTTAGGCCCTGAATCTTTCGCAATATCATCAAAGCTCTGCATGTAACAGAAACATAAAATTTGTCACCTGAACTTTACTTCCTAAAAGACTCTAAAACTGAAAGACAGAAAACGAAGTCTTTTTATTACCTTTAACAAAGAATCATGTCCAACCTCAGACTCCTCTCGAAGAATATTAGTGTCAATAGTGACATCTTTCTGTATATAATTCATCCTGCCTTGTTTATCATCAACATCTTCTAGGGTATCACCATCATCCTCACTGTCGGTATTGTCAAAGTAATTGTCTGTGTCCTTAACCTTTTTCTTGGACTTTGAAACTTGCTTCTTTTGAGCACCAAATACCTTTCTACCACCTAAAGAACCTTTATTATCTTTGAAATCATCATCACCCTCCAACTGCTTTATAGATGAATCAAATTCTTCTAGAGCAAGCCTAGCTTCTTCATCAGCTGCCTCTTTTTTCTTCTTCTGCCCACGAACCTATCACATTTAAAATTAGTTAAAGGATATACTTTGTTTACAGACTATATCAAATTATATATATATAAGCTATTAAACTTGAAATAGCAAAAGTTTACCATGAAAGGTAAAGAAAGAAGTCCTGATTTAGGCATGTCCTCCTCTTCCTGTAACACTTCAAGTGTCCTCTTTTTTCCTTTCTCTAACATTTTAAATTTGGAAGCATCGTCCTCACTTCCTGAGATGTCCTCATCATCATCCTCCGTGCTGTCATCGCTACTATCATCATCATCATCATCATGCATGGAATTTCTTTTCCGAGTTAAAAGAGCATGTTGTTGAAGCTGTTCTGATATAGCAGCTCTTGTTCCGTCATCTTGAATATCAAAACCACGTTTCTTGATTCGTTTAGCCCATTTGGAAGTGTTCTTGTGCTTTAGAGTCATACGTTCCTGTCAAAACAGAGAAGTATAAGATTAAGGTTCAACACTTCATTTGCTATACTACAGATAAAGTTATGCTAATTACCTGAGCTCTCTTAAATTCCTGCTTCTGTGCAAGTTCTTTAGCAGCCTCAGGGTCCATCTCAATATCATCGGCTCCTGCTTTTAACTTATCTTTCTTCTTTACACGGCGAAATGTTTTGGATTTTATTTTTTTAATCCGTTTTGACTTCATTTCATGACGGAATAACAGATTTCTCATTTTTGCAAGACGATCAGCGCGTCCTTTCACATCTTCTACAGATACCTGTTCAAACATGTACAGCAACAAGAAAAAGTCAACACTTTATGTATGAATAATCACTAGTTTTTTCAATCATAAAAACAGTACACGATTTCAAATCTTTTCTATTTGGAGTACCTAGAAAACTTGATGCTGGTAACTAGTAAATATGATGCAGATATGGAAAGAGCCATTTTGGTCACACCAACTGGCCAAACTATGTATAAAAATGACGAAATTAGAAAGAAGAAAAATTAAGGTTTGTTACGGGACACTAAAACAATTTTTATAGGTTTGTACCTTTCTATATGTGAAAAAGAAAAACTATGCTACCCAGAATATAAATTTGCAGAAAGTTGGTTACTTTTTATGCAATTAGCCCTTTTAGCAACTGATGAAACCAGAAATCAAGGTTGTATAAAAGGACCGTACCTTGTTAAGTTCTAGAAGAAGTCTTGCACCATCTCCCTTATGAGCATCTGAAAGTTCTTTAGCATTTATTAACGAATCCATTTTCTTCTCGAATTCAGTCCTGGGTCTAAATTCAGAAGCTATTGCCCCTACAGTGGAATACCCCACGTCTATATCTTCATTAAAGAAGATAGTAGGAGCTTCTCTATTTTTCTTAACTACTGCATTAAATTCACTAAGTTTTTCCTTTGAATAAGCGTAAGTACTTATTCTATCCACTTTCTGTTGTTGTGATTTTGGAAGAGGGGGTAGTATGGACATTGACTTTTTATTCATTCGTTGAACATCTTTCCTGATTTTGCTAAATCCAGGTTTACCATGAAGAGGAGCTAAAAGATCATCGATGGTTATGCACCCATCCCCATCCAAAACATCACGGCTTGGATTATATTCAGACTCTGGATACGCCTCATAAACCACCACATCATTATTCTTCTTCTTGCCTGGAAATCCATAACAAACGGTTAGCCCAGATTAGCAACGGTAAATATACCTTACAGATTTACATATTTGTCCCTTAGAATTTAGATATAGGTGAGATTGATTATGGTTCAAAAGTTTCTTAATATTGAGAGATGAAAAAGTATTGTGGTCCAAAGACTGTTACTATAAACGAAGACAAACGTTGCAACTTTTTTTGGACAGAGTACAATTCTCATCCGGCTAGTGCTTCATAAACACGTAGGCTCAATTATCACTTATCAGGGACAAACACATTATAATTTCCTCGATAAAGAATTTGATTATTTCAACTTTCCATCCACCACTACAAAACATGAAAGTAAAATAATAATACTCGACAAGAAACTATGAACAGCCTTCAAGCACTTCAGGTCTAGCAAAACATTCCAACTATTGCTTAGATGGATAGATGTCATCATCAGACATCACCAAATAGCATCCACAGTTTCACTTGCATAAGAGAACTTGAATTCACATTAGCATGGGTTCTATGAAGCTTTAGAGAAAATGGAAGCTTTACTGATTTTGCTCGCCACTAAGCCATCGATTAGTTCATGAAGGGAAATAAATGGGTAACCTATATTACAACTTCTAGAGTAGTTAAATAAGAACATCTACCTTGACGCCAAAAAAGAGTTATTTAACAATTACTCATAGCTAAGAAGATCAGTAATAAAGACCATATGAATCATAAATATCATCTTGAATTTTGTAGATGACATCAAAGTTGATATTATATAGAAAGTAATCTGGGTTTAATCTAAACTAATTATTGTGGATACTAAACTAAACTCACTCAAAAGTAGGGACAAGTATCTGTATATGATATCGATAGAAACAATCTAAGTACACACAAGAAGCTAATGAACCACCCTTTATAGATAATTGTATATTGTGAATGACAATAGGGACGATTTTAAAGCAGTAAATTACCATCAAAAGCTTCCTCAGGCAATCCAGTGATATCTTGCAACATCCTTGAATGTTTCCCATCATCGTCATCATCATTATCATCGTCGTCATCACTGTCTCCTTTCCCAGATCCCTCCTCGTCATCATCAGATGCTACATCTTCATCCTATCAACAACAACAACAAAAAAACATGAAAAAAAAACACTAAATATTAAAAAGTTCTGAAATTTAAGTATATGGAAGATGAAATTACCTCAAAATCCTTGGGGAGTTGATACTCAAAGTTATCAACAGGATCATACCTACGATTCTTTTTCAATTCTTCATCTGCAATATCTTCTTCGTATTCATATAAGTCTATATTTTCATCTGATTGTATATCTTCGTCGCTTGAATTGTTACCCTTTTGGGTTTCAAGTTCTTTTTTTATGGCGTTTGGTAAATGAGGACCTTTTTTCCATGTTTTATCTTTACCTCCTTTTTTTCTATTTGAACTCTTTGCCGGAGCAGTTAGGGTTTTGTTAACTTTAGTTAACGCCATCTTGTTTCGGTGAAGTACGGCGGCAGACGATGGACAGAGGTTCTCGTTGCGGCGGCGGCTGTAATGCAGGGTAAGGAGGTTTCTTAAGGTTTAGGCATCGTTGTTATATTTTTCGGAAGAATCTGTAATTTACAAAACAGTCCTTATACTTTTATTTAGTTTTTAGTTTTAGTTGATGAAGGGTAACTTTGGATAAATAAGAATACAGTTACCATTTTTTAAAGAATTAGGTTATAAACCCAAACGATAGATCGAATTTAATTTTTATTTGGTCGATTGTTTATATAGTTTATAGACTCACGATAAGACGCGACGAATTTAACTTTTACAAATTAATAAGATATTTAGTCGATTTTTTTATATTGTGACCGAGTTTTTTAATTTAAACAAATACATCAGATATTTAAGGTGCGAAAGTTTAATTATACGAAAAAATGTTGATCATTGCTAGTTTTTAAATTAACAAGATATTTGGTCGATTTTTTTATACAATCTATAGACCTGCGATAACGCGGGACAAATTTTATTTTAATAAAATGAATAAATATTGTGGTCGATTTTCTTATAAAATTTATAGACTCTCTAATTTTTATAAATGAATAAAATATTTAGTTTAATTTTTTAATTAAAATAAATACATCAAATATTTAAGGGTCAAATGTGTAATTATATGAAAGAAATTAAGATCGTTAGATCGTAAATGGTGGAAAATAATGACGGGTTAAGATTTCTCTATCATATCCTCTTTTAATTATATATAAAGATAAAGATTGTATGAAGGAGAAAATTTTCTATTTTGTTTACTATTGGCATGAAAGGTTCTTAAAATTTTGTTATGAATATATGGCTATTAGTTACAATTTTAAGTTGTGGGATTGTTATTATGTTCTAAGAGAAAATATATTGTGACAATGTTGTTTTTATTGTTGTATTAAGTTGAATTGTAATTATGGATTAGTCAGTTTTATTTACTTCAAACTAAAAGCGAAGGTTAGAAGAAATTTCAAGAGGGGGGTAAAGTTAGAGTGAACTATTAGGTCGGATTTTAGATTTTTCGACTTTTATTCTTTGGCTTGAATTTTTTTCCCTGGCTAAAACAAAAATTAATGAAATTGCTTTAAGTTATAACAAAACGAGACCAATCTAAGTTCGGTTTAGATTTTAAATGATGCAAGTTGAATTTTGAAAAATAAATATAAAAGTCATAAATTAATCAGGACAACTTTTTATAAAATTAGTTCACGTTTAACTCGAAAGTTTTGCATCGTAGTTTTTATTTAATGATATTTTAATAGAAACAAAGAAAAATTTGAAAAAAATAATAGTGGCTGCAAGTTTAACACATGACTTAAGGTAACTAATGGCCCAACCATCAAGCCAAATATCAGAGTACATTTGTTTTTTATTTTACTTATTAAAGGGTTAAAACCTTTTCATCTCATCTTCTATGCATATATATATATATAGTGATTGACGATAACTCAGAGGCTAGTTGCCTATTCCGCAGCCAAACTTATGTTGTTAGACAAGAAATTAAATTATTTTACTTAATTTTGTCGTGCGATGACATTAGTCTATCGTATATTAACAAAATTAGTGCAATCGAATGTATTCGATTATGATATGATATCTATTGTGTGTATTTAATTTGATTTTTGTCTATTATATGTATCCAATTTGATTTTGATCTATTGTGTGTGTCCAACTTTCGATTATTGCTATTGTATGTATCCAATGACTTACTCATCCGAAAGTCGGTTTTTTTAATGACATGATAACCTTACAAGTTGTCACATTATTAGAAACAAGTGTCATGTCAGCAACTACAAGTAATAAGAGGTTATATAGATACACACTAGCCATTACTCAAAGTTCAATACACATACACATAATAAATTAAAATAAAGTTGAATACACATAATTGTATAATAATTGAATATATTCCCATGTATTAATCCCTATATTAATATATCCCTTATCAATATATATAAATATATAGATACTCCGTATACATACACAAATATTTGTTTGAGTCTGATAGCAAATATGACTACACAATAACGAGTTGTTTTGATCCATTCTAAGAGTCCATATAGCCATAACTCTATCAAAGAAGAAATCCGAATCGACAATGGTTCCCAACTTATGATACTTTCCTTGTATTGGACTTAACTTAGCAATGGAGTACTGATGTACACACATATCAAACAAATGAAATTAACAAATTGTGCATTAGTGTTGCCATGTTGTCAAGTGCGGCTTAAGTTGTTAGGAGATCTAAAACGAACTTGAAATATGATGCATTATTGATTTTTATATAATTGATTATCATTTTACCCTTTTTGATGCATAGTCAATAAAAAAAATTCAATATATTACGGATAATCTATTTTTTCTAAATTAAAAACAGAAAAGCCATCTATTCTACTGTGATATTGTACTTCGACTTCAATAGTTTGTTACCGATTTGATATGTTTTCATAAAAAGGAAAAGAAACATCTACCAAAGCAAGTGTCATGTAAAAGAAGATCATCTTCAATCTTTTACTCATATAATATAAAATTTTGAAAAGAAAATTGAGTTGTCGACTAATTGTAGACTTAGTAAATTATATATTTTTGCTCTTAATTTACATAAAGGTTTTATCGAAGTATTTTATTACGAAAAGGAAATATAGATATACTTTCATGTATTTTATCCATATAATCTATAAATAATATACTAATTTTAATCATATTCATATCATATATGTCGTATTTTCTTTTTCAAAAACATTACATGACATATTAATACCATATTTTATGTGGCATTTAACGATCACAAACTAAGTAAAACATTAGACTAGACTTTTCCACTTAATCACGAGTCATGTTTATATGATTGAGCTGGTTAATTATTTGAACAATTTGATAAATGATAATGCGTAAACATAATGGTCGAGAATTCGATCATGAAAACATAAGATAATGATAAAAATACCTTAGTTGGATATTGAACTTAAAGACATAAATAATAGAATGTCGAAACCCTTTTAACGGAATAACTTAGGACTAAATAACAGAAAATGAGCCTAGTCGTTCTTGCACTTAAAATGAGCCTAAGATTTTTATGACTTAAACTTTTTTGGACCTTATAATATCATATTCTCACACAAAATGAGTCTAATCTCTTAGAGTTTATATTTTTCGAGGCTTTAAAAGACCAAAAGACGTTGAACATTCTTGTTATTGTCCTATACAAATACATGACATCGATAATTTTGGGGCCTTACAAATTTAAAAGTCTAAAACCATCATTTCACTAGCTTTACTCTCACGTCAATCCTGCATTGGTGTAAACAGATTTTAGACTCATCTTGGTACTTTGTATTTCACAGATTTGAGTTTTACACACTCATAATATTAATAATGGCACAAAAAGGCATGTATGTTTTATATTATTCATCACATAAGCGTGTTTTCTTCTGGATACCTTTTAAAACTCTATATAACCTAATGAACAAGGATTTCATGAGATTCACATATTACAATAAGCCTTCAATCCTCCATACTGAAGTTCAATCAAACTCGTTATGCATGTGTACAAGCAAGAGACTTGCAAGACAACCAATTTGCCCAGTTTGACTTGCAAGACAACCAAGTTCAATCAAACTCGAATTTGATAAATGATAATCCCAGTATTTTCAAACTCGAATTGGCTTTGTAAGTTGTGCATTCTAACGGATACAAATATAAACTCAACACTTTTGCTTTGTAATTTGCATTCTATGTGAAACGAAAAATATAACCAACATTAATGAAGCAAAACTGTAATGAAGATACCATAACACAGCATTTACATAATTTACAACAAAGAGGAAAAAACTAACTAGTATTTTCATATCCTATGACAATTTAGCCACTGTTCCATGCTGTTCAATCTCATCTTTTCTCAAAAATGAGGCTCTCGGGCAACACTAACCCCCTAAGAAATCAGAACAGCAAAAACTAGACTAGCAGCATAGGCCCAAAGCAAAAACCTGTCGTATGATCACATGGTTACCTCTTGAAATTAAAATTAATATGAATAACATAGCGCATCCTGATTTGGTCAACATTGTAGGTAATATACTCATTGTATAGTAAACTAGCCTGCAAGAAACAACACAGCTTAACACATCAGTCATCTTATCCAACTCACTGTAGTAATATAACTAAACACTAAAAGCAAGGTGAGAAGGTGTTAACCTTTGATTTCAGTTGCTGTTTGGGCTGTCCTAGTGGAACAACAACACCATCCTCAAGAATCTCAACCTCTGACATATCGGGGGCAGTAGCCCCGACTCCTTTGGTGCTGCAAAACCAAGTTTCATTAAAAAAACTTACAATGGTAGAAACCAGCTGGGTCAGATTCGGGTTGACCCACAAACACTTTTTGTATGATTCTTATTAAGATATGATAGATAATTAATGCATTGCTACGACTGAACAAACAATATTATTACAATAATATGAATATTTGTTTAAAACAGTCCAGGAGGTTGTACGCATTAGAAACAGAATTTGGCGACTATCCTCGGTTTAAAGATAAAGCATAGCCCACATATGCAACCAATATGAGTTTATAATCAATAGTTGTCAATACAATCATCACTTTTTGACCCTTTTTGGCTTTTATTTCAGGTTTGACAGCAGAGAAGTATTAATCGTACATACCTAGGACAGTATACAAGATAAGCAGATAAACTTTTGGACTCATGTCTTCTGATTTTCAGTATATGTTCCAAATTCATCTACACTGATTTTTTGGATAAATAGTACCTTAGCTTCCCTGGTGGCAACTTGTCAGCATCATGGTTAGCAGTCAGTAGCTCAGCCATGTCACCAAGTGCAACCTAATCAGAAAGGCAACATGTAATTTCATAAGGATATCCATATCAAGTTAAATGTAACGCTTTTTGGGACTTTAACTATGCTGAAACACATATATAAAACATGAACAACCTCACATAAAAGCAGCACGCCAGCAGAAGCTTGACGACTTGCACAGCAATAGTTTGCACTTTTTGAGAACATGTCAGCAAAATAAACACCTTTTCCAAACATGTAACCTGATACAGGTGCTTCTGGAGGAGCAATCCGCAAACCTGGCGTTTATTTTGTAATATTTAGTCATTTGATTTATAATAACTGATAAATATTAAAATATTTTGAAGAATACAATGCATTAACCTTGGGACAAGATCCCAGTCCAATTTGATAGCCGAGAACCGTGCCACAAAAGCATCCTATTTTTCGTGTTAGAAAACTGTTCAAAATGAAAAAGGGAACATTTTAGAATCGAGATGCTAACTGATATCATCATAGATAACTTAAGATATATCTGCAAAGATATTTTCACAACCTTGCTGAAACGATCAGTTTCTCCATGCCTTGAGGCTCTAAAAATCTGAACGATTTCAACAGTATAAACTGAATGTGTCTTGGCATGAGTGTTCCTCATGTACTTCGAGACCTAATGATGGGTGAAGAAAGTTTATATATAAGTAACAAGATCTGTACTAGAAAGGGTAACTATAAGTAGCATAATAGTTGGTTTTTAGGAATTGCGATGATGATTATGATACATTCAATGATTCAAATGCAGATAAGAGAAGAAAACTGTACCATGTGAAATTCTTTGGAATCAACATCTACTGGTGTCAATTCACAATGAAGGCTTTCATAACGTGCAAGCAATGGGTCTTCCTGTTGAAATAATAAAGAGTAACTTTAACTGATTTAGTTGCCTAAAAAAGAAAAGTTGATTGCCTAAAAGAAATATTGTCGGACAAACATTACCTGCATCCCAGCATTGTCATCCAGCAACTTTGTTGCAACCTCAATTTCACCAAGGGCTTCAACCTTCAAATAATCAAACATATATAAGTCATTACAAACATGCAAACTTGTATAGATTGGTGAAAATTGTCTATCTAACAACATAAAGATACCATTACCATTTCTAGCTTGTGTTTTAACTTTTGAGGGGTGTCAATGACGAAGTCACCTGTTAAAAAATTACTCAGTGCAACCACGTACATAAATAAAGATTCAGAAGTGTCAGATGCTAGAAAGATAGACGACACTTACACATCTTTTTATAACCAAAATCATGAGGAATAATGGTGTAAAATTCACTGCAATCAAGAAGGTCAGCCATTGTCAGTAGATATCCTAGGCAAACTTCTATCGTTAATGTTAAAGAATGACGAAGCATATGATGAAAAAGGGAAAACATATAACCTTAAATTACATGACGGAGAAGATTAAATTAAATGAAATTGAAATTATAAAATAAAAGAACGGGTACATACCCACTTAATTGCTCAAGCTTTTTCCTATCATTTTGACCAATCACATCAGCAACTCTCTTTAAAACCTCGTACCCCTGTTTTCAGATAATGACAGTTGGATTATCATCAAGAAACATGAGAAAGGCAAAACATTTTTGTAGCGAAAACTATAACAGCATGAAAATACCAAAAAGAAGGGTAATTTGTGTGAAAATGCTTAATACCGAAACTAAATCAAGGAGAATGAATATAGTAAGTGAACCAATATTGAGAACTAAGAGATGGAATATAACACCCCAAATGAGATAACGGACCTTTGAAATTGTAGCTCTGCTTAGCTTGCCAAGTGGCAACTTTTCAGCATTGTAACCTATAATACAATGTCCAAACATTTATAAGCAATATTTACCAAGCGATGAACAAAGAACAAACGTATTTGTTTAAAATGAATTAATGTACAAGACATCAAAAATATCTACGTGGAGTTTTTTTCATGACCAAGAAAAATCTGTAGAAGTTACAGAAGGGAATGTTGGTAAGGTGTTGGGTACAATTTTTGTCCGCACTTTTTAAAACAAAAAGTGTGTAGAATATGAGTAGAGAGCAATGTTAACATAATTAGAATTTAGCTTTGAAGTGACTTTAAGAGAGTTTATGCATTAAAAATGCACGTTAAGTGACTTTCAACACGTTTAAGTGTTTGACCCGCTTCCTGTTTAGGCATCTTCTTTAATTATACCAACCCCTATGAGAAAAAATATAGCCCAAATTGACCGATTCATAAGTAAACGGGTCCAAATTCTCATCTCTTTAAACACAAATCGAATTTCTTAATGACCAGAAATAAAGAAATGAAAACAAACCTATTTCCATCATTTGCTGCTTCATCATACTGACATTGCAAATAAGTGAGATGAACTTTGCAACTCGAGCCTCTAGTTTGGTTTCTCGAGGCTGAATTTCCATGTTACTAATGGGTTTTTCCTGAACGTGTTGACAGTCATCAAGCCTCGTAAGCAATAACAAGACAATGTAATAGTAGTTCGTGTTTTGAACTAAGGGTGGACGTTAAACAATATTAAAAAATTGAAAAATATGCAAATATCATTCTTAAACAGGCAAGTGAAAGCAACTCACAATAGTTTCTTTCCCAGCTACATTGTAATCCATTTCCAACCAAGTATAAAGCTTAGGGTGAGAAACAAACTGTTTACGGTCCGACCAATAGTTTTTGGTCTTGGCATAGAACTTATGTTTAAACTCATCTAACGCTGACTGTACACTAGTGTATGGACCCTGCAACTTATCTTGACCCTTTATTCCAACCCTACCCCATCTATTGTAAACCATAAAGGTGGAACCACCATCAGATTCTGCAAGTAGTTCAATTAAAAATCGAGTCATATACAGAGATAACTTTGTACTTGTAGTTCTGATTAAACGATTGGTAACTAACCCAGTGCTTGTATGATATAAAACTTGTTATTGTTGTCCCCGACATTTGTCTGATTCAACGTGGCATCATAAATATCATCACCCTACATTTATACAATAGATAAACAATATATAAATACAGTTAAATCGAGTAACAAACTTGTTTCCTTGTACCAAAATAATTAATTACCTGTTGCAGGACATGGTACTGAGACTTGATATGATCCGGTATATATTGATCCAATACAGCCGAACCTTTCTTGGTAGCTGTAACTATCTTTTCTTTTTTGTTCGCATTTGTATCTTCTTCTTCTTTAACCTCTAAACCCACCATAACATATTTTTTTAGAAAAAATTCCAAACTAGTAAACGTCATATTGATCCCTCATTTTAGCCTAACAGCATGCAACATTGCATGTTGTCAGTTGCACGTAATATTTTCCCAATATTATTATACCGAAATCTATACCATAAAGTACGGATTTCAAATAACATTAGATTTGTATCACTTGTTTCTCATTAAATCAATAATAATATGTAATCAACTATTCTTAATTGCACCAAGAGTAACGAACTTTTACCAAACTGTCATTGTATGCAATCAACTATTCTTTACCTTTCGATTGTTACCAATGTAGGTAACCAACCTTATATAGCAGCTTAAATGGTGACATGGCACCAGTATCTAATAGCTTGGCTCAAGTCACCATTTTACTTGCTAATAATTCAAAATTTCGTAAAATTTTAGTGCACAATAAACCCTAAAATTTATACTAAAGCAAAACAAAAAAAATCAAATACCTTCAACAATATCCTGACTTTTCGTTTCGGAATCATTACACAACCTCTCTAACAGTTCTTTCTTTGATCCACTAGTCGAAACACCGTGAACAGAGGCTTGTTCGCGCAGCTGCTTGACACTCAAATTCCTTAAATCATCAACTGCCCTAATTTTAATAGACTCACACTTAAAATCTCCATCTTCAGTTTTTTCCCTCTTTCTTTTTTCTAGTAATATATTATTGTTATCATTTGAATCTCTTACAGTAACAGTAGCAGACTCTTTTCCTATAGCTGCTTCCAGCCTTTTCACCTACAAAAGTTTGATTTAATAGTTTATTTATTTATTGAATACGAAGTAATAAAAAATAAATTACCAAAAAGGGGGAAATAGTACCAGTGAGGGTTTGATACCGGAGGTACTGAGGCCTCTTTTGGAGAGTTGGTCCCGGAGTTCATCAACATTGAGTTTGCTTGCCATTAATTATGAATTACTTCGTATTAATTATAAATTGGGGATAATGAAAAATTGAAGAAGAAGGAGAAGGAGGGGGGGTTTATAAATGGGGGTTTGAAAATAAAAGCTTCCGGTAGAAGTAGAAGACCACCGTGGACTACGTGCTTAGCACGATTTGCCCGCCACTTCTATTTTGTATATCGCAAGTCTCAAAATTCTTAATATCTGACAGTGACCAATATTTTGTTTACTTTTATCTTCCTTTACCTGATTATCCGTATATTTTGCTATACAGAATATTTCATATCATTATTATCAGTGTCTCAAAAATTTATTTGAAATTATTAATATACTTAGAGCAAGGGGAGCAAGAGGAGGTGACACAAAGTGATCAAGAACTATTTTGATGTGATCACTCCTCCTTCAACTTGGTTACAATTTGGTGGCTTTCAAAAGGGTGACAATCACTTTGAGTGATAGTCACTTTTATTATTATTATTTTTTGTTGTGTGTGTATACTTTATTTATAAAAGTAAAAAGTGTTTAAATGTGGGTCCAATTTTACTGTGAAAATAATGTGATGAATACATATAAAAATGAGTGTTAGTATGATTTTAATGTGAAAATGATGTGGCATTGAAGTGACAACATTTTTGAGTGATTATAAAATGATCACTCCCTTTGCTCTTAAAGAATGGTTCATGTGAGAAGGCAAAGTTAATAGAGAAGGGAGAGAAGCCAATGAGAAATGCACAAGTATCCTCTTCATTTCTCTCCCATTTCTCCACCCTTCTTATTTCTCCTCCCTCCATCTTTCATCTCCTTTTCATTTCTCCACATTTTTTTTTATCTTTTTTTTTTTAAATTTCGTTTTTAATTTTTTTTTTTTTAAATTATGTTTTTTTTCGTTTTTTTACATTTTTATCGTTTTTCTCCGTTTTTTACGTTTTTATCGGGTTTTTTTCGTTTTTCTTCGTTTTTTTACATTTTTATCGTTTTTCTTTTTTTTTTTTACGTTTTTATCATTTTTCTTTGTTTTTTTTCGTTTTTACATTTTGTCGTTTCTTTACGTTTTTTCTTCGTGTTTTTACATTTTTTTACGCTTTTTTTGTTCTTCTTCGTTTATTTACGTTTTTTTTGTTCTTTTTCATTTTTATCATTTTCTTTTTGCTTTTTTCTCCTTTTTTCGTTCTTTAAACGTTTTTTTATTTTCGTTTTCCTCCATTTTATCTATGATGCACCCAAATTTTGAAACATATTATATAATTATGATGCACTTAGACTTATATGATAATGTTGTTTACTGCATCATATTCTATAACTATGATGCACTTAAGCTTATGTGATAATGATATTGTATATTTACTCGATCGCAGACATTTATAACTTATAAATTTGATGCAATGAATTTAAAAAATTTACGAGACCATACTTTATAAATATGATGCACCTAGATTTTGAAACAAAAAAGTTTATAACTACAATGGATCGTAAAATTATAAGTTACTGCATCATATTCTATAACTATGATGCACTTAGACTGATAATGATATTGTATATTTACTCAATCGCGGACATTTATAACTTATAAATATGATGCAATGAATTTAAAAAATTTACAGTACCATATTTTATAACTTTGATGCACTCATATTTTGAAACAACAAAGTTCATAACTACGATGAAACGTAAAAGTATAAGTTACTACATCATATTCTATAACTATGATACACTTCGACATATATGATAATGATATTGTATATTTACTCGATCGCAGACATTTATAACTTATAAATATGATGCAATGAATTTTTCAAATTTACAATACAACATATTTTATAACTATGATGCATTTTTTATTACCATGATACACCATATTTTATAATATGATGCACGATTATATTATTTAATAACTATACTTTATTGTATAATTTGAATAATCAACGCATCAGATTTTAAGTTTTGGTACATCATAAAAACGAAGAAAAATGAAAACAAACGTAAATGAAATGAAAAAAAACGTTTAAAGATAAAGAAAAACGAAAAAAATGAATATGAAACGAAGAAAAAGGTTAAAATAACAAAGAGTAACGAAAAAAAAGTACATAAACGTAAAAAATATGAAGAAAAATGAAAAAAACGTAAAAGAAAAATGAAGAAAACATAAAAAAAAACAAAAAAAGACGTAAAAAAAACGAAAAAAAACATAAAAGAACGAAGAAAAACGAAAAAAACGAAGAAAAAGAAAGAAAACGTAAAAAAACGAAGCAAAACGAAAAAAAAGAAAAAAAAAAGAGTATAAACGAAAAAAAACATAAAAAAACGTAATTTAAAAAAAAAACGAATTAAATATTTTTTTAGTTAAAAATCCGAATTTTAAAAAAATTAAATAAAAGAAAGGTGATGAATTAAGAATGAAGGAGAAATGGAGTGAAATAGGTAGGAAATGAGGAGGACACTTGTCACATTTTCATTGAGTTATTTTTCTTCCTAACTAAATTGGCTTATCCGTAAAACCCCACCCATATACTTATATGTATTTCAGTAAATAATACTTTAAATATTTCACTTTAAATTAATAAATATATAACATTAAATTAATGAAAATAAATTTTATACTTATATTGATAAATAAAACATTTGAAATATTTTTCTTACGAAGAAAAACTATTTTACCTCTAAAGTTACTATTAGTATTTCAAAATCTACTTGCAATTACTATCATAACTCTACATATATTAAACTCTTGTCAATACTCTTATTAATAAACGATTAAACTAATAAATATGTGACAAAACTTTCAAATTATTAGGAGTTGGGACGTACCAATTATGGATATAAAGGATGCAATAAGACGGACAAGTTAGCAAATAGTCAAAGACGGTTAGTCCTCATTTCGGTGTCAAATTTCTGCTCTAAAGCCTTCAAAAGTAACTTTACCCAATTTTTGCACGTTTTAAAGTTTTTCTTAAAAAAAAATGAACCCTTAGAATGTGTTTTTATGTAATTATAAATTTAAACATTTACTTACATGTTTAATTTCCTTTTTGTGTTGTCAATTTCTATATTCAAGGATTTTAATTTTGTGATCAAAATTTAGGATTATAATTTAACGTACGTAATACTTAACATCAAAATACACAAATAAAAAAATATCCTTGAAAGTCAAACCTCTCGACGCAGCCAACGACTCCTGCATCGCAATTCGCAACGTGGGCATTACAAACTTGCAACCTAGCACTCGCAGATCGCAACCCGGTCATCGAGTTCGCACAACTTTTTTGGGTATTTTGTTTTCACATTCTCTGAAAAGGGCAAAAATGTGTTTCTCATTTTAAAACAAATGTCATATCTTAGTGTATTGTTGTATAGATTGTAATGTTTAAATATTCTACAAAACATAATACTATGAATCGAAAAAATGTCAAACTAATAATTTTAGCTGCGCCGCCCGTGCGCATTGTACTGGCATTCTGCTACTGTATGTGTGTGTTTGTGTGTATATATATGATATATGATGAGATATGATTTTATTTATATTTCTAGGCAAAGTATAAACTAGTAAAGTAAAAAACTATATGCAAACAGAGCGCTTCCCGACTAAAAGTTGATATACATTCTACACGGATGATGAAAACTGGAAGCTTGTTGTCAAAATGAAATAAACCAACGTTCATAGAATAATGATGACTATGATAATGTGCTAAATAATATAGAGAACATAATTTATGATAATCATTAGGAACGGTTGAGTGTTCTTTATGAATGTTACTATTTACGTCGCTTTAAAACCTTTACTTGTATTATATGAATTTATCCTAACACATAATGATAAAAATAAATATTTTTAATTTTAAGTTAAACATATCTATATATTTTTTTACAAAAAATGTAATACCACTATTATATTTTATTGTTTATAATATGAAATAAATTTTTAAAAAATAATAAATATATGATATACAACTTAAATTTATATATCACAACTTTTAATTGTGATACACATTAAAAAGTTTATAATGTATATCACAAAATTTAGTTGTGCATCAAATATTTAAAAAAAAATATTTTCTCTCATGTCAAAAATCATATAATTTTAGTAATTGTGATATAATTTTATAATAAAAAAATAGTAAAACTTAAAATTAAAAATAAAAATGTTCATTTTTATCACTATTGCCATAACAAACATTATTATTTGAAACTTTCGCTATAGGTATATATATAGTTTAGATCAAATAGAATAAAGCTTACCTTAGAATAAATATAATAACAATCCTTGAATTTTTATCTTTTATACTTACAATTCAACGTTATATATTTTATTCTATTTATTCTATCTTAAAAATTATATTGCATACTTATATTTAATATTTATTCTAACCATTATATCGTCTCATGACCATCTATCTATTATCTATATGTATGTTTTGTAATGGAACATATAATCGGTTTTTTTAACAATTTATCTTTTTATATGTTTTAGAGTTAATTTATCAAATTTAATATAATTAAATTAATATATTTTACTGTACTTTAAAATATATATGACTCGATATACAAAAATATAAATTCATATATTTGTTCTAAAATGAAAAAAATACATATTTATTCATATTTGACGTGTGTACACGGATTTAGAAGCTAGTACATGTCTCTATGCATATATTATAACTTTAAGACCAATTGGAGTCCGGTTATTATAGGGATCATTTCTACGAAAGAGAACGGAAAGAGACGGTGGACCCACACGATTTTTAATTTCTTTTAAACTTTCTCTACGTAACTTTTTTTTTTTTTTTTTTGTAATTGCAGTTGCAGGTTACGAAGGAGAAGGAAGAACAGTGCAACAAGATGAAGGGGAAATAAACTTTATGTGTCTTTTGAGAAAAACTAACTAACCAATTAGTTTATTTTTAGTTTAATTTTAGTTAGACATAATTATTTTTGAAGAGAACTAGAAATTAAGAAAAAGTTGAAATTTAAATTGTAATCATAGTCAGTCTGGACTGCCATTAATTGTGAAATGAGTATCAGTCATGATGATGTAATTTGCAGTTATTCTGCGGCTACCGTTTACGAGTGATCTAATATAAATATCACCATATATCCTCTTAAGACATGTGTAATATTGTTTAACAAGTAATACCTAATTATTTTACTATTTTCAAGTGTGGAGGCTACTTGTGGTTGTAGAGTAATCAACTTGTCAATTGTCATTTAGCATTTAACCTGTTTGATTACATTCATATTAAACAAAAATGAATCACACCATAAACCTATACAATGATATATAATAATGTAACTCATATCCTTAGTTTATTATAACTACGTGTTTTTGTCTATAAATTGAACATAAAGGTCAAATACGTAAGGCACATGCTTTCAGCGAATACTATGGATCGTAATCGACAAAAGACACTCCTAAGAGTCATTATTTTTGTTTTATTTTTATTTATTTATATTAAACGATATTTGAACTCGTGCGTTAGAGTAACTAAAGATTTATATTTTTGGTGGTTAGGGCATCATGGATGAAAGGTTTTTTAGAGGGCTTTTTGTTATAATCATTTATTCACTATTTAATTTTAAATAGTTATTCTTTTTATGTTTTCGTTAATTGAGATAGATTATAAGACTTAACATTTATACTTTCAATTATTTTCTTTTATTATGATTCTACTATAATTATTAACCCAACCCCGGGTGTAAATCTAGTAAATGTTGTCAAGGTGGCGATAATTTTTTTTTAAAATTTACTTTTTTATTTGAGATGCTCTTATCGTTTTGCTTCCATTGATAAATCCGTATAGTAAATTATATTAGATGGCTATTATTTAAAAATGTCGTGTTTGATATGATATAATTATTTAGACTTTAATATGATTTTTTTGAATTTGTATTATGTGGGTGAACGTCTAATTTTTTTACTTACATTTTCTGTTAAGTTTTATTTATCAGCAATGTTAGAACTATAAACATTTTACGTAAGAATAATTACAAATGTAGTGTTGGAAAAAATATATTTTACAATTCAAGTGTTTAGGTACATACTTATCACAATAACATCTAATCAATTATTTGCTAGGAGCGATATGATGCATAAATTTCTCTGGCTTCGATTTTTTCTGATAATTTATTTTTTCTCTTTTTTGTCTATGTCCATAAATATATAATTTTAGTAAAAGACAAAAACATGATAGTAGACACGTGCAAGTCAAATTAGTGATGAGTTGTCTTCTAGAAGAAATTTCACATCTAACACCCACAACTCGGCCAAAACACAAAAACAACGGCCCCACTTTTGCTCCCAATTTTTTCTTTTTCTTTTTTCCGTGTGTCAAACTAAACATCCCTCACCACGTACCATACACCTTTAATATCTCTCCCATATATATACTATCTAACTATCCATCTATACATATGCATACATACATCCATTATAGGTCTTAGCTTTTGAAAAAGTTCATAGACCCCATCAATAAAATCTAGTAGCATATCAAGAAAGTTACAAAAAGAGGGGAAAAAAAAGAAGAAGATGGAATGGAATTGGTGTTGGCATGGAAATGATGTGAGTCCATTTATGTTATGTGAGTCTAGTGGTGATTCTGAAGAAGTTAAATCAAATATTCATCATCATGACTATAACTATCATGAATCAACCATGGATGATGTTTCCTTTCGATTTGATAATAAGGAGGATGTTGATGTTGATGATGATGAATCTTGTAGTTATGATCATTCATCATACATTAATACAAGTTATGGTACTAGCTATATTGATCAATCACAAAGGTTAACTTATGATGATCATAATAAGGATAAGGATAATGATAATGATGGTGGTGATGTTGTTGTTGTTGTTGATGATGATGATGATGACGACGACGATGACAAGAAAAAAAACAAGAATTGGGGTGAGAGTAAGCTAATGGATTCATCTAAGCAGAAAAAGAGATCTCACAAAATTTGTGGTGAATCTTTAAGTCAAAGAGAGATTGATAAACAATTCTGGGAAACTTGTTTGGCTTCTTGATGTATATATATATATATTTTATTTTTATGGGGTTCTATTTAAATTCTCCCAACTACTTTATGTTTGTTTGTTCATGAGAAATTTTCAAACTTTCCAAAATTTCAATTTATGAACTATGATCGAAGAGGGATTCAATTGTAATTGACTAACTTCATCATCAAGATCTAATAGAAATTAGTTCATTTTCTATCTTGTGAAATTTATAAAAAAACGCACATTTAGTTACAAAAAACTCTTCTATTTTTCTAAAAGATATTTATAAAAAGCTGAGAAACTAAAAATATATTCGAAGTTGAGATTTTTGAAAGAAATTTTCTAAAAATTCGAATGTATGATTTATGGTCTTCTATGTTTTCTATTATAAAAAATGAAAACGCTATTCCTTATATATGGATACGTTTTTTGAATTTCATTTAGTTTTCAAGAGATACAAAATTTTCTTTTTTTCTTTTTCGTAACTAAAAATGTTCTTGCATTTGATAAAGAAAACATATAGTATAAATTAAAAAATTTAGTTTTTAAATCTCACGTATTAAATATTTAAATAGTACAATCATATCTGTATACATGATAAGACTATGTCATGAAGGTTTTGACCTCCGTTTTGGCCATGGCACTATTGTACCTGTGTTTGACGTTCTTCTTTTTTTCCTATTAAACTAAGAAATTGTTTATTAAACTTTATATAAGTATTATCTTCTAAGAAATATGAGTGTCGTAAAAATTAGTGGCTATGAAATGTTACTATATTAAGTATGTTTAAAAAGTTGAATGAGATAATATACAATACTACTATGTTACAAAGTATGAATAACTTAATGGTACGAATATAACTTACCCAAATAAGAAACACATATAAATTTATAGATCTCATCCTCTACTAGCATATCATTATATATACGCATTTACATCATTAAAGTTCTGTTAATAATTGGTTCAATGTCAACAACATATTACCACGTTAGAGCATCATAATGCTAATAACACATGATGGCTTATATTATACTATGCTAGTTTTACCAACTCTATTCTATCAATAACATATTCACTTCAATCCATAATCTATTAGAAGGTATTTTCGTTATAATAACATATAACTACCGGTTATATGTACTAATCCATATGACATATTCACTTCAATAACATATTTTTGTAACTCTATTCTATCAATAACATATTCACTTCATTCCATATGACTTTTTAAATGATAACAACGTGTACTAATCTATTTCTATTGTTTTATAAACGGTCATTGTTTAATTTGTTAATTAGTAAGTTGTTATCTTCTTAAAAACCATGATTACCTAACAATAAAATTTAAATAACTAAATTGCTCAATTACAATATATTTTTGTAGGAACCGAAAATAATTAACCTAATGTAAAACAAAATTGAAATTTAATAGATTATATATAATCTAATATAATTCTTTAAAATGAGTACATAAGACTACAAGTCAAAGTTTTTAATCGACTTTTGATTATACGTTTGAAGAAAAACAATGAGCACGCCAGTCATATAAAATTTATTAGGGAAGTGATATGAGTTGGTCCAATGAAATGATGAAAGAGAATGATGAGAAAGAAACCAAAGTGAATTTGATTGGTCCAACACTTATGCTATGTCATGTTGTGAAAGTTTGTTTGTAAATTGTTAGTGCATGTAGCATTCCTCAATTTATTATCGCTTCTAACACCTCAACGAACCTACTAAAATACTCTTTTAGATGTTAATCGGTCATTTGTGTCCCATGACATCCCACCGATAAACGAGTTAGCCCAAGATCAGATTGTATTTTCTACACGTCAAAACCTCAAGTTAGAACATACCTAAAATTAAACACATAATATCATCACCTTCTACCACTGATGAATACCACCCGTATCACAATTAATCAACTTGAATCGCATGTCTGGGGTTCGAAGTTGAGTTACCGCCTACTACAACCGCTGACACTCACAACGATTGTTATCACTGCCTACAGTGGCGGTAATCATTATTCGAAATTGGTAAGGTTTGAATGTGTTTCGGTCCAAATTTCTTTTTAGGTTGTATGCCATTGATTGTTGTTGGGTCGATGATTTTGTTATTTTCTACTAGTGTTGAGATTTCTAATTTTGGAAGTTGATTTTTCTTCTATTTATTTTTGGTGGTCTTGAGTTTAAATGTACTTCACGGAACATAAGGGAGTCGGGAAAAATTAACACCTTTCATGGTCAGAACATAAAAAGGTCTCCGAGAGTCTTTATTTTTGGTGGTCTTGAGTTTAAATGTACTTCACGGAACATAAGGGAGTCGGGAAATATTAACACCTTTCATGGTCAGAACATAAAAAGGTCTCCGAGAGTCTTGAATATTACATATATTGTGTAAAACTCTTCGGAATCTTGAGCATTTAGTTGTAAAAATATTAATCTTTTATTTATATATTTAAATATTTATTTTAAAAATAAGTCAATATCGATGGATGGTGGAGTTTCTAACCGTTGACTTTATTAATAAATATGTCCAATAGCATTTCGTGTGCTCTAATTGACGTTATTTCATCATGTCTACATTTCCAATACCAGTTGGTTCACGAACATCGTCTAAAATTATGAAAAAAATAAAGATAAATGATAATACTGTAACTATAATACTGTAACAATTCAGTTATCAATAATCAACAATTAAATTTTTTTACTTAACTATAAACTACTTCATCTTGTTTGTGATTTATCACCAATATAACTTAAGTGTAATGGGATTAAACTTATTTGACCAATTTGATCTAAATGAATATTAAACAAGTTTAGTGCACGCTTGTTTTTATTCGGGTTAAAGTTCCTTTAAAGAAAATGCTTTGGAAATCCGAATTTGGAAGGAAAACCCGGTTTTGACCCGCCCGTTTAGAAACCGTTTTCCCAACAGTTTGGAACCTTTTGAAAAAGCGGTTATTGGTCAGTTATTGTGACATACGATTTTGGTACAGAAAATCTCACAACATTCACATGTTCGTTCATGAAAAATATTGAATTTTATCCGATTGAGATTTCGTGAGTACTAACGAAATACTTCAATATGAAAATGTATCACAACTTTCAATATCATTCGAATAATCAATAATCCCAATTTATAACACCTCTATAAACAATAAAATCACTATAATGTCCTTAAATATTAAAACAGGCCCAATTATGATCTGTCTCCATAATTCTTAACCAACGCACAAATGAATCCCGGTCCGATACTGAAACGATTGCAACAAATTTTTACTTAAAGAGATCTTTATTTTTACTTTACCCTAGGGAACTCTAATTGTCAACTTGGATTACTTGAAGGTGAAGAAAAGAAATTACACTAAATATATACTCCTGAATCTTCCCGTTAGTAATTCGTACAAGTGTTTTGAGTGTGGTTGTTGTCGGCGTCGGTGAGCCCAGGAAGAAAGGAAACACAAAATTTGTAAACATTATCTATTTTACAAGCGATATTTTGAAGTTTAATCAGTTCCTAACCCAAAGTATTAAGGTATAAATTTATATTCTTTGTTTGATTTTAAAAGTCAGGGTTATATGATTTGAGCCCGAAATTGTAAGGAATAGCCTTTTGGTTGAAAAATAGTTTAAGAGTAGTGTATATATATGCTAATAATCATGAAAGAAAGATTGTCTAGCTGGAAATTATATGTTATAAGAACAATATTTTACATATGCTCTTGAATGTTTGGCGTTACTAAATAAATGAGATAATTATATTCTATAATAGGTTCATGTTCATGTATAATTGTTAGAAATTAGTAAATCAACACTTAAGAATATGTGTTTTTAATAAAAAAGTTATTTGAGAAATTTGAAGATGATAAGGGCGAAGCTAGAATAGGAGCAGCGGCCCCCTAAAAAAATTTAAAAATACATAAAAAGAAAAAAAAAAGTTAAAGTATTAATAATATTTTTAAATTTTTGCCCCCACAAAACTATAAAAAAAACAAAATAAATGCATTATTAAGAGATTATTAAGTATCAATAGTAAATTTACGAATTCAAACAAGGTTTTTAATTATACTGTGTTTGACAAATACATTCTAAGGTGTAGATGACGATATGGATTGGAAAGTTGTGTATGACCAGAGTGACTAACAGGTATGTAAGATCCATTACCGACAATAACTGAATGAACATTTTTATCAGTAAGAGATTATTGAAGATTACTGATATTTGAAGAGAGATGAGAAGTAGCTTTTGTATCCATGTACCATTGTTTATTTGAAAAGCCATAATAATTACATTCTGTCACCGTAAAAATAGATAATAAACTTATGATCTTGTGTTGTAACAGGCTTTGACGGCAAAAAGAATATTGAATATAGCAAGTTTGAACAATTTTGAATCAATTCTTTGCTGTTGGGACCTCCGATGCAATAAAGTGGGGATGTTTTTTATTATTATTTTATCCTTTAGTTTTGTTACAGTAGACGAAGACATAAGCAGAAGATTAATCCGGATGGCAGTAAAGAAATTATACAGAGATTAGCAAGAGAGAAGTGGCGATGCTATAGTTTTGGAAGAAACAAGAGAGACTCTGATATATATTGAGTCGTATGATTTTGCTCGAGTTATTTTTCGAACAAGATATAAATATATCGAAGATTAGATTAGATTTAAGTCCGTGTGATGTATAACAATTTGTTATATAATTTTTTTAATAAAAATTAATAAAAGTATTACTATTTTGTGTTAAATATTACTAATTAGTATCTTAATAGGACACATCCTATATAAGTAATTGTTATGTTTTAATTTGAATGAGTATCTGAACCATTTAAATTAACTTTATTTATTTTCATCAAAATGTAAACTATTTAAATTAAATTTATTTTTTAATTAAAAATATTTAAAAGTTTACTACGTGATGATATTGACTACGTGATTAATTCTAGAGTAACTTTCTCTACTCTTTTTGTATATGATATAGATAGATATAAATAGATAGATAGATATGAAATTATTAGTCGACTGGACCTTATCAATATACAATGAGCAACGAGCAAATATATCTGCTAACATAGAGAACTTAATAATTTTGAATATAACTTACCCTAATTATTTTACTCAACAAGTCACTATCTATATATTCAGCTAAGTCACTATAAACTACTTAGATATATATACTCGACTCAACTAATTCCAATCTAGCTACGAAACTTGTAACGAAACAAACGTATATGTACCACACAAGCTTTAATAACAATAACATAACAATAATCAATAATTGATCTTCTTTTTTGAGCAACATCCCTTCTAAGTTCAAAATGACAACAACTTTGGCATGTTTGACACCTAGCTAGGTCTTGACGTGTTATGTTTATATCCATGTATGATGATTATTATAAATATTTAGCATCATTCGATACTTGATCAAATTTGATTGGAGGAAATTTCCTTATCGGTTTAAAACTTTTAATTATGTTGTTTTTATCTATACTCTTAAATAAAAAGAATTTCTATCTTTTTGGACAGACATATTCATTTGTCGGTCTTTAGAATTCTACTGAATATGGACGTTATGCCCCTATGTACGCCTTTAAATAAATCGAATGTTCAATAAATATTGCATAAATCGTTTGATGGAATTTTTTTTATCTTCATTTGTTTAATACGGACATGATTTTTTTGCTTATGTAGTTAAAAGAACTGATACGAATATATCTTTCGTTCGTTCAATTATATTCGTAAATGTTCGTTAAAGTCCATTCGTATTATTTTGATATACTTCATATATAATATATAAACTATGTAACTTGACGTAAACGTAAAACATTTATATACTTCATTTTTATATTGTTTATCTAAATTATCTTATATAATTTATTTTACTTTCATATGTTTCTAGATAATATTATTCACTTTAGGAAAGTTTTTTTTACAAGTTTGACTTGTACATTAATCTTGTGATTAAACACTAATTTATATATTCATTCATTTGTTTTCATTTACGTTCATGAATAAACATATTTTCTTAAGGATCAAACATGGACAATAAAATCTGTTCGTGTTTATTCATTTGTGCGGTAAAACCTTACTGAACGAACACGGATATGCTCCATTCGTGTTCGTTTGGTTCGTTTACAGGCATAACCCTTTATTATCAGATACCGATTCATGCTAAAAAGTAGGAAGGTTTAATAATTGGGAATAATTTATGTAATGTAAACATTACCCAAAGTTAATAAAAAAGAAAACTAAAATTATTTATAGTTTAATCGTTAATTTTTCGTATGTATATAGATGATCCCTCGTATACGCCATCATTATGTAAGCTTGCATAAGCACTGTTAATTTAATTTTCTTCTTTTTATCTTGAGTCGATTGATATTGGTTAAGAGATACGGAGTATATCGTTAGACTTAATTTTAAATAAAAAAAATAGTTTATAAACGGCCCTGTTAAAATCGAATACAGCGCACATGCTTTATACATCCTTAAAACGCGATTGACATATAAAACTAGTGAAAGTGGGTATGTGGTTGTTTGGTTCCAACTCATAATCGAATTAGGCCTCATATGATCGATTCCGTACAGGGTCGTACGATAACTTTATCACTGTTTGACTCTATAAGAGGTAATAAGATTGCATTGCACTAGATTGAGTTGCGTAAGTGATGGGAGTACGAAATGGCTTAGAAGGGTTGGTAACTCATGTTTAGTGAAGTGTAGATACGGTGTGTTATAAAATAAAAAAGTTTCCAAACTTCCACCAAAACGTACATGTTCATCGAGAAAGAGGGATAAATGCAGAAAAGTTTGGTGACGACAAGCACATGAAAGAAAGAGTGTGACAAACATGATCTCATATAATAGTTAAGTAGTTCTATAAAGATTTTGTTGCAACTTCAATTGTTACTTCTTAAATGTATTTTTGGGTGTGAAGTTAAATGTACGTACACTTTTGTACTATTTTTTTCAGTGGTAGATTCAGAAATTTACATCGTAGGGGGCAAAAATATTATTATTACAAAAATTTTTAATACCACACTAAAAACTAAAAATTAAACCTAGTATGTGTGAATTTTTTTTTAAAAACGAATAAAAAATATAGAAAATGGAGTCATTTTAATGTTTTATCCATACAAATAGAGTATTTATGAGGTCCAATTGCACTTGAGCTTGAATTTTATTAAAAATTACATGTATTTCTACTACTAACCTCGATAGCATGAGGGTTTCTTCGCCCTTGCTTCCCTCAAAACTGCTTTGGGAGCTATGTATCAATTCAAATTTCAAACCAAGTTTAGAAATTGAGGAATGTCGATTATACACAAATTGAATGTTCACAGTATGCATCACAAAGAAGTGTGCTTTATCTTTGTTACAAGCCTAAACACTAGAACAATAAAAGTATCGTAATATAGCCAACAAAAACAATTCATTTGTGTTTAATTTTTGTTTAACATCAATAAATTAGGCACATTACCATATGTGATTAAACCTCTACGGTAAGTAAGCAGCACATGTGAAGAAATATAACCTGAAAAATGGAATGCCATGAACTTTATGGAGTACCAAAAGAAATAAAAGAGTATCATTTAAGACAAAATGTGGATGATGTTTACTTCATAAGTCCAATTATGCCTTCATAATCATTCAGCAAATCCATTTAAGGACCATATTGTGTAAATAAACTAAGACAAACGGCGATTTATTGATGATTCAACTTTCGTTCGAGAGGTATATTGATCTCTTTAAGATGCCCAACTGAGTTTCATTATTTCTCAATCAAGTTGAATATAAAAAATACCCATTCCTAACTTTGATTTATATTTATATTATAATAATAATAATAATAATAATAATAATAATCTCATAAATATAATTAGTTATTCGAATCATATTACTTAAAATAAACTTCCTAATGTAATTGCATAAAAGCTTATCTTAACAACCATTTACTTCTTTCTTTTCGTTTATGCCTACTTAAAATAGCGATTTTTCAAACATTCCGATTTAACCATGGATCGGTTCACACCATTTTAACCGGTATATATGAAACTTTCCTTTCAATTTGAGTGGTTACTGGTCAAACTAGCCCACTAGATTTGATTACTGATTAAACTGGTCCTTTCAGTACGGTTCCTGTTCAAACTGTCCCGTTCGGTCCGGTTTCAAAGTAATGATCGTACTCATTGTATTGTTCAAGTGATCACACTTCTACAAATATGATAACTTATTGACAAGACATCAACTTCTATCTTATTGCTTATTGCTTATAAATTTAAAATAAAGCACATCACCTACCGTGAAACATATGTCCCAATCGTGACCATCTGCTTAAGCTTTCATGATCTGTTGAGCCCTCCGTTTGAATTCTCCAACGAAGGTAACCATCGTACGTATTGTTCTCCATTGTGCTAAAATGTTCAAAGAGTTAGAGGTATAACATTTTGGAAGTTTATACTCTACGGTTAAGCGTTTCGATATGACCATTAATGCCTGAATCGTGCAACCTTCTTCTTTCCATATTAGTCAATTGCCTTCGTATATTTTATCAAAAATATAAATAGTTATCCAAATCACGATTTTTCATTATACTTCATTTTTCTTGATTTCCATGAATATACGTCTTCTTTTCGCTTTTCCACAATTAAACGCACATTTATTATTGTGTTTGATTATTTTAATTTGTGTCGTTAATGTTTTACTAGGTTTCTTTCCAGGGAACATATTCTCTACATTTAGTAATATAACCTTGTGATATGAGTAGTGAAAGTATCATGATTTTTTTATTCAAATCTATAAGCAACATTGAGACCGGTTATGAGTTATATGTATAGTTTTTATAGAAATGTATGTTATAAATTATAACAACCTTACCGTTAATATTTTGTTGGCTTCGTTCTGTCTACATTACCAACTTGCATGTGTGCTTTCTTAACTCTACTTGATTTTAAGCCGTATATGGTTGTTTTAGTTTAAGCGTAACTAGAAATCAGTAGACAACTAATATTATAAGGATCAAGTTATGCAATCATAACAGGAAGTTCACTTAAATTAATCGTATTATGATTAGGAAACGACATTACCATTTATTTCATTGTTATGATTCAATAAAAGCTTTTTGAGTGTCACACTCTCAGTCGCAATGTTCTTCTACCGTTTAATGTCCTCTTGATTGCTTATATATTAAGTTGTAACTTCTTTTTTGGGACAATTTTACTCAATAATGTGCTCACAACATGCAATCTAAACATACCCATAAATTCGCTACTAGCTTGGCCCTCGTGGTTAAAATAAAACAAAATAATGGAGCTAACTTATTTATTTAATTCGTAGTATGGG
Source organism: Logfia minima (assembly GCA_963921325.1). Lineage (NCBI taxonomy): Eukaryota > Viridiplantae > Streptophyta > Magnoliopsida > Asterales > Asteraceae > Logfia > Logfia minima. The sequence goes on along the minus strand of OY992775.1, from coordinate 8,449,358 downwards.
TTCAAACCAAACCGTCTATAAATGACATGTTTTATTATTCTTGTATGTTCAATGTTGGTTAATTAGAGTCTTAAAAACTATATAAATGTATGAATCTCAATTTTAAATTAATATTACTTGAACCACCAATTATTAACCACTCAACAAATCTAACCATATTAGTGTCCTTACCAAAATAATTCAATAAATAAACAAGCCCAATTCTTTATTAGGTCCATAATCTTAAACTAACCCACATCCTTAGCCCAACTATAAGCCCAAAAGAATCTCAGCCCAACAGTAAAAAACCCATTATCGTTTCAGCTTTCTTGCACAAAGGATTTCACCAACTTATACACAACTCAACTTTTTCTTTCTTGTTCAGCAAGAGATCTCCATATAAACCTTCAATCACTCATTCTTCAAATTCCATAAATTCATCAAATTTCATAAATTATTTCACCTGAAAATTTGAAGATTTTCATCATGCTTATCAGAATTCGAAGCAGAGATGGATTAGAGCGATTGCAAATCGACAATCCAAATATCACAATCGCACAACTCAGAACCCTAATCGAATCGCAACTTCGAGTTCCAATTCACAATCAAACCCTATCAACAAATCAATCATTACTAATCGCCAAATCCCCAACCGAAATCGCACAATTCACCGATATGTCAGACCCTCAAACCCTAATTTCATCACTCGGAATCACACACGGTTCAATTATTTTCCTTTCGTATGACGGCGAACGCAAAATCGCTGGACCTCAGATCCGGCCAGCTGGATTCGAAGGCCGGAAAATGACAATGGATGATTTAATAGCTAAACAAATGCGAATCACTCGACAAGAAAACCCTAATTGTGAATTAGTATCATTTGATCGAGATGCCGCGAATGGGTTTCAGCATTATGTTAATGAAACCCTAGCTTTTGCTGTAAAGCGTGGGGGATTTATGTACGGAACTGTTTCAGATGAAGGTAAAGTGGAAGTTAATTTTATTTATGAACCACCGCAACAAGGAAACGAACATAGTTTAGTTCTGTTAAGAGATCCTGATGAGGAAAAATTAGTCGAAGCTATTGCGCTAGGATTGGGGATGAGGAAAGTAGGGTTTATATTTAGTCAAACGATTAGTCAAATGAAAAAGGATTATACTTTATCGAATAAGGAGATATTGCAGGCGGTTGAGTTGCAAGGAGAAAGTGATTTGAAAGAATGGGTTACTGTGATGGTGAAGCTGGAAGTTAATGAGGATGGTGGTGCTGATGTGCATTTTGAGGCGTTTCAAATGAGTGATTTGTGTGTTAAGTTGTTTAAAGATGGGTGGTTTGAGACGGAATTTGGGGCGGATGATGATCCGAAGTTGTCGAAAATGAAGAAGGATGTGGTTGTTGGTGGGAAGGATACTAAGGAAGTTGATAATGATTTTTTCTTGGTGGTTGTCAAGATTTTTGATCATCAGGTTTGTTTTCTTGTCTTGATTGATGATTGCTTGTTATCGTATTTGATTTTTAATTGTGAATGTGTTTGCAAGATTGTTGCTTTTATGGGCTTAGGTTATAAGCATATATTTGTTTTGGTTAAATGTATATTTGTTTGGATAATTTTGAACAAAAGGCTAAATTTAGGACAGAATATTTGGTTTCCCTAGGTATGAATAAGTTAAAGCAGGATTGTTTTTTCGAAAGTTGATCTGATACTCTGCAGTACTATAGTTTTAAGTACGGTGTATAAGATTTGGCTATTCGATTAGCATTATAATTGAGTGTATTAGTACATTGGAATAGAATAGTTCAAAATGTCGAGATATTTGTCTTAGCCATTTATGTGAAAGATGAAGAACTGAATTTGCTGGTGTTTGCGGATAGATTATAGAATTGAACTCAAACTTAGTTTTCAGTTGTGTGTGTTGTACTTTTAAGATAGGCATATACGTTAATGTGGAAGGATATGGCATACATACTTTAAATCTTGAATTTATTAAAGTGTTGGTTACTACTTACGACAACTAAAAATTACTGTATTGCGTTAACATATGGATCATCATGAGATGGTTAGTAAGTTAGCTGAATATTGAAAGTTAATTTGCTTTTACATATGATGTTAACTGAATGTCAATCGTTGTCTGAAGTTAAGGGATGTTTGGAATTTCGTTTTGGAACTAATTATCTGACTATTTCAACTAAAGTCACAATTATCAGTTTTTAATGTTTGGATGAATTTTTTTTGCTTGTTTCTTTTCCGGTAATAACCAGTTTTACGCCAGCAGCAACAAAAACAATTAATTTAAATATGAACGAAACTTACCTATGCACATGGGCTTTTACTCCTAATTCACAAAAGTCTTTTTAAAAAAAAATGTATCCTTTTCACAAATCATGCCCTTTTTGGTCATTTTATATTTACTGATTCATTAAAGTAATTGGAATTTGCTACACATTTAACATGTATTGTTACTTTAGTATATTACTTCAGGCAACATAAGCACGCTGCACGCCCTAACACTATCCTCTAGCGGTCTAGTCCTTTATAATCACTCTGATTCTGATTGTTAATGTAAGAGGCCACTTCAAAAGGCACATTTAAACACCCCTTGTTGATTAATGGATTATACTTTATTTTCAATTGATTGTTCTTGAATTGAATTCACAATATTTTTATATTAATTATAATATTTATTTGGATTGGTCGGCTTTCTACAGGGTCCGTTGTCGTCAACATTTCCAGTTGAGAATCGGAACACAATGATCACTATGAGAACCCTGAAGAACCACTTGGATCGTACAAAGAATCTCTCTTTTGTGAAGCGAATTTCTGACTTCCATCTATTGCTTTTACTAGCCAGGTTTCTTGATGTCAATTCTGATGTGCCAGCATTGGCAGGGTGTGTCCATGCACAGGTAACCATTCCCGAAGGTTACCAGATTCTTATCGATTCCATGGCAGCATCTGGATGAAGATTATTCTCCCATTTACCACATTGTGCGGTATCTTGATGTTTCTTTGAACCCATCAGATTTGACTTTCGTATCATCCCAATGTGTTGGTGAAAGAGATTAATGAATGTCATATGGGTCGCGTTAGGGTCAAGGTTGGGGAACCAAAATCGTCTATGCACATTCTTTTCTATGTTCCATGATATATATGGATGTCTATGTATTTATAGTTGACCTTTTACTCCTGGTCATTCTACCAGTCTGATATTTCGGCCAGCAATAGATGTTTTCGTTTTCACTTGATATGAAGTGTTGTGTTAATAATTTCATGTTAATTTTATCCCATAGTGTGAGTATTTACAACAAAAATTTCATACGACTTGAGTTCCTGTTGTCGCTCCTGGATTATTGGCAAAATGGGTGGGTGGGAATGTGGGATTAGGCGGTGATGTGTTATGCTATTATAACGGTAAACGTCTGGTATAAGAGCTCTTAATATGGTGACCTCAAGTTCTCCGCAACTTGGTGCCACGCTATGGCCACGTTAGCTCTATTAACTGCCACTCAAATATGCAAAAGCACCTCTAGTCTAGTTCTCCGCAACTTGGTGCCACACTATGTCCATGTTAGCACTATTAACTCGCAACTCAAACATGCAAAAGCACCTCTAGTCAAGTTCTCTGCAACTTGGTGCCACACTATGTCCACATTAGCACTATTAACTCGCAACTCAAATATGCAAAAGCACCTCTAGTGATAATTTCCTCATCACTTACCTATTGGATTTACATATTTATTTATTTACAGGGTCTAAAAGGCAAAAAGAGAAAAAATAAAAAAAATCAAAGTGAAAATAGAAAAGAAAAAGAAGAAGAACAACTTGCATTGTACACATAACGAATTGCATCGTACTAAACAACTTTTTGGTGGTCTTGTGCGTGGTGTCAAGCACCACATTTTCGGAACAAGTCCGACATCGAGCTCTTTGGGTTTGGTTGAATTCATCCTAAACGAACACTATATCAACTTTAACTTATTAGTATCTTGATATAACGTTAGTTTCGCTAAAGGGTGATCGCTAAATACATTTTTAGGTGGACTTTTGATTCATTTGACTTTTAAGTTATATTGTCATTGTTTTAACCGTTTAGCATACAACATAATACGAATATTATTGGTCAAGTTCAAACAAAGTTCGATAGCTCGACCAACCTACATTATACAAACTTGAGAAGGATTCAAGATGGCTCGAGCTAATCTTGAAAACTTATTCACACTTATAAAATTTATTCTTAAGTAGTGAAAGTAAATTTCAAATATGTGTAAAAATAAAATCCAAATAATTATTTTAATTGAAATTTCAAATTACATATATCCTCATGCATATATCGACACATTACATGCAGTTCGAAAAGCTAGATAACAGCTAGATAACAGCTCGGGCCTTTATAATCTCGGATTGGTCTTCTATAATCTTGAATTTGAGCTTAAGTTAGCTCGATAAGTTTTTGACTTCTTTACAGTATTAGAAAACAAATGACAAACGACATTGAACGTATAATTAGTGGTAAAGGGAAACCCAAGTTGGATTGATAAAACTTAAAAACCTAACTCAATTAGCTATACTTATATTATTTCGTCGTTCTACATAATTTTTTATTTTTTCTAAACAATAAAAAATTGGTAGTAGTTAGTTTGTTAGTTCTTCTTACTGGTTCTGATTTCTGAATCTAATTTAGTGGCCAAAATACTACATCTTAAAGAACGGGGACCAAAATAACAAAAAGAATAAAAAAATATTCATCATATAAAGAAAAACAAGAAAAAACAGAGCAACCAAAACCCTAAACCCTAAAATCACAGGCAACCATCATCATTGTTTCAATGGCGGTCGACGATCGATCAGAAGCAATTGTCAAAACATTTCCAGTAAAACCAAAGCTCAAATCAACAACCAACAAATCAAAAACTCAAACACCTGAATCAAAATACTGGAAATCATTCAAATCAAAGCAAACACAAACCCTAATTTCATCAGTAACCTCACTCTCATTTTCCCCTGTTTCACCACACGATTTCGCCGCCACACATTCCGCCACCGTCACAATCTTCAATTCACAAACCCTAGAACCTAAATCCACAATCGCATCATTCAAAGACACCGCTACTTCCGCTTCTTACCGTTCCGACGGTCAATTACTCGCCGCCGGTTCACTCTCCGGTCAAATCCAGGTCTTCGACGTCAGAAAACGATCAGCTCTACGGCGACTTCGCGGTCACTCACGCCCTGTGCATTTTGTAAGTTATCCTCGTGTTGATAAATTACATTTATTTTCTGGTGGCGATGACTCTATTGTTAAGTATTGGGACGTATCGACTGAAACATCCATATCGAATTTATACGGTCATAAGGATTATGTTCGTTGTGGCCATGGTTCACCTGTAAGTGATGATATGTTTGTTACAGGGTCTTATGATCATACTGTTAGGGTTTGGGATGTTAGGATTTCGAGTAATGGTTCAATGTTGGATGTTAATCACGGGGCACCGGTTGAGGATGTGATTTATTTGCCTTCAGGCGGTTTAATTGCTACTGCAGGTGGAAATACTGTAAAAATTTGGGATGTGATTGGTGGTGGGAAGCTGTTGTATTCGATGGAGAGTCATAATAAAACTGTAACTTCGTTATGTGTTGCGAAAATAGGTGAAGGGAGGGGGGATTTCGCGAATCAATATAGGATTTTGAGTGTCTCGTTGGATGGGTATATGAAAGTGTTTGATTACTCGAAGTTGAAGATTACTAGTTCAATTAGGTTTCCGTCTTCGCTTATGTCCGTAGCGTTTTCGCCAGATGGTTCGACTAGGGTTATTGGTACGTCGAATGGGGTGCTTTATGCTGGGAAGAGGAAGACAGAAGAGAATTTAGGATTGGTTAAATCAGAATGGGGAAAGTATGTTGGTTTTGGAGCTATAGACGAGCCAGAGAAGAGGGTTTTAAGGCCTTCATATTTTCGTTACTTTCATCGTGGACAAAGTGAGAAGCCTTCAAAAGGGGATTATTTGATCATGAGACCAAAAAAGGTGAAGCTTGCTGAACATGATAAACTATTGAAGAAGTTTCATCATAAAGAGGCTTTGGTGTCGGCTTTAAAAGCTAAAAACCCTGAAAATGTAGTTGCGGTGATGGAGGAATTGGTGTCGAGAAAGAAACTATTAAAATGTGTTTCGAATTTGGGGTTTGATGAGCTTGGATTGCTGTTGAGTTTCTTGCAGAGGTACTCAACAATGCCACGTTATGCTCGTATTTTGATTGCGTTAGCAAAGAAAGTCATTGAAAGTCGAATTGATGATATTAATGGTTCAGAGGAATTAAAAGGTTATATTCGAAATCTAAAGAGGTCGATTGTGGAGGAGATAACTATACAACAATCTTTGCTAGAAATACAAGGTATGATTTCTCCGTTACTGAAGATTGCAGGGAGAAGATGAATAATATTGATAATGTCATATGATTGTCTTTTTATCACTAGACCTTTTGGGTTTCAAGAAAGTTCCCCAATTTTGTTTACCAGAAGCTATAAATGTTTTTTATTATTAATGTTGTATGATTACTTTTTTGGGGGATGGTGCCATTCAGTTGAGTAATATCTTAATTTGATCCAGTTAGAGATGTTAGTTTATTCAATATAGAGATATTTTGTTTGTTTCAGTTCTGATGTTAGTTACTTTCTGATCATTATTGAAATTAGTTTGTGGATAGAGTTTGTTGTGAAACTTGATTTTGCGTTAGGATTATAGACCGGCGAGTGTGATTTTTTGTATTATTGATTTGAGCTCTCAGCACTACATGAAGCTGACATGAAGATAAACGGAGGGTTGGGTGATCCGCTAATACAATTAAGTGTTTAATAGTTTTTCCTATAAAAGAAGATATTAATATTATTAAGCACATGGGTTTGGCCAACCACTCTGCCTGCACCTGCCCAAATTGTTTATTTCGACCCAACACCAACCCGTCCATCTCTTTGACCTATTTAACTAAACATGTTAGGTTTGGGCTTTTCTTGTTTTATATTGGCTTTTTTTGTTGCTTACGAGTCTTCAACTTAAAGACTTCAGCAACTTTCTCTTTGTTCTGAATGTTTTCCCTCTTTCAGGGTGTTTTATTTTATAAAGTTTGCATTGCCATTGAAAACAAAAATAGCATATGGTTTACGGTTAAAATTCGTGGCCGGTTTATGTAATCAAGTCGTATACGGGTTGGGTAATATCAACCTGCCAACTGGACCCGAGTTGCTGCCCCTTGATGTGTGAGGCAGTCTATTCTGTTAGTTAAGGGTGTGTTTGAGATTCGATTTTGAAATAGATACGATTGTCGCATATTGAAGTAATCTATTATGAGTGTGTGGATGGAGGCAATCGGACTCTGATTATTGCTTATTTGATGGTGAAATACCAGATTTTCGACAATTATTTGATAATTTAATTAAGCATAATCCCTCACTTCCTCTTAGCAGCATTGGGTTTATAATTGAAATGAGTAGTTAATTACCACATTTGAATGCCATGAAAAAGTTCATAAACTTTATTTAAGTTCTCAAATCTATGTTATAAAACAGGTCACTGCGAATTTGTGTTTATTCATAAAGAATCTTAATTTTGTATCAACTGTTCACAATAGCTTTTTTTAGAATGACAAGCCTACGATCTGACTCACACACAACCACGATAATATATACATTCAGTGTCTCAAGTGATGTATGTACTTACAACTTCTTGATTAATAGGTTCCTCTCGTATACATACAACTTCTTGATTAATAGGTTCCTCTCGTACTACTAAGTCAAATGCGACTTGACGTTAACAATAACATTTAAAGTTATTATCAACAGTAGTGATCATCCAAACAAATTCTCTTTTCCTTTTACACTACTGCTTGCGTATATTATTTATGAATATAGTATAACTTTTTAACACACACTTTCACGTATATACTAAAATTGATTGTGCAATTGAGAGAAAATTTAGGAATCGTGTTTTCTTAACATTTATATTTATTTATATATTGAAAATAAAAGCAAAAAAAATAAATAGTTGTTTGATTATAGTTTCGAGCGCTATTGTTAATATTAGAATGCCGTGTTTGCTTCATTTAAGTTTTGAAACACTTAGAAGATAGAAGTTTGAGTGCTAAACCACACGAAATACGTAACGCACCTACATAAATGTGCACAATGAAAACGAACGGTAACGTATTATGTCACGATTATTCTAATTATACATTTAAAATTTTTGTTCTATGCTTTCCCCCCTTTTTTCTTGTTAATGTTTCATCTTAATTTTATTTATTTATATTAATTTTTTCTATCAATATTTAATATTTGAAGTTGGGTTTTGTGAAATCACCACTTATGTTAAACATGCCTACCAAATATCTTATTGTAAAACGATTAACACATAAAGTTTGTGGGGTACGTCCTCCAGACCCGACCCATATAATAGACAAGTGTATCAAAATGATTAAGATTTTGCTATTTATGTTTTAAAAAGGTATCGAATTTTGGATTGATTTGATTCCTAGTGTTGGATGATATTATCTCTATTACTTGCACTTTACAGAAATGTATTAACTTGTGAGCTTAACTTTACTCTTGATCATCAATATTACTAGTAACAAATTCCGAGTTGTGTTTTCACATTTTGTTTTTTTTTTTTTTTTATATTTCTCATTTATTTCCATAAATTAATAGAAGATGGAATATTATAGCTTTAAACATATCCCAATTTGATTTCAGGCCGAAGTGTTTTTCAATTGTTAATGTTGTTAAGTTATGGATCTTATTGTTTACAATTTTTCTATTTTTAGCAATAGTGATATTTTTCATTTTTTTTACAAGTAAAATTATGGTTTTATACACATTACAAGCTTGGCATAGTTTTTATTGTTAATGGTTCAAGTTTAAACTTTTTATCGTTTTAACCATTCAAATTATTTTTGATGATTTAACCCTTTAAGTTTGTATTAAATTATTAGTTTAACGCTTTAACTCTTAAGAGTTAGACGATTAAACTAGATAAAGTTGGAAGGCTAAAATCATTATAAAAGATAAACTTAAGGGATTAAGCCATCTAACTTTTGAAGTATAAAAAACAAATATCTTTGTAAAGAGTTAAACTACTAAAATTTTAAAATTTGAAAGATTAAACAAAGAGAAAAAAACTTAGATGATTAAAAAAAAGAAGTGAAACTTTGAAGATTAACAGTAAGTAAAATTACTCAAATACCAATCACATTGTTACTTTACTACATATCTTTTGGAAGTGTCCATAGAATAGTCATAAGTTCATAACTAACATATAAGCACTAGCCTCACTGAAAATTGGTGGTGGTGGTGGAGATGATAGGAGTTGATGGTTAAGGTGGTATAAATTGGTTGTGGTGGTGTCACTGAAAGAATAGTATTGCCTGGAAAAATGTCAGAGATGGTGGTGGTGTTTGCAGATGTAACACCTTAGCGGATCGAGCCTGTACCACTCCCATGTAAAGTAGGGGCTCTAACATTTGAGCTACATTCCAAATCTGTATGTTTAAAGTACATTATTATTTTTTACAACTTTATAAAACCATGTTTATGACAATTAGCAGATAATATAGAAGTAAATTTGATATATGTAAGTGTTAGATATGAGTATAGACTATTTATGCACATGTAGCATTTTCTATTGTGTGATATGTGATTTGTTATGATACTTTATTTTAAAAATGTAGTGTGATTGTAAGTCATTATTTTCTCATTAAGTTATGTAAGTTTAGAATTTTAGACTCATGTCTACTTATCCAATGTAACAGTTTGATGCAGAGACAGAGAAAACTTAGTGTACGCATATATCATAGTTTTGCTTATCATAAAAGGCCGAGATAATGTTAATGGGGTTTAACAATTTGTGTAAGCAAAAAAACTATAATTGCAAATGTAAATATCAGTTTTTTCATTATCTGTAATGTCGTATGTTATCCCCAACCGATAACAAAACTATACCAAGTTCCTATTTCAGTTTTATTTTCTTGATCAGGACCGAGTTTAGCATACATTGGTTGACCCTTAACCATTTTATACAATGTTTTCCGAAACAAACAGTTCAAATGATTTAAGGATTTCATATACTATATAACTTTCAATATACAAGTTCGCCAAAAAAAAAGACCGAAAAGGTCCTATCTAACTGATCATGTTGGTTAAACGTGACATGACTCTATACTATACTTACATGCATACAATTGACTAAAACCGCTCAGATGCACAATACGTGATTATCAAATCTAAGCCTTTTCTGTTATGTGTCGAAAAGGAGCTGCAACATTCGGATACTTCTTAAAAGACTCCAACTCAAAAGGAACCACAAGAGACTTCATATTAGCTTTCGCCCCGTTTGCTATTAGTACCATCGCCACTTGTGCATTCCCTGCCTCAACAGCTCGATGAAGAGCGGTGTAGCCACTACCATCTACCAAATCAACCCGAGCACCATGATTTAGCAACACCTTAACACAATCCATATGACCCTTAAATGCCGATCTATGCAAAGGAGTCCAACCATTTTGATCTTTTCCATTCACCTTTGCTCCATTTCCCAAACATTTTTCCATTTCATCAACGTCTCCTTTTCGTGCACATCTATGCAAAACATCACCCAAATGTAACATATCGTATAAACTAGTATGCCCGTTTTCAACTGCAAGAGAATATGCAGTCTTTCCCTCTTTATTCACTGCGTGTTTCACATAAGTGGACGAGTTTAATAAAAACTCAACTGCGTCCACATGCCCTTTATAAGAAGCACAATGGATCGAACTCAGACCGTTGTGATCTACCAAATTTGGGTCACATCCTAATGTGATTAAAAATTGAAGTACGTCAACATAACCATAATTTGCACCAATATGAAGAGGTGTTTGGCCTTTAGAATCAACTTGATTCACATCTAGATCTAAATAGCCCATACACAAAACTTCCATTATATCCACTCGGTTCATTGAAGCTGCGACGTGCAATAATTTGTCCTTTTCTTGATCAATCACACAACTAGATTCAACAAGGATCTGAATTGTGTCAATATCTCCAGATTTGACCGCCAGAGATAATACAGACTCGCCATCTAGATCTTGTTTGTTGACATCAGCACCAGAATCTAGTAAAGACGAAACAACGTACGAACTCCCACTCATAGCAGCCGGTCGTAACAAACTAGTGAGCTGTGATTCATCACACCAAGAAATCGCTTTAGACAAAATAAAAGCGATTTCTAGAGTCTTCGAAAGTGAAGAAGATATTAGAAACTCGACTACATGAGGCCCGACGAATGAAATAGGAATTGTCACATCTTTGAAAATATGTGGTCCGGGTCTAGAAAACAAACGTCGTAGATCTTCTTGATTCGCTTTCCCAGTTGGCAACATGGATGATCGGACTAGAACATTATCTAGTGGGGTCCCAAGTGGTGGATTATCACACGGTTTAGACAAAATCAACGTGAAAGATCCGGTACCAAGAGGAGGAATTATGGAAAATGATTGTGTGAACGAAAGGATTGAAGGGTTCGTCGTGTTTAAAGAAACTGCAACGGACATAGTATGCATCAAGTTCGTTAACCGAAAAGTTGTAGAGCATTTCTGGCCTTTGGTGAAGACTAGGTTCACCTCCTTCACATCTGCCTTAACTAATCTGTCCATTAGTTTTAGGCAAATTTTGAAATTTGTTAGTTCTGATAAGAATAAGAAAGATGAAGATGGGGATAGGTGAGATCTAGTGTATTTGTTACATCAAGAGTATTATTTTATGTGCAATAGTCTATTTATTTTGAATTAATAATTGTTGGTTTATAATAAACTATGTACTACTTTGACATTTAGGAAGATGGTTGGAAGAAAGAGAATGATGGCATGAAGAAATTTTAATAATCTTTATATACAAGTCTAAAAAGTTATGACATATTGAAGAAAGACTTCACTAACTAATTTGAATGGACCGAAAGCGGTGAATAATATTGTTTACAAGAAGATTGTTGAAAATTTTCAAATCAATGAAAATTTTCAAGTATTCTAGATGATATTAGGAACGAGTCGCCAGTGTTCTACTCGGTTTGTGTAAGTGTAACACCTTAAAATCTGGATATAGACTAAATTTGTTAAAATATTATATCAGAGACGAGTTGTTGTTAAAAATTGGGATTATTGATTACTCGAATGATACTGAAAGTCTTGATTCATTTTCAGATTGAAATATTTCGTTGGTACATACGAAATTCCAATCGGATAAAATTCAGTATATTTTCCAGAAACTAGTATGAGATTGTATGAGATTTTTTGTACCGAAATGAATATCAAAAAACTGACCAAAACGGCGGTTACAAAAACCGTTTTTCAAACGTTTTTAACCATTTTTCAAACGGGCAGGTCAAACCGGGTCAAACGTTTCCCACCAGGGGCTGCCGCCCCTTGGACCCTGCTACTGGGGGCGCTGCTCCCGGACCCCCGTTGGACCTAAACGAATTAAAACAATCGTGCACCCCGCACCACCGAACTTGTTTAATATTCATTTAGATCGAATTGGTCAATAAGTTTAATCCCATTACACTTAAATCATATTGGTGATAAAATCACCAACAGTTGTTACACTCTTATAAGAAGAAAAAAGAAACCTTAAATCACGCAAAATAAACCTTAAATCACGCAAAATATTGACAAGAATCTACATATGCAGCTTCTCATTCTATCATTTGCATAAATATACTGCCTAGAAAATACTGACGGTTAAGAATTAACTTAGGATTACTTGCAGGGATTAAAGGTGACAATTATATAGACAGGGGGCCACTATAATAGAAAATTAAGCCACTAAGTAGATGGATCTGGAAAATTTTGTAAGTTAAGACAACTAATCTCTTATTATATACTAAAAGTATACACTATACAATAATATTCCGGTATGTAGTCTAGATTATATATAGTACTAATAGTATTTTCTAATGATCAAAGCCAATGAACATTTTTTTTATATTAAAACTTAATGATTCCAAGTCAATCGCCATCAAACGTTCTTATTATTGAAGGAAAAGTCTAACGTCAACGCAAGGAAACAAAGGTTGAAATTGTCTGTACCCGACGATTGGTGGTTGAGAGTTTGAAGACGTCATTAGCCAATAATTATAGTATTAAGTTGTCGACTAATGAAAATTTGTTGACTAACGAAAAGAAAAGATAATCAAATTTTATAATGAAAAGAAGGAAAAAGCTAGAGAATGATGTTCAAAGTTGTATGTTTCTACTGTAAGCTTTGACAAACATTACTATTGTCTTCTATCCTGCAGTTAAAGGACGAATTGATGTAAGCGGTTATTCAAAGTAATTTGTAAAAGCGAGTATAGTAATAGTTTAATTCTTAACATATGTTGCCAGTCAGTTTTCAGTATTATCATCAAATGAGTCAGTTTCAGTATTATCATCAAATGGTGTAAGTAGAGGTGGCAATTTTGACTCATGATTTTTAGATAGTGCAGTGGCAAATTTGACCGATTTACTTATGCCTAGGTCAATTTCAGCTGTACGCTCAAAGTCAATTTCTTATACATACAACCTCTTAGAGCGTCTGTTCAATATATATGAATGAATCATGATTAACAAATTAATTTGTAATTCAATATTATATGTTTTAAAAGAATAAAATGCGCTTGATTGTCAACCCAGCCAGGCCCATACTTCATTTCATCCCAAGCCCAATATGACCCACCCATCTCGTCACCTTTAGGTGTATAAATGGTTAATTTCCAGTGTTACAAATTGCCTACTTGTTTAATGAAGGAAAGATAGCTAGTTTATACCCGGAAAAAAAAGGAATGGTGAAAGGATCGTCCATTAAAAAGATAAAAACAAATAAGAAGGGACAACAAAACTGCTAAATCTTCATATGCCAACCCATTCTACTAAATATCTGATCGATTTGAGGTTTGTGTTGTAATACAAGACTAATAACCGTACATTTTTCTATGAAAAAAGGTCAGAACGAAAGACAAGCTAGAAATGTAGTAGTTTTAATAGTTATCGGTCCAAAAAGTTCTTCCATTTGTCGTTTCAGCGTACATCCTTCTATCTGCACCATTTTGTGGTACTCCTTTTTCAATTTACACCATCTTAGTAAAAGTAATTGCATACTATACTATCAGCCCATTAGCAGCAAATCTTAAAATGACGTCGTTAACCAATAATTTTAGTATTAACTAGTGTACTAACTACCAGAAAAGGTTATCAAATTTCGTACTTTAAAAGAGGACGATTTTCAACCTTGTATATTTCTACAGCAAGATTTGAAAAACATTACTATTGTCAATGTTCATTTATCCATCTTTGTAAGAGTAGTTACATACTTTTTTGGCGTTGAGCCTTTCTTCTGAGGCCACGGAGTCGAGCTCAGTACCTGGCATCTGCAGCCTCGCAATGAGAACTGCAAAATCAGGCCACATGGTGTTTTGGGCCGGAGCCCATGGTATGGGATATCTACTAAGCCCGTGTTAGAAATAAGGGTTGTATTTTTTTCAACTGGGTAAATGATTTGAATGATCAGATATTTTTATATGAATTGTGTGTGAAAATTACTTTTCAAAGATAAAATTTTGACTCAATTGCTTGGGTCACACGAGATTGGTACTAGGATAATTCAGAGAATAGTTAACATTTTTGGCAACGAGAACTTGAATCCGAATGTTTGTATATAATGATTTCGTGTATGCGTGTATGCTTTTATGTCAAGAATTGTTTCCTAGATTTTAGGACCTTCTTTCCAAATTTTAGGAGTAGTTATTAAAATTAGAATGTTACATTGCAGTTATATATTCGTTGAATCTGGTCACTTAGTAAGGTGTGCACCCATACACCACCAAACCCGTATTTATTTAATCCACCATTACACTAAAATATACAACAACATAAATTAGTATGTGACATGTCATGAAAAACCATCTAAAATAACATACTAGTATAGTATTTCCCATGTTACGTTTATAAAGTCCATTCTCCATGATTTGAACTATCAATTATAGAACTTTGAAGATGGGAAACAAATGAGCTTCAACTCTTAGCTTAAATCAATTTAAGTTAATAGGGAATAAATAAATAACGCAAACATATATATTGTTAGTCGCACATAAGTTATGTACAACATAAATGAATATATTTTAAAATTTTACACTATCAATCATCTACCGTACCAAATATACATGTTTAGTCCCTCTAAATACACTTGCAATACCTAACCTTAGATTATTTTGCTATACATAATATTTCCTCAAATATATTATATCAACGAAGGATTGAGATCCTCTCAAGTAACTTGATAGATCAAGTTACTCTTTTGTGAGTTATGGTAATAATAAAATAAATAAATAAAGTGTCAAACAGTGAGGTCATTTTATTACTCTCTTACAAATCACATTACATGATCTATCATATTATAAAATTATTTGAGAAAATTCTAATGAAATCAAGCATTTACCAGGATCCTTACAAATTAAAGTTATGGGCCCGGTGGGCTGTGGCCTACGATATCAAACTATTGAATTTAAGCACTAACAAGCCCATTAACGCTCCGCTGATGAAAACCTAAACTTTATTTCTAAACGTCTAACTCATACACTTTCATCTTGTTTTGATATGTTTTCCAACTCAACTTTATACAATTTCTTGAATATTGCAACCTTTTGTAGCAATCGCTATAGTTAATAATTATTATTTGCATTATCTTTGTTGATGGATCCCATAAATATTTAAGAAATAATGAAACACCTCAATCAAATTATATGTGGATGTCAAATAGCACATAACTCAAAGTGGTTACTTACGATATTACATAACGACGTCATCTCTAAACACTAAGAATACAAGTCGTTTACAATAAGTATAAAAATCATTAACCTTTAAAGCTTTTTATTTAAGAAAAGATCGACAATAACAAATAATTAATTGTGGAATTTTGTTTATCTTATCATATTAACTATATATATATATATATATAGGCGGGGATCAATAGGGAAGCAAAAAAATTAGGGAATGAGGGAAGCAAATCTCAATCATTGATTTCATCATAAATGAATTTTAAAAATTATAAAAAAATTTCAAAATTTAACATTCATCACCAATGAATGTTAAAAATATTTTTCAGTAAAAAAATCAAGGGTTAAGATTTACTTCCCTTCTTCCCCAAATTTTAGAGCTTCCCTATGGATCCTTCCCCTATATATATACTATATATTGTATTTGTTTCAATCGTAGTAAGCAATACAACAACAAACACAATTTATGTGCCACTCCGTATATAAGAATACCAACAACAAGAAAAATTATTGTGGAATTTGATCTTATCATATCAAGTATATCATTGTATTTGTTTTAAGTGTCAAGTGTACCATGATGTATTAAATTAAGGTTTAACATTCATTATGTGTTGAGTAATTCGAATTTTCATTATATATGATAAACTTTTAATTTATTACGCAATAAAATACATGCAATCCAATAACGAAATATATTAATAATGTGGGTTGAACTATAAGATGTTACATAATATCTTTACAATTTGTCAAGTCAAATTACATCCAATAACACTAACATAAAAGTTCATTACGCAATAGATATTTATAGTTTAACACATAGTATGAATGTCATACTTTAATTTAGTACATTTTAAAATGTTTTAATCTATGTTTTAATCACAGTAAACAATACAGAAAATTAATGTAGAAATAAAAACATATAAAAAAGCAATTTGGGCAAAAGGGTCGTAACATAATGTAATGTGATTAAAAGTTATGAATAATATGCAATTATTGAAGTTATTAAAAAAGTTAGATATATAATTGGTCTGTCTATCAAGTAATTTACACGACCTAAAAACCTATGAGAATTTAAGGTTGAAATCTATTATCTTGCCTACGAAATCATCGTGCATTTATTACAAAACAAAATGGCAAACAAAGAATCAATTAAAGACAATAATAGTTAAATAAGGTTATAATCATATGGCGTGAAAGGTGAACAACCGACCAAATTAAGTAGGAAACAAAATAGTTAGAGAAGAAGAGGTGGAAAAGATTAAAAATAAGTACTTGAAGAAGGTACTGATAAAGTTGGTCGCTGATCACTTAATTGTTGAAGATTTTATTATTTTAAATGATGAAGTTAAACTTTTAAATTGAGTTATTAGTCACTAGCCAATTCAATTACTACTAATGTTGTCACTGTTCAAATCATTGCTATCATTATTGAGTTATTAGTCACTAGCCAATTCAATTACTACTAATGTTGTCACTGTTCAAATCATTGCTATCATTGGAAATGAAGAAGACAAATTTCTATTACATAAGAAAAAGATTATTGCTATCACTTGTGGTTGTCCGAGTATTTAGTGGAGTGAATGAATCTCAACTTTGTGTAACCTGCTCACTCGTGATGTAGCAAGAGATTTAGTCACTCATTTTATTAATAAATGTAACAATTCTTTTTGATAGGCGCCTCTATTTGTATGGGAAATTCCCTTCTGATAGATCTCGCCTAGTCTCCCCCTCCTTCCTCGGTCGACTTCCGACCAGCGGGAGAATACAATGACAACTTCCGGACACTCATGCCCGATCGTGAGACTGCCATTGTTATTAAATAAAAGCATGTCATTAGATGATAACATGACAAATCACTCTACAAGAGCACGTTAGCTTGCAGTGTGGTAATAAAACTATTACGCCTTCAACGCTAAATAAGTTTGACTCGCTAAGTAACATACATGTTGATATGTGATCCCTGATCAAGAAGCTTCCACAACATCCAAGATAAATGCGAATGAAGGAATGTGTGACACACACAAAGCATGATCATAAATGGGGATCACATAATCCTCCTCTAACTGATTTATGTTAGAGCCAAGTCATTTACACAATGACACGTGTCATTCTATTATCCGAGGTTTCAGGAGATATTTACGAGAATCTCTTGGCTATATATAGAGTGACATATTGTACTTGAAATTCATTGATTTTGTATTAATCACTTGTATGTCAGTGATTATGTTTGTCTAAGTACAAATCCGTGTCAGCTACTAATAAATTAGTTTGTTTGTCAGCTAGTCTATATACTTCCGCGAGTGTAACAATAGCTTTTTATTGAATTAATCTTAGTTTTGGTTAGATAATTTCGCATTCAATACTTTGTGTAATTTGTTATATATAAATTCATCATTTAAACTATTGATCTTGCACTCTCAATTATTTGTTTATGTACTTAAATCTCATACTCTGTTTAAATTGAACAAATTGTTTTAAACCATTAATAATCAATTAAAGTTTTAAATACCCAACTTAAGTAAGAAATTGTATGTATCCCCTCTCTTTACAATTACCATTATATATTGTGACTCCAAATCACTTAGTTTATAAGAAATTATTAGGATCGAGATGAGTGTTAATAAAAAGAATCATCAATAAACAAGTATATATAAATTTTCAAAAAAATATTGTAAAAAAGTTGAATTTGAGAAAAATGGTCAATGTGTAAGCTATGACTAGTCAGGTGCCCGCACGATATAGCAGAAACGTTTATTAAATAAATGATGATATGATTAACCTTTGTAAATTTGATGCAAATAAAATTTTTAAAAAGTATATGATAGCATAAATATGTAAGTAATAATTTACTTTCATTTTACGATAAAAAAACACAAATATACTAAAAGTTGTTAATATCTTATCATTAAATATTAGTAAATATTTAATTTACTTAGAATATGCAACAATGTATACTTTTTGAAAAAAGTAAGTTGATAAATGTAAAAGTGGAAAGTGAAATTTAAACCTTTTAAATTATTTAAATTAGTGTATGATTAAAGATCTATTATATTATTTAATCAATATAAATGTATTAATGTAACTTCATATTTTATAAATTTAAAGATTAAGTAAAGACTATAAACTTTTCTAGGGAATGTAGATATAAAAAAATAGTTAACTAGAAAACAATTAAATGTTGAGAGAAAAAACAAAATTGATTTGAGAATAATTTTTCATTAATTTGACAAGGACTTTGATTATATTGTCGTTTGTGGAAATAATATTCAAAGCCCAATAAAAACAAAGAATACAGCTAATAAAAAAAGCTTTTTCAATTATTTAGTGTATGCACCCAATAAAACGTGTCTTGTAAGTAATAAAGTCAATAAAATCATTTAAAACTACCCAACTCCTCCTCAAAAAGTCTACAATGAAGGGCAATTGAGGAATTTAACTTTAACTCTAAACAAGTTATAATGTAGAAACTTGAAAGGGGGAGTCTAGGTAAAATAAAAGCCAGATGAAAAATTAGGATTAAACATTGCATCCATTGCAAGTTGAAGCAATATTAATATATATACATATATATATATGTGCTATTACATATTAGTTTTGTGTGTATAGCTAACATGTTTAATCACTCCTACTGAAAAAGGAGTATGATTTTACTTGTTAAGAAGTAGTATTTTGTTCGCATGTCAGTGATGGATTTTTTAAATATATATTGTTTAACCTAGTCTTTTTATGATTATGAAGTGAAATAATGAAAAAGAGGAAACAAGCATAACTGGGAACCATCTACACCTTGAACACTTCTTTTTACCTTTCAATCTCGATCTACGCTTGAAATAGTGTCTTTCTTGTAGTAAATGAATCAGAACATATAAGTAGCAACTATCTCGAAATGGATAAGTAAGCTCCCCCATTTTTGAATGAATATGGGTGAAAGACCCGGTTGTCAACATGCATTTTTACTTAGATTATTATTTTTGTTTATTTAGAACATTGGGCTAGTTTTGTAATATAAAGAGTAAAAAATATTTAGAAAAATGTTCAAATAGTTTAGTCTGTTATGATAGTAATGATAAGATTGAATATTATTGGTTTTAATTATAAAATTAATTAATTTTTTCGATAAAAAATTTATATCAAAATTATTTGAAGCTCTCTAATATGTAAAAAGAGTTGTTAAAAAAAATATGTTATACACACTATAAATTTTTAATGTGTATCATTGTTATAAAACTTATGTATATCATATATATATATATATATAATCACTCTCATATTATAAAGAATAAAATCATAATAACTTTGATATTATCTTTTTTCAAAAAAAATACATGTATTGACATAAAAATCTTCATTCTTACTATTACCATCATAACAAACAAAACTATAATAACTCATCTTAAAATATTTATATTCAACATACTTTTATGTTACATTAATCTATAAAACTATGAAAATTTGTAAAAGAAAAAATAAATAAATATGGGGAGCGGTCATTTTAGTCCCAAACTTTTGCAACACAACCAACTAAAACCCTTGAAAAATAGGACAATCTTAAATCAAATCAAGATCAAGAAAGAGATAGAGACATCCATTTCCAACCTCAGACTTGTCCCCATTTCCCAAATCATTTCATCTCCTTTCTTCTTGATTCTCCATGCTCCACCAACCCCATTGCATCCTCCAACTATCACTACCATAATCATCCTTCCAAATTTTACAATTTTTCATACATACCCCCTAAAATTATACTCCGTATTCGCTTCAAAATTGAGCCATTTCAAATAACGTTACAAGAATCAAAATCGAACCATAAACAAAAATAAACGTTTATATACTTGTATTACATGAAATAGTAGTTACTAATATTACATCGTCTTAATGAAGTTAGCTTCCATTAACAATAATCAAAAACCCTATGAGGGTATAGTAAACTTTCAAGGGATTTTGTACCGTGAAATCCCACTTTTAAATCCAACACGATTAAGACTAGGAACGAATCACCGATTTACACTAAGTCTCCTATCGCGTAATCTCATAATAAAATTAGAAAATAATACTTATACTAAAATTGTCAAAATATCAATTTATGTATATCTTTGCCCATTCGCCCCAAACTTCCATTTTTCACGATTTCGCCCTATGAACTTACGAAATTCTTCATTTCCTCCATCAATGTATAAAAATGCTCATTATTCGGCAAGAAATAAAACCCAATTGTAGCTTGTTGCAAGAACAACAACTTCACATCTTGGCCCGACTTTCTCAACCCTTCAACATACGCCAATTGCCAATCTTGAACAAGATCAAAACCCGCAACAACCACAAGACTTTTAGGAAACTTAACGTTGACTAAATCCGACCCACGAGGCCCAAATATATTACATGCCGGATGATCTCTATCTTCGCCCTCGGGCAAAAACGCTCTCCAATACCAATCCCTATCTTGTAACTTCACAAAATATTTTCCATCCAACAATTTCTCGGATTCCATCCGTTCTTCACCCCCGAACAACGGATGCAACAGAATATTCCCTAAAATCTCCACACCCGCAACCGCAGCCCGGTGGGCCACATGGTGGGCGATATTTCCACCAGAACTATCGCCCGCTAAATAAACATGTACTTTTTTATCTTTACCACTAATTAACCATGATCTAGAATGAACCCATTTCAATGCTTCCCACCCATCCTCATAACAACACGGAAACCGATACTCCGGCGACCGCCGATAGTTAACCGAAACAACTACCCCTTTAATTAAACCCGTTAATCGTCTACAAAATGTGTCGTAAATCGCACTATTTGACGACGAATGTGTGAAACTTCCACCGTGAAAAAATATTATCACCGGAACAATTTCTGTTGTACTTAAGGGTGATTCAAGGTCTATGATTCCGGAAGTTGAATGATTATTGACTTCAGTTTCTGGTGAAGTGTGTCTGTAGATACGGTTTAAAAGACTTGTTGACCGGTCAACGACGTCAAATGAGTAGACCCCATCTACTGGAACTGTGTTGGCGACTACCTTCCGGTCAAGAAACTCGGCTAGTTCCCGGTTGAATGTGCCGTCCGGTCGCCGGAGCATGTTGTATGCTAACTTAAAATTTGATATCAAGATCCATGTGTGTAATGGCACCACTTTCTACAACAGACAAAAATAATAATTTTTTTTGGTTAGAAACAAAAAATAAAAATGTAACCAGAGGTTGTTTTGGTAAATTTTTTTTACCGGTTTATGACCTTATTAAAGTTTGCTACAAACTTAAAAATTCATTTTTAATTGGTTTATAAATTATAAATTTTACTTATACACTTAAATAAAGTATAAGTTCAAGTTCATAAATAAACTCATAAGCATTATAATAAAAATTATCCATTTTTTAAACTTTGGTAAACGTAAAAACTGTGAAAATATGTTTTACCTAAACACCCATGAAATGAAAATAAAGAAAAAAACAAACTTTTGTAATGATGAAATTCAGAAAAGACTAAATTTTTAGGTGTAAATCATTAAAAAGAAAAAAGTAACAAAAATGAGATGGAAAATTAGTAAATTACCCAATAAGTCTATCAAAAAACATAATCAATCAAGTAAAAAATTTAACCATTTTGGGAGGAACATGACAAAGAAAAGAAAAAAGGGGCAGAGAAAATAGATCACAAAATAAGTTTTTTTTACCTTGGCTTCATTTGTGTTAATTTCATTACTTCCAGCCATGGATCAAGCTTCAAGAGCAAAATATAAACTGTCTTGAAATCTTTGAAAATATCAGCAGCAACTTTTGATCACTGTTTGACTACACATACCGCTTCAGAAGAAACAAAAGAAAAACCCGGTTTAATTCCTCGTACTTGAGAGAGAGAAAATCGGAAACGGAAAAAAAGAGAAAGAGAGATGGAATTTAAAGTGGAAGGAGATGAAGAGAAAAAAAGAGGTAAGAGAGACGACAAAACAGGCGGCCGAAATAAACTTTATAAAAAGGGACCCATTTTATAGTAAAATAATAAAACATAATAAAAAATACTTGTTTCGTCTCGTAATTAATATTTATAATCAGAAGATTATACTGAATTTAAAAAATACTTAATTAATATATTATGTATAAAAAAATTACTCTTCACGGTTTTTTTATTAATTAGTTCTGTGAAAAAAAGTCAATAATGAATAAATTGATAAAATTTGTATTTACTTTTGAAATTAAATATTTATTTTAAAATAAATTAAAATGAAAATGTTAATATTTATTTTGAAACGAAAATAGTAAAAAATATTATATTTTCAAGAATTTTATAACTTGTGTGTGAATGGTGAATTTCTGATGGTATGGTTTTGATTTTCTATTTCTATATAGTCTTAATTGCTTTTTTGGACATATGCTTTAATAAAAACAAAGGTAATTATAACAACTCCACCTAAGTCTCCTTTATTTTGTCTTGTATTACTTAATTCATTGCATCTTCACATTTATTCTTTTACCTTTTGGTACATTGTGTGGAATTTATTTCAAACTTATGATATGAGATTTATATAAGATAAGACATTATATTATATTATAATATTATATTATATTATATATTATATTATACCTTTTGAGATGATTTATACATTGAAACTTCTTTATTTTGTAAAATAAAAGAAACATTCAACATGAATTTTACCAAGCTTTCAAAACTTATGAGGTAGACTTAGTATGAGATGATAAAGAAGGCAAGACTATCGACAGCAAATTACATACAAAATGGTAAAATTAAATGAAAATTAATATTTTAAAAAAAACTTTGATTCTCGTATAATAGATTTACTTTATTATTTGTTAAAACATGTAATGTAATATGCATCAATTGTTATGGATGTTTGGAAGACTAATAGCAGGTGGAGCCGAGAGCTATCAACGTGTTCTTCGACCTTTAATGTGCATTGACGACTTCTATCTTCAATCTGCACATATAACTTCTAAAAATTCACATACATTTATCACATTACAAAGTCTAGGTCATCAACAAACATATTTACATTGTACTATGTCAAGTTTTGAAAATTCCTACCAAATACTCCAAACTCAAAACTATCTTATCATTACACCTGAACAAATACACATTGTTCAACCATTTCAAAGACGATTTTACCAAAACCGACAAAATGCACCACCAGCCAGCCCCATCAATCCATTTCTTCTCTCGAAGGCGAGGCCAAAACAACCAATTACACAAACGCTATCATCTTGCATAAATAAAGGAAAGAAGGAAAAGTACCAAAGTAAAAGCAAATAACATCATAAAATATTTGAACGTTCGAAGAAGAGTTACTTTTAGACGAATGTAAAATTTATACATCTGAAAATTTGAATACCGAAAACTCACAAAGTAGCGACTCTTTTTAGTAGAAAGTTGCGAACAAGTACATCTCTAGATTATATTTATGAAGAGAAGAGAACAAAAGATGGAACGGAAAAAAAAGTAAAAATATCGTGTTCTTGATATTTTTAACGGGAAAAAACACCTGAAAATTGAAATAAAAATTTTCTTAACTTTTCTTTACCATCTTTCTTCTTAAAGTTAAAAGATTTGTAAAGATGAGAACCTTTTACTTAAAGATATATTTTTGCATTTCTTACAATCCGATTCGAGAATACAAAAACATAAATGATATTTATTTTTTATTTTTTTCATTTTCTATTTCTTCTTTTATCTTAAATTTTATTTATTTCCTGTATAATAGCTTCGCAACATAGCCTTTATAGTTACTGGAAAATTTTAGCCCTTTTAACGACAAACAATAAATCTATATCATTTTTTACACGTTTGTTCGTAGATTTTAGGTGTCGGGCCATCATTAAAACGCTAGAACCAAGACTTTTTAATAATTGACTTTTCATAACTAGAATGAAATGAAAACATAGCTATAATTATGAAAGTCATAATTGTAAAGCTAAACAAACACATTAATCATTTTCTGTACAAGTGTTGGAAAAGTTATAGTATAATTAAAGTACTCAATTTATATGAAATGACGTGAAAATATGTTTTTAATTGACTGTACATACAAAGCCAAACCTATTTATTATCTAGTACCAAAAGGACGTAAGCTGAGAAAGAGACCAGTGTTTTTTATATAATCATTCGAAAGCTCTCAAAAATTCATGTGAAATAGGCTATGAAATACTCGATATAAAATCGTCGATGTGTATGTCATTTTGAATAGAATAAAATGTCCATTTGCAAGTTAACAAGCCCATCTTTCATCGATCCAAAACATCACATGTAGAATCGGTAGATTGAAAGTAAATTAAATTTCGTTACACTTGAGGAGTTTCTAGAAATCCTTAACTAAAACACGAGTTAATTGTAAAATATATTAAACTACACTTTTACGTAATGAATTTAAACAATTTCGATTGTTTGTAATGAACTTAAATGTTACTTTTATATATAATTGATGACGTATTCATCAAATGTTTAGTATTTCTCTAAAATGACAGTCATATACTTTGTAATGTCATTTGACACTTTATATCTATATCATAAAAATCAGTGTCACTTACTAATTTACAAGATATAAGAGGTCCGATGTATACAATTAATCAGGACTACCAAATTAAGTTGAGAGGACTTGTGCGATATTACATACTATGCTCCAAGAGAAAAGTAGTTTAAATATATATATATATATATATATATAATAATAGTTCTAAATATTGTAATAAGTATAAAACAAAATTAATGATGACATTTTAGTACAATTTGAAAAACAAAAACATTTCTTTGTTCACCGGAAAGTGTCATTATTCGAGCAAATTTGTTAAACAAATCGTTAGTTCAATCAATCAATATCAATATCAATACTCTATATAGTATAATAAACTTTGAGGCTCACTTTTTTAATACTCTAATTCTTGAGTTACCATACAACGGCAGTTTATCGACTTTAAAACTATTAAATGATGATATAACTAATGTTCCTACATAACCGAAGACCCTAAAATGTGGTGGCTCTGTGGTCGGCACATACGATATTTGCTGATATCATTCACTGCAATTGGCAATAAATGAAACTTAAAATACGCGTATTACATATAGCCAAAGTCGTTTTAGCTGATTACGTATTATAATAGTTTTCCACTTAACCCTTGAGACATTCTCAATCAAGACTCTACATCAGTTGGTTAAAATTTTACAGTTTTCCTTAACCATTAATAAAAAGCTAGAAATATACTTCATTTTGAGTACTCGATATTATCTCAGTAACAAATGATACAAAGACCTAAATATGAATTCAAACATAATATTAATACCTTCAATGTTTTATAATGTTTTAAACAATTCTCTTGAATTTATTAATGACTTTTTCCATGTATATATCGACATGTATACGTATCATAGCAAACATTTCGTTAACCAAGTATATATAAAAGTATAAAACTATAGACTATAAAAGTATAATAGTAAACGATTATCTTGTTTTTATGTTTGATAACTTGATTTTATTTTATGTCATCAACAAAGGTTACTAAAATTCAATACATTCATAAATTTGTCTAACGTTTAACAATTTATGTTTTAGTTATTTTAAGGTTAATGAAAATGATGCATACAAACACTAACATCTAGAGGTGTTAACCAGTTCAATTTCCGGGTCCTTCCGTTTAATCGCTTCAAGTCGAACCGAAAATCTGAGAGCCAAACTGAAAATAGAATAATTCAAATGTTTAAACCAAACTGAACCCGAATCGAAAATCGATTATATTTGATTCAGTTTTGGTTAGAATCGTAAACCAAAAAACTCTTTAACATAAAAGCAAAAAAATATACATGATTATATCACATGAAATACACCATTATTATATGATACCTTAAAACCAAATTTGAGCTCACAAAGTATGTACTATCAATGTACGTGAAATATATTAATAACTTAATATATTTATTAATTTGAAATCAGTTTTTTGTTTAATCAAATTCAAAAAATTAAAATCAAAAATCAAATATTGAGTTCAGTTTCGGTTCTTATTAATCTGAAAACTGTTTCTCAAATTTGATTTGGTTTTAACCTGCTTTCGATTCGGTTTATTATTAAAATTACACAATTTCAAATAAAATATTTAACATCCCTTTAACTCTAATTAGAAATGATGCAAAACCGAAAGACCTAACAAGGTAATGCAATTATACTGTGATCTATAATAAACACATAGCCTATATGTGATCTAGCATTTTAGTTTGCTAATATAATCATAGGATGTATGTCCCTGTCAATTTAGTATTTGTTTTTTAGGATAAGAAGTTTCTTGGATTTAATGTCTAACTTAAAAAATGATGCTATACAGAAAAATATAAACAAGACCATAATGCATTGTTGGACCAACACATGATGCTATACATGTTTATAAGTTTTCTAACAAATTAAATATTGAATTATTTGTTCCAAGTCAACAATTAGATGAAGTTACTCATTGCTAAATAGTCAACATGTGGACGTTAGGGTTGGATCATTGTTCACACACCTTTTGCTAGATCTAGTGGAAGCATCATTTGATTACTTTTAACCGATTACCATATCTTAAATGATTTTTCAAATAAAAAGAAGATTTCATTCCCGCTTAAATGTTTATTCTCTATTTTTTTTACTATTAACTCAAAAGCTTTGTACAACGATCCTGAGAAATCTGTGAGGTGACACATGATATACAAATGTTACTAAGATTGCAATTATTCATGCCAAAAGTGCAGAGGGTCTTAAAGTCTTTGAGAAATGTATTCAATCCACTACTTTATTTGGATGTCAAATATACGGTGTTTTCATTTATTATTTGTTAATTAAAGTTGGCGATTGCAACGGCACTTGGTCTTTAAAATTTTTAAAAATGTATTATTGTATAGCATATGTGTCCTCTTATGAACTTTGACGATTATTATTATTATTATTATGTTCTTTTAAAATTATTATCTCATTCATGTTGAAATATGGACGATTTCAATTCCAACTAGTTCACGTCTAATTATCTTAGACTTATCACGTTAAAAATAAATTGAACTCGTCTATTGATCCAACTAACTTATTCAACAATATCAAAAAAGAAGTTTAAATAAATTAGGTTCTTATTTCATTATGCTGAGGTTGAATATGTAATGCTTTCTAAATGTTTCAGTCTCCATAATCAACTAAACTACACGTTAAAAATAAAGCATACATTTTTAAAACATTAGTAGTAGCAAATTATATTATATATTTTTATTATATTTTGTGTGAGGTGTTTAACATTTTCCATTAAAGCAACACGTTTAAAGGCCTACAAATTTTAGAATTTAGAGTGGTTTGGTATTAAAAAAATAAAAAATTTAACCTTATTTGCTCTCATAAATTAAAGGTACATTTAAGAAAAAAGTGATACGGATCTAACTTTCTTTAACATGATACATAATAATTTGATAACCATAGTACTTGGAGAAATTACGTAGCGTACTATAATCAAAATTTTATGTTAAAAAAGTTTGATCGACTAAACTACATGGTGTCTAAAATTAAAATTTTCTTACGTAGTACTTTTTAATAAATTAAATACAGTCATTCACATATATAAAACGTGTAAACGAAGATGGATCGATGTCATGCCATCCATGAAAATTGAGGTTTTTAGCTGAAATTTACATGATCTAACTGTGTAGTATTTTGTGACCGTTTTAAAACTTTCTCCATGGTCGTTCGTAACATTTTAAATCATCAATGTTTGAAACTGGACGGTTTTAAGACTTTCAGGACACCTTACTACTAGAACATTTTGAAGATGATTAAACTCAATCTCATATATAGTTAATTAATGTTAATTTAATAAATACCAATTTCACTTAGATTATAAAGACGTGAGCATTTGAAAAATATTCATATAGGGACAAGTCAGATCCTAGCAGCATACTAGGAAACCAAATAACAAATTGCTAAGTAATATAACCACTAGGATTGGAGATCCAAGCGACCCAATTACGAGAGACTTTGTTGTTTCTGTTTGATAACTAAAGTAACGAGAACTGTTATATTAAAGGGAAAACATCTTTATAAATAATTTTCACTAGAGAGTAGTTCATCGTAGAGATTAGGTCATTTGGTTGATCCATCATTAAAGCAGGTTCATCTATATAAATTTCTTCTCATGTAACATAGGACCGAACCGATATGATGTAACGTCGTTTGACCGATGATTGTTTCAACACTTTGGAAAAATTTGTCAACTATATGTTCTGACGGAGTAGCTTTTTTCATCATCGTAGAAATAGGTTCAATTGTCAAATTTGTCTTTACTCTGATAATAAAAATATAGGACACGTGGTTTGTCGTGTAGCGAGTAAGAACGTCACAGCATATTTTTTGTCCGTCAATCTCGTCGTTTTCCTTTTACGCGGGTTAAGGGGATGGGATATTGATATTGACGTTCCTTAATGTGCGTAGATCATTGTAATATTCGGACAATTTCCTGAGCGAACTTTTTTTTTTGTACGTAAAATGGAATGTGTATTTTCCCTTATGGTTAACGTACTAAATGTTTAGTATGTGTTTGAAGAATAAAAATGGGGAGAAACATTGTTCACCATGCACTAGTTAGTTACTGCAAAAGCACAATCACTCATTCCATAAACTATATGTTATAGGTATGGATCTAGTAGTCACAAATAAACAAAATGCTCCATTGAGCAAGTAAGAAAGCATGCTTCTTCACATATACAATCCTGCCAAAATATTATGTTATGACAAAAACAAATACCCATAATATACTCAGCAAGACAACAACGAATTTTGACTCGAATATTGGTTATATATGTAAATGTTATTACTTAGGTAATAGGTATATCAAATACTAACATAAAGTCAATTAAAGGAAAGATACAATTCACATAGTCAACGGGGTATAATCTCAAAGAATATTATAATTGAGTGCCACCATTTGTCATTTATCTTGTTATGAAGAATCTATACAAATAATCACAAAACCTTGAGTAACCCATTTGAGAAGCATTTATGTGAACTAAATGATCAATTGGGACATAGAGACTAGATGAACTACGATGAAGAGCCACCTGCAAGTGTAAAACTTGTTACTTACTATTAGCAACTGCATACAGCAAATCAGCCTCGATTCCGGTCTAATCTGATCTCATCCATCAAATATAAATGCATATAAAAGACTATAGACTTTGACTTCTATCTCCCCGATGATAGCAAAGTTCAAGTGCCCTTCATGGCCAAGAAATGAATACAACCAATGAATAAACTCTGAGGTCAAAAAAAGAAAGGAAAGTATCATTCAATTCAAAGTGTCACAATGGTATATACAAACCCTCCAAAACTGTCATCACAAAATGGTATAGTACAAACCTTCCAACACTAATATAGCAGAATACACAGTTTCACATATATGGTCACAACTTCTAAATTGGATCTATCTCAATTCTTAGGAAATTTCAAGTAAGTATTTTGATGCTTGTCAAAATCAAAAGAAAACGTACCTTCGACACTGCCCATTGTACCAAGGCTTCAGATATATTTTGTAGTCTCTGAAATGACTAAAAATTAACAAAAGCTCGAGATTTCAACAGATGTATCAAAATTAGTCTGTTTCTACCCGGACCCCTTTGACCCGTTGCGCAACTGTATGACCATCTCTACATTTAATGCTAGATATTAACCGTTGTGACTGGAAAAGGACTGTACATCATGATCAACCCTCACTTGCAACAATTCATGTAAATAAAGGTAATAAGACTCACTAAATTCACAAAGATTATATCAGCATCTTTACGATCAAATCAATTTCAAATGTGGAATTTGTTTAATGACTGATGGTCTTGTAATCGGCTAAAAACACACAATAAGCTGTACAGTGAGAAAAAAAAAATACCATTATTGTCAAATTTGAAATGCAGGTAAATTCTCTAAGCTCAGATTCTGGAATCTCAATTACACCCCTGTCAAACCAAGAAAAAGTTTAAGATTGATCTTTATATCGTTTCAATATTTCCGTAATTCATTACATTGCCATTTGTGATGGTAAGAGACCTTAAAACTTTGTAGGCTATAAAATCATGAATATAATTAGAAAACATGCTAATTGCAGATACCGAGAGCTTTTCCTCATATCTCCAGCTACTTCATCTAAATATTAAAATTTGGTCCAGATCTGTTTGTGAAGTGGCTTGCCTCCAACCATATGGAGTTATAATATTTTCTAGTTAAATAAAAAAATAGGTAAAGAGATGGAGGTAAAAAAAATTCATAGTTGAGGTATTTCTCTTGGATGTCTTGTAAAATTACAATATTTACCTAAAAAACGACGACGACAACAACAACAACAATATTTAATTTAGTCATTGGTGGGGTATGGGGAGGTGGGAGGTAAGATGTGGACAATCATATCTCTATCTGAGGGTAAAGAGACTGTTTTTAGGGAGACCTCCGGCAAACATGATTGAAAATGTAGTAGTGCAAAGGAAGTATAAGTAAGAAAAATAATAATATGTCAGTGAAAGCGTTTGTTTGCAATAGTATAACTATAGAAACTAGATATATATGTATGTCATGTATGGCTATATTATAAGTTATAACTATGATATATATTGTAAGTGTACAAATCTATCGTAGTATGGTTTAAATGCAACTATAATATATAGGTATATTGATGCCATAAGACATAAGCTTAAAATATTATTATAGTTTAGAAATCAATATATATAGGTATAATCTCAATATAAATATAAAATAGAGAGCAAATAGCTGTTATTAGGTATATGTAATCGGTTTACGACAATATACAAGGATAATTGTATATAGTAGATATAAATGTATTATAAATATAATATATGCATATATATACATATTCATATTTTATACGTAAAAATTAGAGAGTACATAAATTTAACTACATATATGTATATATTAAACAAAATTATGTCTAGGTACTCTAGAAGATCCTTAGCCGCCTATTCACGAGACTCTTCTATCATAATCTTAAGGCTCCACTCGTTCCTATCAAATGTCATGTCCTCGGATAGCTGCAGCTCCTTCAAATCGAGTTTCAGTCTATCATCCGACCTAAGTTTTGGTCTACCCCTCCTCCTCTAGTCATCAACTATGATGGCTCCTTGCACTCCAAGAGAGAAAAGAAAGACAAAACATAGAAAGAAAGTTGTAAAAGGATAAAGATTAGACAAGCTTCTCCTTGCGCTTGAAGATTAGATTGTCAATCTATTTCTCCCATCTTAACTGATCTCCTTTCCGCTTTCTTGCATTAATCCAAAGGTAGGAAAGAAGCTCTACCTCCGCTGCCAATGCTGTGATCGTCTTGGATTTAGAGTTAAAGACTCTATCATTCCAAAAAGACCATAGAACCCAAATGAAGATGAGATGAATTATCTCGTGGACCTCTAGTAGGAAAGAAGGCCCATAGAAGTATGATATGCATTTTAACAACTCCAAGGAAGTCGTAGGAAGGATCTTCAAGCAGTACCACTATTTTTTTTATTTTAATCGACAGGTCCTTGGCAACAAAACACTCAGAGAAAATATGATTTTCATCTTTAACACCGCATCCACAAGTTTTACATGCTGAATTTGAACCAGTGCCCATTTTTTAGAGGTTAGCCAACGTTGGCAACCTACCATGACTGATACGCCAAGCAAGAATTTTAACTTTTCTAGGGACCATCTTGTTCCATTTCCATATGACAGTGGTTTGAGGGAGAGTTGCCTTATCACAGTACCTCCTAAGAGAAGAGACAGTAATGCTTGGACTTTTCCAAGCTCCAAGACCATGAATTTAACCCATTATGGGTGGTTGCAAACCGGAAAAAATCTATGAATCTTAGATCATTTTTCGACAACAGCTTGGGAAGGCTTATGATCGAGCTCCAACAGCCACCCCAACGTCTTGATCTCCTTGGGTTATCAAGGCATCCCGAGGTTTCACGGATTGCTTTAATTGCATCGGTCCAAATACAATTGTTTAGAGTACGAAATCGCCACCACCATTTGTCCAACAGAGCGTAATTTGAGCTACAAACTCTCAATGTCTAGTCTACCTCGATCATTTGAAGCGAGAATCGTATCTTATACTATCCATGAAATCTTCCTATTATCCACGTTCCCACCCCATAAGAACCTCATTCTTATTTTCTCCAATTGGTAAACTACTTTTTCCGGCCCCAGCCACACTTTTTGGCTTTTATATAGTTTAATTTGCATGAATAATAAACACAATGTTCCTATTATAGAATTGTTAACTACTTAATCGAAATTTGTTATACGTTCAACTATCTTAACGATAAAATATTAGTCAAACTGGACTTTTCAAGCAAAAAGGTGGAAATCGCCCAACCTAGTAATTGTTTCATGCCATAAGATGTGGAAAAATTTAATTTTTAGTACCTGACTTAAAATAATTGGATGACCATGTATCTAGTAAATCCTTCTGATTTCATGTATCTCAATATGTGCGTTGTGGTTATTCCCATCTATAGCAGCCTACAATGGATAGATTCAATCGATATAACATAACGAAATGACAAATAGAGGAAAGATCAATGTATTGAAATTGAAAATTGAGTAATTGACTATAAAAAGAGCATGATAACAATCACCTGAAGATCAGCTTCTTGTTTACCTTTCTATACCTACATGATAACATACTTAATAGAACATCAAGTTCCATCCATCAAAAGTAATTGGAGAAAAATGTTAGGTATGACATCCGAAGATTTATTAAACTAAAATGACAGTCTTATTTATTTGTCAAAGTTTTACATTACAAATGAAAGCGAAAATATATTACAAGTTATTCAAAAAGAAGACTATAAATAATAAAAACTTCTTCGGGCATCATCTGGTCCTACGGTTCCCATCTTGACGAGCCTACTAGATGTTTCCTGAGATACACACGTACATGCGTAAGCCTAAGGCTTAGTGATTTTGTGTGTTTGTGTATAAAATATCACACACAATATGAAGTGACGACGCAAAATGTAAAAATGTAAAATATATAAAGTATGGCGAGATCTCTATGTCTGTTAGGGTTAACCAGATCTCAAGTCGTCTCTGACATCGATTTAGCATAACGGTTATCTGTGTCACGACTATCTATACTAGAACTACACAGAGTGACTAGTATCTGCTAGTATCGACTTAGCACAAACAAGTGGCCGCTTGTATACTAATCGTACAAATATATATGTGGCCAAACGACTATCACATTTCAGCAATAAATACATATATACATATGAGCCAACGAACATTACGTTTTAGCTCCTGGTTACCCGACGACTAACATGATATAATATATCTAAAGTCAATGTGCGTGCTATTAAATGCAATTAAATAGATAATCAGATTATCAGGTAATCACGTGGTAGATCACATATATCTCATTTTAGTAAATAACAAGAAACTCACCTTGTTAGCTTAGGTTTTGATTGTAGTCTCAACTTATTAATCATATACATGTACACAATTAATATTTATGCATTCTGCTTAATTATTGTCACTAGAAGTAAAACGTAATTTACTTATGCCATATTATTATTTTATTGAAGTAGATAGATCATTAAGACTACATGTATTAAAGTGGGCATAATCTAATTTAATAAACTCGTTAAATATTAAATAAGGAATTAAGGAAACAGAATAACATTACCTTAGATTGTTGTAGTCTATTGTAAAACTAAAGATGCATATGAACGTATGGTTGTGGGTGTAATATATGTAGGTGTAGTTTTAGTTTAATTACAAGTTTCTATATATAGTAAGTGTTTAAGGTGCTCGTTACAAGTCTATACTAGGTTGATGATTGTTAATAAGATACATGGCATTATAATTCACGTTCCTTAGCTAAGAAGGATATTACTCATCTTCTAAATATATTAGTCATCAAATGGAATGAGTTTAAAATGTTACACATAATTCTTATGATATTTGAATTTCCAATTTAGTTATAAAATATATATATTTTAAACTTTTACATAAATATAATTACTAGTATATGTTAGTTCTTAAAATTTTAAGCATGACATTATTAATTATTAATGTTTTATATGGTATTATATAAATTTATCAAGTAATTTGTTAGTCAAATTTATTAATAACAAAATTAAAAAAATTCAAATTATAATTTATTTGTATTTTATAAGGATGTTCCATTGAACATGAAACATGAAGTAATAACTATAACTCAAAAACAAAGCTTATTATATTAATTTTCACCTCTTTACACTATCTAAGCATAATAGCCTAACATTATGATCCATACACAATACATATAGTATACTAAACCACTGTAGAAAGTTGGCTGAAACTCCCGTAGCATTGAGTGTGTAAAAATGGATAACAACAGGTGATATCTGTTCAATTATCACACATGGATCTCCTATAACATTAGGTGCACAACATGTAATTAAAAAATATAGAATAAATGAACAGAATGGATCAATGATCATCATCCAATAAAAAATCAAATGTATTTGATAAGCAAAGGGGAAGACTATTAGTTATTACCAATCGAAAATCGAACTTAAATTCCAAAATATAATCCATAATTTTAGGTTTTACCTTTGTATAAGAGGTTATGTGTTTAATGAGAGACGGGTATTGCAACTGTGATGGTCATGATAAAGAAGGTGGGTGACAGTGTGTTAGTCAACATTGTAGCAATCAATCACGTTTGATAGGAGATTACAATCAGAATAATCACAAAAGTGGAACATGAAGAAAGCCCAACATGAAACTAGCTTTGAAGTGGAGAAATTGGGAGAAGAGAGACGATGTTACTGGAGATGTTGAGAGGGAATCAACTAAACATAGGAGTTTACAAGGTGGTACGTTGGTATACACGGTGCATGGGGTGAAACCGCTCAACACGTATTTGAGAGGACAGTTACTATGGATTGTCAACTGCTTAGGCTTAGACTTTAAACTGATAAGATGAAAAGTCAATTAACTTTAGACGGCTACGATTAGAAGTCAACCTAAAAACAGTCCACTTGTCTGTCAGTGTATAATCAGAATTAGAATAAAATTAGAATCACCCAAAAGCTCAATTTAACATGTGTCATTTATTTACAGTCTCTGATCTTAAGATGGACGCTGGTCCACCTTACCACCGGTAGGCCTCATTCCTACTTTACAAAAACCCAGTTGATACCATGATAATCCGGTAGGACCAATGGGCTCACTTTGAATGACCGACAAATGTCATCATCTAAACCCTTGATACAAGAGATCGACGCTATTCGCTGGGATTTTTTTCTTTTTCGGTTTACTTTTTATTATTTAAAAGTTGGACTATTACCTGGCTATATATAATCTTGTAGGCCATAGATCACCCCATGTTTTTTCACTAATTTCTAGCCGTACACCTCTTTGGGGTTAGTGTTGTGATTCCTATATATGACTATGATTTTACGAATAATGAACACATAGTTAAGTTAAACAAATAACATAAAAAATACTAATGTACATTTAACACTAAAATTATGAACACTTTTTGATCCTTAGCTTACAAGAACTTATGATATCATACATCAAACTCCAAAGTTTTTTTAGTTAACTCACATCACTTTTAATAGTTCATGGAAAAATAAAGCTTCTAAATCATAATCTACTTTTAAAAATATAATTACTTTGATGGTATTTTAGTGTTAGGTTGTTTCTTTTAGAAAAAAGAAAAGAAGAAGAAGACTTGTAGTTCGTATATCATGCACTATATGGAGTATGTATGTATATCATTATTCTAGTGAATTATTCATCAAACCCTTATCTATACTCTTTATAAATCATTTACCTTTATCTTCCTTAATGTTTAATATGTGCAGATATGAATTGTTTGTTTTATCTTTTTATCCACTCAAATAATATGACATGTTATTATGGAAAATTAAATATTTACATAATAAAATATATTTATATAATATTACACAATGTTATTATGGGAAGTTTAATTAGAACACACATACTTACTTGTTATTTAGAAAAAGAATTATATGGTATATTTATATAATATTTTCAATGCAGTATCACAATTTTCAATACAGTATTCCCTTTATTAAATTGGTATATTTAGTAATACTCTTTGTAATCTCTCAACAAAGGTTTGACTTCTAGCTCTTGATAGGTTTGACTTTCTTTTTAATAATATATTGCTGAAAGATATGTAATTCTATAGTCAAATTAATTTCAGGTATATTAATTTTAAACTAAATTATCATTATGATGAAAAATGGTCTAAAAAGTGGTTTTGGTTGTAATTATTACAGTAAAACCTAATTAGCATTTTTAAATTTGTGACTTCAATCTAACTCTCCTTATACATAAGGTCCTGTAAAAATCAATGTTTATGATTCCTTATACATATATATTTTACAACACCTAAATACAAGATAATATGCTCGCTTGAACTAATTATAAAAGTTAGCATCAACCGATATTTTAAGAGTGTTGATTATTATAATAACAATAACAATCAATGTTTTAGATTAAATGTTTTTGTGACGGTAAGGATTAAGAAATAGTATCACCAAAAGTGGAACCTACAAGTCAAACATATTTCTTATTTTAATTTTAGCGGTATATAAAAATGAGTTATTTAACCGGGGTCGGTAGACATGTTTAATTAATCTAATTCCTGTTTCATTCTTTTTTCCTTTTAATAATTTTATAGGGTAAAATACACTTGTTGTTTTTGTGATTTTTTATTTTCTAACAACTCATTCTTCTTAACTCTTTCTAACACTAAGTGACCCTATAGTTACTATTTTATCATGAATGAATCCATCACTCGTTAAATCTGACAAGTACATAATTATCTCGTTAAAAATCATTAAATAGACCGTTTCTCTTCCAAATTTATGAACGTACCAAAAAAAAAATCGTCATCATCCCTTTTATTAATCAATGATTTTAAATCACAGTTTTGGATATGGACTTTATCATTTGAGAATTACAATAGGAAGAGAAAAGGTAGAATAATGTACAACAAAAAAATCAAAACAAAAACCACCAAAAAAATAGTAGGTATATATTAAGAGCGGGTGTACGTGAAGTTTTTTGTTTTTCTCATGTTTCGTCTATCTGTTTCTAGTGGAGCTTCGGGGGAAACTAAGAAAAATATAAATGCAGACGCAATGGGACAAAAAAATTTAAAATAAAATATATTTAAATAAAATATATTAAGAAATAGTAGGTAGATTATTTTATTTTATTTTTATTTTTATTTTTTTAAATAAAATTATTTAAAAGTCTTCTATTTTAAGAGTTTATATAAGTTTTTTTTCCAAAACAATTCACATATTTTTTGCCAAACGGGTTTTTTTATTTAAATGAGCGGGAGCTTATTAAGAAGGTATTTACTATTGCGTATTGAAAACAGATTTTGCATTTTAAGTAGATACTTCGTATTAGGCTAAATGGACATTTGTTTTTCTAATAATTATTGTATCTTTTAGCTTGTTAATTCTAAGGCGCTATAGTTATAAAAAGCCATTTCAAAAAACATATTCATTTAAAAGAAATTGGATATGATGATGTTATATACTTAATTTAATTTTAGGTGATAAACACCTCAAAATAATATTGTTGTGGTGTTTTTTTTTTTAAAATAAAATTTTAAATAAGTGTTTAATCATGAAATATATTGTAAAAGAGTTGAAATGAATTTTATTTTACAAAAAATAAACAAAAACAATATTATGATCTTTGACAATACCTAATGTTTTCAAACCTGGGTCTCGATGATTCTGGAGATATGGTCGGGTCCGATTCAACCGGGTTTATTGGGGGTCGAACTGATCTTTGACTTTTTCACTTTTATCAAAATTGATTGTGGGTTAATGAAATATATAATATCTTTGAACTTATTATGGCACTGTCAAGATAATCATTAAAAGAACTATTAGAAAAATCATTAAAATAATCGTTTACAAACTAGAAATAAATATTTGTAAATACAACATTATCAACAAACTATGGGGCAATAAATCCATCCAATAAACAAAAGGTCTAAAGTTTTTCTTAATGTTAAAGTTGTCCCACATCGGTAGTAACACAAATCACAATTTACCATGACCTCCTATATATTTCAAGTCAAGAACACAAGTGATTCCAACTTGACCATTTTGATTATTAATTTAAAATGTTGACCTACGTGGTTTCGATCGAAAAAAAAT
This sequence comes from Logfia minima, assembly GCA_963921325.1. NCBI lineage: Eukaryota > Viridiplantae > Streptophyta > Magnoliopsida > Asterales > Asteraceae > Logfia > Logfia minima. The sequence goes on along the minus strand of OY992775.1, from coordinate 8,410,366 downwards.
ATAAATAAAAATAAAATGGGTCAATAACCGGCTTGGTGAACCGGTTCAACCCGGTCCGACCGAAAACCTAACCAGGTCTTTTCGAGTCAAAATATACTATCGAACCGGACGTAATTAGTCCAGTCTAGCCCTCAAATTCAACCGGCCAAATTAACTCGAGTTTCAGAACGTTACAAACACCATATACACTTTCCCCTTTATTTAAATTATTCAGTAACACGTAGTAAAATACTAAACGTGAAAAGTGTTTAAAAAGTGGTGGTGAATTCGGACAGATTACTTGTCGCATTAGAGGGCGGGTGTAGGTGTGGTTGTGCATGTGCCACACGGTTTTGCCTCCATTTACACACAACTTTGCCATCACTTTCCTTTTATATATTTAATTTAATTAGGACTTAGTATTTCATGAATAAAAATATATGTAACTATTTTATCAAAGTTACTAGAGTATGGTATAATTTTACTCTTATTTTAAATGCAGTTCCTCTATATTTTTTAAATTGTGCACTAACAAAAAAAAAATCATTTTATGATGGTATTAATTGTTAATTCTATCCTTATATTTAAAACAAGATTAACTTGAAATATTTAAGGAATAGATTGTTGAAATTATTAAATAAAGGGTAAGATGAGAGCTTTTGTAATTGTTGATAGTTAAGAAAACTAATAGTATGAATAATAAAAATAAAACACCTAAAATAATATTGTATGTTTTAACATATATACTCATGTGTAAGTTACCATATGACATGTTAAGTTAATAATGTGACACCAGTTTTTACCGTATGATATTTTATTTTTGATTTATACGTTTTCATAATTATGAGTCCATATATATTAAATAATATTATATTATATAGGACATTAATCGGTTGTCTCTTTAAAACAAAGGTGACACATGAATTTGGAATTAGGGAAAGGGGTTATCCGTCATTTTCAAATCATTGAATTGGTGTGTTGGGTCCAAAAAAGGGGATGTGCAGCCCACATTGAGGTTTTGGAACCTTGTTACAAATTTACCATGTATTGAATATGTCAAATTTATCAATAATTGTCTTCTATCCGTATGTAAACTTACAAAAAGTTTAACCGTAAATTAAAAAAAAAGTATCATATCTAAAAGGGTAAAAATGTTAGTGGATATATCGACCCATTATGTGTTAATAGCGGCCCGTTATGTGCTAATAGGGCTTGGCCACTATTATTTATATCAGCTAACAAACTAAACCTATGGGTAATTAGTTAGAGACTTAGAGTATACAATCACTTAGAATTTAAGAGGATCACCGAATTATATATTTGTTTACATGTGGTTATGTGAATATTGATGTAAATTCGATTGAAAAAGAAAAAACTGTTAAAAACCTTAAAAATCATGTTTTAAAACACAAGTTAACCGATTTGTTCACATGATAATAAATATTATCTTTTGCATTTTTACATTTAATTTTAGAAATTTTTTAACCTTTTTTTTTTTTTTTTAAATCGAACATACATCAATATCAGTATTCACATATAAATCAAGATAATTACTTGTGAATATATATATATATATATATTATTCAGTAATTCTATAAGCTCACAACTCTTATGTAATATTTATTTGAACATTCACCTACAATAATATTAAACAACTAGTATCGGTAAAACAATGATATATTTTAAAACGTTTCATTTCAACCAAGTTTTTTGTTGTATTAGGTTTAACTTATTGAAGATATAATATAATCCACCTAAATCTCATTCTAAGCAAATTTATCAAAATTGCAATTTGTAAACAACTAGTTGTCCCATCAAGTTTTCATATTTAATATGTATTATTATCGTCATGAATTTAAAAATTTTCAATACAAGTTTTGGCCACGTAAAGATTTCTCATGATGTTATGTGTACCTTTTTTTTATCACACAAATAAAAGTAAACAACTATATAAAAAAATAGTAACTTTTGGGGTCAACAAGTAGGAACATTGTTTGTCTTTTTGTGCCAATTTGGTCAATATCCACCCATTTGTGCCAAAATTTCCATCATCATGTGTTGTGTTCATTTATATATGGACCCAAGTAGGATGAAAGTTGGTACAAGCAACCATTCCCTTTCTTTATTTGTATTTTATTTCACCATTTTTACATAATAAAATACATAAGTCCTTAATAATTAGTATTAATTTTTTAAACTATAGTTTGAATTTGAATATATTGCTAAAGGACATCTAATTTACATTCTTATAATTCAATTAGTTACGCTATCTTTTTGTCTATATTAACAAAATTAAAATACGATCCATAATAACTTGCATTATATACGTGAATAAAAAAGGTGATATCGACTATTTTAAATTGTATTTTGAGTATATACGAGTATAAAAAAGAGAAAAAAAACACAAAGTTTGGCTTGCTTCTTTTTGTCTTAACTTGTGATATGATCTAAACACCTTGAAACAAGTATTTATGTCAAACATGTGTCATATTTAATGTTAAAGAATGTTGTAATCTTGTAACTTGATCTTTAGTAAATTCAAATATTGTTGTGACAACTGATTTTAACATCTATCTTATCTATATTTGTACATGTATATGTTTGTATTTGTTGATGTGCAATTTTATTGTATATTTTTAAATAATAATATTTTTTTGAGCTTAAAGGAGTTGTTTGCAACTATATATGATACTATAATTTATTAAAGTTAATTAATGAAAAGGTCAATATCGGTATACGTTTAGTACTACATATGTAGGTTGTTTTGGTAATCAACCTTTTTATTTTGTTTATTTATGGTTTTTCGTAATTAAAATTGAATCGTGAGTTATTTAATAAGCAAGTCAAATGCATAACATAAAACATTATATTTGTTTGCTTTTGCAATATTATTATTATGCAGAATTAAACATACCCATATTATTTAAAGCTTCACTTGATTTAATTTAGAACCTATATTTAAGCATGAATTATGATATTTTTATCTAATATTATTAGTTAAAAACCAAAATATTACTGGTTATTCGAAATAATATATTTTTTTTATAAATATTGAAACTCAACGCTTTTTATTCATAAACACGAAATCTCTGTTTCATTTTTATAATGCAATAAAATTTATAAATCAATAACGTTAAGGAAAATTGTTTTTTTGTTTTTTTTAAATAAAAATACAATACAATGATCCATTAGACTTTAGAGCTATCAGTTTAATAAAATAGTTTCCCATTAATTAATTTGGGAATATTAATTGTTATGCATTTCTTAAAAAGATGGTAGCAAATTATACGACACCCACTAAGTTTTTAACTTTAGTGGCATCTTGTGTTATTAAATTGGGAGGCATAAGTCATCTAAAGAGAATGTGAAACCCATTTTGTGTTGTGAAGCATCTCATCATATTTGACAAAATAATTTTTAATAAAAATATAGATAAAGAATAATGACCATTTGTCCATTTTCCTTTCTTTTTATTGCACTTTTTAATACATGGCAAGAAAAACAAAATAATCTTTGTCACCTTTAAAAACCAGGAGTCTAGCTTTATTGATTTTATTATTACCCACATAATTTTATTGTATCATTTTGAAGATAATATGAGATATGTATTTTTGGTCTATGTATTATTATAACTCATTATAAAAATATAGATGTCAAAATAGTGATGAGTTAGTTGCTTGATTTATCATACCAAGTTACATCAAGTATTTTATTAGGTAAATGGTTTTCAAGGATCTCATGTAAGTAGTCTAGATTCATGGTGTCATATTGATTTGTTTCCATCATATCATCATTATTTATTTATTGCTTTTTCTTTTAGCATGTAAACAACCGATAGTTTAATAAATTTTAGATCTTTTTAAAACAATCAAATATATTTAATTTGATATTATGAAAGGTGAAGCAGAGAAGAGACTATGATATCATTCTAACATAGACATGATATCATGCTTATCTAGATGCATGTAATTATAAGAGAATTAATTTACCATTAAACGACAATTGATAAAGTTCTAAAAAGGAGAAAAGTAAAATGGGGGAATTATGTACCAAAAGTTTAAGAGTGTGTTTAATGGAAATGAGTATTAAAAAAAATCTATGTGTCTTTAGTATTTTAAAGAGAAGCATGGGAATTAAAGTAATAATTTTAAATCTGATTAATATGGTGGGTTCATATTATCTTTTATGACAACTGAGTTCTTTTTATTGCCATTCTCTCTATCTCTCTAATTATTTGTTCATTGCTCATATATATCTTTAATATTTAATATTATTATTATAATAACTTAAACTATAGCTTTTAAATTAAAATTATATATTTTATATTAAAAGGTTCATATTCTTATTTTTCTACTTTTCTTTCAATCCGGTATCAATTACTAAACTCAACTACAAAACATATATACCTAAATATGTAACACATGGATCATTAGAAAACAAAACTTGAATTGTACCAAGTAAGTCTTAAATTAATTAATTAACAATAATGAGCCTAAAGATTGAAGAACCCGATTACAAGAATTAAATCCACGTTTTCACTAACTTAAATGTTTTGGTATTATTGGGCCCATTGTAAGTCTTATTTAACCCAACAAAAACATGAAGAGTTTAACCCGATTCTTTATTGGGGTTATACCATTGGGGCCTTGGGGGTTCAGGTCTCATAAGTCCGTGAATACATGAAGATATTATTCTATATTTCATTTGGACTTTAACCCAACATCGATCATTGTATCATACATCTTATGTACTTATAATTTATGTTCAAATTTAATCAAATTATACACTACCAGGGATGTTAATACTATATTTATATTATGGTAAAATAGTGTAACTAATGTAGTGGATCCGCTGTTGTTTCATACTCCAAAAGTTGCTATGAAATGAACTGCTTCGGACTTCCGGTATGCTACTTATACTGTTTTAAATGGAATTTATTTACATGAATATATCACTGAACATAGAATTACCAAAGTACGTATGCATTTTGTGATCATTTGATGCCCATTGCACACCATGAAGGTCGGAATAAAGGCGCTCTAGTATGGAGCTTCATAAGTTTGTTTTGTTATTTTGGAATTTATATATAATCATAATGGGTTTAAAGGCTGTTTAAATTTGCAACATAAACTGCATATGTTGATCAAACTCAAAATGTCAAGAAATGAAAGTTTATTTTAACTTTTGACTCTTAATTGGAAATATTGTTTTACGGAGTATTAATCTTATCTAATTTAATCTAATCTTATCTAAATTCTAAAAGGGTAAAATAGAAAGCTTACAATAAATGGTGTGGAATAAGATTAGGTGTGTGAGGAGCACCTCCCATAAATCTATAATTATCATCATTATCATTAATATGTTATTGTAAGATAAACTATGTGAGTATCTATGGCTTTTTTTCCAACTATAATGCAACAGGTTCCGTGTAATACAAATGACTATAAGTATGGATTGGTTTTTATATATTCACAAGAACATTTCTTGGATTTATGTAGGATTTTATATTTTTATAACTTGAAGAACATGTTATTTAGTATAAAGTGGTTGAATAGAATATGGAACATCACAATTTGGGAAGACAGAGCAAACTGAGTGGAATCGAAATGAGTTTGTTCCTAAATCGAAATGCTGTTGAGAAAGACATTTTGGCACTCCAGAACGGAGTTGGGGTCTCAGCATCCAAACTGAACGATGTGTCTTCTATATTCTTCTTTTTTTCACTTTTTTTGTATGATCTTTTTTATTTTGAAGAAAGTTTGTGTATGTATGTGCTTGTGTGTAATGTGTGTGCAGAAGGAGTCAAGTGACTGGAAGGAGAAGAAGATGATATAAATTTGGTTTAGGTTTTTTAAAATGGGCTCATTAAAAGTTTGAGCTCATTTTTTTTAATGGATTATTTTTTAATATTATTTTAATTAGGTTAAACTAATTAAAATTAGAATTGATTAAATTAAGATATCTGTTTTAAATTATTTGAATTTTGTAACAAATGAAAAAATCAAAAGTAAAATTCTTGAATACTGTTCTTATTTTTCTCTTTTTCAACAACAGTGTTCTCGTTGAACACTAAAATACTTGGATTACCGCTTCGATACTTATAAAAGCTACAAAATTAAGAGATCAGTTGACTATTTACAATTAAAAACAGTAATCATAATTTAGTACCTTAACTGACTAAAACATTTTCACATACATCTAAAACTTTTGGTAAATCGACATTATGATAAAAATTTATAATTTTTTTTTTTAATTGTTAGCTAAATACATGTTTCAAAAAAACTTAAATTGCTAACTACTGGAGCGTAGATATATATATATATATAAGTTCAAATAAGAAACTTAAATATCGTAGGAACTTAAGAAATGACTTCAAAATCATTTTTAAATATCCAAAACACGTTATTTTACAAAATTTTCTTCGCAACTCTTTATTCAAATAACTTTTACAAGCTATTTTTCGAATAAAAAATTTTTGACGTTTTTTTTTCTTTTTCTATTATTTTTTTTAAAATTTTTAATTCATAATAATCACATTTTATAACTAGATAATCACATGAATAAATGTGATTATCAAAACCCTATTTTGTGATTATCTCGAACACATAATAATCACATTATATTAGAGAAATCACATGTGATTATTATGTTATATTTTGTGATTATCTTGAATAATCACAATAAGAATGACTGTAAAAAAATTTCGAAAAAAAGTTAATATTTTTTATTGAAATTTTTATCATAGCTTGCAAAAATTATTTTAATATTAATCATTGAAAAAGTTTTCAAGAAAAACGTATTTTGGATATTTAGAAAGTGATTTCAAAATCATTCCTACGTTTTACGATATTTATGGTTTTTATTTGAACCATTCCCTATATATATATATTCCGGAGTTTGTAGACAAAGTTGATTTTTAACTAGCATGATCAACTTAAACAATAATATTTCTTAAAGACACGAATAAAACAGTCTGCTGGATGTTTACGTACATAACAAAATATTATTATAACATTTTAGTTTTTGAAATCAGTTTGGTACATCAACTCGATGCAATATATTTAGACCGTTTCTTCTTCTTTTTTTTGTTGCAAAAAAAGGAAAAGAAAAAACAAACGTAGAAGGTCAAGTGCTTATGCATATGTATGTGTGTGTTATTCATGAAGAACTAAAAGCACACACTTTGATATAATGTTATCATTAGTCTTTTTGTATAGTTTCATGGATGTAATGAATAGTTAAACTTTCATTGCCGTGCATGATAATTCAACGTATTGCTTTTTTACTCTTTCCAACTAGCCCAAGTAGGGGCCCATACCATCTTTATGCACAAAATCTACAATCCCAAATCTATGTACAATTTTCAATGCTCAATGTACAATCACCAAAATGGTTTTAAATGCAATTAGAGTGTGGTAATAGTTGCTTTAGAAAAGGATTTACCTTTAATTATAGTAATTCCTAAAATGTTACTAGTGTCATCATGTGACCGTAAAAGGAACCAAAGTCCCACTACTTAAAGTCTTAAACACATTAAGTACAAGCATATAATGCATTGAGGCCTCAAGGTACAACTCATGAGTCAAATTGCTTAAAGTCCAAAAGCTCATGAGTCATGACTTCGATCTTTTAAGGTCAGGAGAGTGTATGTATGGCAGGGTGTTCAAATATATTAGTATTCGAATTTGTAACTTGAATATTCAAAAATTCGATTACAAGATATTCAAAATTTCATATACTCAGAAATTTTGGATTCTCATTTGAATATTATTTTTCATAAACTTCGAATATTCGATTTCTAAAAAATAATTTTCGTTTATATTTTTACAAATATTATGAAAAGTATATAAGATAAATAGATTATAGTTAATATTGATTAATAATGGTAGTATGTAATTTAATATTTTCAATTTTCAATATATGAACTCGATAACTTAAGATTTAGTTACCTAATGTGACATTTTGAATGATTAAATAATTAATTTTCTAGTTCTCGGATATTCATATTTCCAAGTTAGGGTATCAGAAAATTCGGAATCGGATAATGATATTCACTATCTGAAATTTCAAATATCTGAAATTGAATATCCTAATTTTTAGATATCCGACTTTAAATACCCCTATGTATAGCCCTACATTTAATACAACCTTCACATGCATTAAAAAATAGAGAGTGATTAAAATCGTAAGTATCTCTATTACACGATTATTTTTGCCCATATGTTTTTTGCCCAATATAAAATATATTTACAATAATAAATACACATTATTTGTGCTTTATATCAACAACCATATGAAAAAGTAAATAAATTATATGTTATGTTAAAATAAGAAAAAATGGTTTATATAAGTAAGTGAGAGGGGGTGAATCACTTATCTTATGATTATTAACTGATTTTAATAAGTTAAGGTATTTTGCTTGAAACTTTGATGATTACTTAACTTGCAGTTATAAACAAAGTAAATTTGCACATAAGTAAAGAGGTAAAGGTTAGAAGAATATCATAAAGCAACACCACAATTTATAGTGGTTGGGGTGACCGTTAATTAATCTACCTTAATTCACTCACCGATTATGCGATATCGAGATCTATCTACCAGATGTTCAAACCTTTTCACCGGTAGGTATGAAAACTATTCAAAGTGTTGTTTCTTCTTCACTAAGAACACAACGCTAATCTTCTCTAACTAAAAGAAGATAACCTAATCAAATTATCTAACTTCTACAATAAGAAGTCTAAATATCAATTGTATGATGATTCCACTTTTAATAAGGAAGATTTCGTCTAAATATCAATTGTATGATGATTCCACTTTTAATAAGGAAGATTTCAACTCCAAGAATATCTTCTATTAACAAATAAAAAATTACTGATCTTGAAATGATCTTCTAACTCAACTTGAGGAGATCACCACACCAAACTTTTCTTCTTCCAACTCTAGAAGGCAACACATTTTTCTCTTTTTCTTCAGAACCTTGGAATAACAAAAGAGCGACTAACTCACACAATGAGTAATCCCCTAACAAATGAAAGGCCTAAACACTTAATCATTCTTAAACAAACAATTAGAAGAGTATATATGAGATACTCCAACAAACAAACACTTGAGGATCTCTTAGAACAAATTATAACAATATTATAGTGGTACAAATTATTACAACTCAATAACCTCACTACATAAATCAACTATTTGCTTAAAAGCTTAATCTCTCACACACTCTTAGTGATAAACAATTCAAGGTTATATCACTTTTAATTAGAGAGAAATGCGTATTTTTAAAACTAAATAAGATAAATTAAAAGTTAAACATGAGTTGGATATTTACAGTCAAAATGTCAAGATTTTAAAAATAATCATTTGTGGTCCACAGTTCGATCGTAGTCGTGTCGTGGACCATATGTCTAAAACCTTTGAAAAACATATCCATTAATCATTTCAAAACATACTTTCCTAAAATCAAATTCTATAAATTAGTTCCCAACACTCTACCAAAATCATAATCATGATTTACCAAAGGGTTAATAGACTAAACACACTGGCTAAACACAAAAATACAATTAGTGTAGAAATCTCTTTACACAATGCTACTTGTATTTTCGCGTTTGACTTTAATTCAAAAGTTGAAGGCTTCTCAAAAGATTCCCTCTAACCATTTAATGTTTATACAATTATTTTTATACTTTTCACACTTTTATAAAATATTCCACAAAATTTATAAAATAACTATGGTTTTATAATGTGTTACGCATTTATAAAAATAGTGACCAAACTCAAATTATTTAAGAAATTAAAAGTTGACTAACTTTGACTCAGACGATGAATCAAAGACATATGTGTTCGATTGGTTGACCTAAATATTAACCTGAGAAAGTGGAAATGGTCCAGCGTAACCACGGTCCCACCGTGAGTGGGCCATGGACCTATTGTCCATTACTCTTGTCGGTTTGACTTGTATATTTCATGCGATGTTAATGCAAGTATATAATTTCTAACAATAAACATAATCACAATGTTAATCACCTTGCAACCATCAAAACAAAATAGTGCATTTCCACATAATCATTTACAATTAAATTAAACCAAACAATGCACATTAAAGTTAATTTTCAAGTTTGAAGTATAAATTTTTAGTGAATTTTTTTTGAATGATCGTAATGCATCTCTAGTTTGAAGTATGTCATCCCTTCTTTTATGTTGAAAACCCTTTATGAATTTGTTATATAATATTTATATTTTAATAAACTTTATGTTAAACTATTGAAATAAAGCTACAACTTTTATGTAAAATTTGTTATATACAGACTTATACACTACACAATTGTCTTTATCGATATTTTAAAATATTAATACCTAAAGCTTACCGTCAAAATATTATTTGTCTAGCTTCATCAATTAACTTATTAACGTCAATATCATATTTTCAAATGCAATATATAAAATCTTCAACCATTTTTTCATTAACGTTGTCCAATTTATCATCTTAAAAGTTATCCAATTTGTTGTTCATACCATATCTTCCAACTCCAAATATTAGACAAACGTAATAAAAACGAAATCACTCTCTAAAACTCAAATTAACATTTATTATTTTTGTATATATTGAATGATTCAATTTAAACTTGGAATGTTAGTCTCGATTGGTACTAAAAATAAACCTTACTGAAAAAGGTAATGTCAAAGTACGGAGCAATCTTTATTAAACTTAAAAAATATTTTAACCATTTAAAAAATATATTTCATAAAAGTATGAAATGTTGTATTAAAAAAAGATTTATTATTTATTGAGTAATTATATTTACTCCTATTTATTTTTTTTAAACAGTTGAACTTTTATTAAAATTTCAAAAATAACAAGCCAGTTACTTTCTCCTATTAAATATAGTGGCTTCAAATTTTGTCTCATTAAATCTTTAGAAAGGTTTAATAAATTTAAAACATGTCAACTTGTTAAAAGTCGTTTTCCACTTTATTTCAACAATGTACCTTAATATTGCAACTATTATATCGATGGGATGTTTGTCGAATTGCAATTATACGCATAATATGCACAACTTAAATGTAAGGTGAGGTGATTTGTGCGGTCAAAATTACAATAATGTTAGCGGCGAATGCTTCATAAAACACAACAAATCATATAGTGTGCGAAACAAACTTGATGATATAGAAATCACATGTTAAATAAGTTTAGTGACTTTGAAACCGTGAAAATAAGAACTTTGTAGAAGTTGAAGTGTGTGCTTTGTCAAATTGTGACTAATACAAATTAGTTCACATCTAAACTATGGAGTAATATGTGTGATGAATTCATGCCTATGTTTAAAAAAATAAATGATTTTTCCAATTAACAAATAATAAAATATGTTTCTAACAATAAAGTCAATGTACCATAGCGGGAAGTGGAGAACTAGAGAATAAACAAAGCATATATTCAACATTTTTCGCTATAAAACAATTTAAAACTTTTTAAGAACACTAGGTCCCCCATATTATGTTTGATAATTGGTCAATTGACCTATAGTTTATGGAAAAAAGACCCTCACCCCTACACCCTTTTATTATTTGACATATGAATTAATACTTAATAGGATCATAAAAACAAATTATGCTTTAAACCCACCTTAAATATATATGATTCTATTTGTTTCAAAAAAGATAAAGTGAAGTTAGGGAAGTATAAGAAGTCCAATTTTTTAATCTTATGTATTTCAGCACCACCACTTTGGACTTTAAAGGGTATGGTTTCTATTCCTGTAAATACGAATCTTTGTGTAGGTTTGGTCGGAGGTTTTCATGGTAGTATATAAAAGACAAAAAAAAAGAAGTATTTTGAAAAGCAAAAGATATGTCTCATTTGACCATTTTCAAACGACATTCTGTTCTTTTTTTCAAAATTATTAGGCTTATTTGACATATAATTTTTAGGAGCTTTATTTTTTAATTTTTCTAATAAAAATAAGTCTTGTTTGTCATGTACAAGCTGTAACTTAAGTGTTAAATGAATACCTCAATCTCAAAGCTACTTCTGCTACTATAAGTAACTTTTCATGAAAAACTCAAAACTTGAAATTACAGCTACAATTACAACCTAGAGCTACTTTACCAAACATACTCTTAAAGTAATCATTCGTATTTGATGTAGTAGTGATGTAACTAGAGAAGAGAAAATTACTTATTTAATTATATTTGACATCCTATAAATATCTGTTTTGATCAAGAATTTCGTTTCATCACATAAATTTGAAGTGAAGTGTAGTAAATTTTTTTATTGGAGTGGATTCTTAGAGCAAATTCTTAAGTATTTTTATTAAATAGAGCGAATTCTTAAGTATTTGAGCGAATTGCTGGTCATTTGAGCGAATTGCGACCATTTTAAAATACCATTTGAGCGATTCTTATCTTTTTAAACTAATAATCAATTTTTACACTACAATTCATTTTAAAATTAATGCGATGAAACAAAATTCTTAATAAAATAAGATATGTTTTAAAATTTTGTCCATTTCAAACATAAAAGCTTAAAACAAAATTTTATCATGAAACTATTTCTCGTATGCTATGATTTAGTTATCCATGACATGACATTACTTTCTATTTTTAGAAGGCAAATATTCTAAATCAAAAGTTGGTGATTTATTTGTGACATTACTTTTAATCAAAATGATCTCATCTTACCCAAAAAAGAATGAGAATACCATTGTTAGTTTCTTATCACATTTAGCATTGTAAGTTCATAGGAGTCGACATTTTGCAACCGATCATATAATATCTTGTTATAATTATTACACTATAATAACTAGAAAATGACTAGACGTACATACAAATCGGAGAATTGTAAGGGTGAGAACCAACATGAATAATGAAAGCGAATGATGTCGTTTCATTCCACAACACACATGCAAGTTAAAAGCTGAAAGTCTCTCATGGTCCTCCACAAATATCGATACATTAATTATTTACATTATATTCAGCAAATTATTTTAACATATAGCATGTTATTTAACATGAATATGATGGAAGTATGCAACATTACATAAATTAATAATGTGTTCTTTAACATGAATATGCTTTTACCAATAGACTTAATTATTTTTCACTTTACATATTAAAAACTAAAAGGACACCTATTTTATGATAGATCAGAACAAAGTTACAAACACCAAATAAATAGACAAATTTGAAACAATTATATTAATATTAATATCTAATATTTAAGATAAAACAAAAAGAATTATTCACAAGAAATATATATTATGATCACGATTGATAATTTCATATTTTCCCAATTTTTTGACACCCCAAAAATAAATCAAAATGAATCTAAAAACACCCTCCCCAAAAAAAAGACAAAAAATATATTATACGACAACGTTTTTCTACTAAAAATTAAGAAGCAAATTCCCTATTTTACCCTCTCCACTCCATGCATTGTGAAGTGGGTCGGGTCTTCTGTGTACCCGCATTAATCGGGCATGGAGTCTGAACCGGTGGGACCATACAGTTATACTGCAAACACAACGAACTACTCAATGGAATTTCATCCCTCGAATTAATCGGCATTCCTGTTAAAAAATTATGTTGTAAATACAATAACTTTATATTCCCAGCCATCAACCGGTCCACGAAAACCGTCGGAACAGAACCGGTGAACCGGTTATTATTCAAGTAAAGATTCTGAACCGTTGCAAAAAGTGGTGACACTTCCCCATACAACATGTTGTGACTAAGATCAACGGTCTGGATTGAAACTGATCCTACCGGTTGAACCGGTCCTGTAAACTGATTTCTCTCGAGTTGGAGATTCGTAACTGGGAACCCGAAAACACAACCCGGGATTGAACCAGTGAATTGGTTCAAACTTAAGTCTAGGTAGTTCAAGCGGTTGAGCCGGGGAAGTAACTGGTCAACCGGACCTGAAAGCCGATTCCACGATAATGAAAGGTATTGTAACGAAGAAGGTAGCCAATCCGAACCAATCGAACCAGATAAATCGTTGTGTTTAACGTCTAACCGAGTTAGCGTTTGAGAAATGAATTGAGGCAGTGAACCGGTTAGATGGTTGTGACACAGTATAACATTTGTTAAACTTGGTAAACTCCCCAGGGCCCACGGGATATTGCCGGTGATCTGATTATAACTCAAATCGAGTGTTCTCAGCTCACGTAGTTCTCCTAATGTAGCCGGAATTTCATGTGAAATGAAATTCCGACTAACAGCTAAAAACTTCAAGTTTTTTAACTGAGACAATGTCCCAGGCAACGCGCCCATTATCCTTCCCGGGACAACAGTAAACTCAACTAAGGAACTCAATTTCCCCAGGGCAGGATGAAGCCTTCCCGAAAGACCAGGTGCACCAGCACGCGGATCACCTAAATTTAACGCGATAACCTTATCATTTTCGCAGAAAACTCCAGCGAAATTACAAGGATCGGAAGTGAAATCCCATGAGGAAAAGTAGTTAGAACCTGGCATGTCTTGTAACGATTTTCGTATCGATTGTAACGCGAGAAAATCGATCGGGTCCATTATCGAAGAACTCGAGATAAATCGAGTAAGAAAATAAAGAGAAAAAGAAAGAATCCTCAAATCACACTTCATTGTGATGAATTTGGGGAAATATTAATATACAATGATTTGGTATTTTAGTGTATGTATATAGGAAGATTTATATGTGTATATATATGAGATTTTGAGAAATAAATACAAAGAGGTTGATTGATGAAACTTTACCGTGAAGGAGGTTATTGTTTTTTTTTCTGGTGGGAAAATGTGGCCGTGAAAGCTTTAATTGGGAAGACAGCTAATTAGCTCTGAAAATAATAGAGAGAAAGAAGAAAGTAGTGATGATAATAGCTTGGAGAGAAAGAATGAAAGGTGTGAGTTGGCTTTTAGCTTCTTTGACAAGAAGCTGCGACTATATTTCTCTTTTGTCTCTTCGAAAGGCAAGCAAGGATTCATTAAAAGCTTAAAACGACAAGATATACAAAGTGCGAGTATATTTCTCTATTTTTAACATTTGTTTGTTTGTATTTTTTGTTAGATTAAAAGCTGATAATAGCATTTGTGTGATATTTTATTGTTAGTGATATGTTATATGTATATACCAGCTGAGTTAGGATAATTTTATTAAGAGATAGGGAAGAAAAGAATTTAATTTTCTATCTTTTTCAGTATAAAAACGAGTATATTTGTATTTATTTTTATCACTAGTTTTGATAAATATACTAAAACACTGCATTATTTATTTGTACAGTATAACTTATTAATACTGTTTGTGGTGTATATATCAAAATTAATGGTAGAAATATCAATCTCCTATAAAAAACGGTCCTTGTCTCGGAATTTCAATCTTTCAAAGTTTTAAGGATGTTACCATTATTCTTAAATCTTAAGGATCTTGTTTCTACATAATTTGAATTTTTTTACAGTTGTCCTTATAAATTTGCATGTACATATATAAATGTATAAATAACTCATTTGTATAAAAGATGTAATAAATATTAGATATCATATACAATATATAATAGTATTGTTGAGTTTTTTTTTTCTCATCATTTTTTATTTATTTTAATAATCACATGATAAATGTGTTTGTAAAAAAACTATATAAAATCTATTTATTTTTTAGTTGTAGCATTTCTATATGATGATTTTAGAATTTGTTTAATAATGTCAACATTTTGGGTTTGATGGAGTTTGGTTTTGGAGGAAGTTGTTCTCCGATCCTACGTGGTTGACAGGTCAGGGGAGTTGGCGGTGACCTGGACGAGTACCATGTGACATTTGTGGAACCTGCCAGATACATTTATGACATGGTAACGACAGTTTTTTCTTTCTTGGCTTATTTTGTGATTTTGCGTGTTTATTCTAAACATATTTAGAAATTGTTTCTTTCTAGCTTCTATTTTTTTCGTCGGTTGTCATAAATTTATTGTGGGAATATTGGTACATGACTATGTAATTACGATGTTAGCATTAAAAACGCCGGTCAGTTTAATAAAAAATAAAAGAAGTTATTTATTGTTACTAGAAATGTTTTTGAAATTATTTTGTAGCAATGCTAAAAGAAAATTTGTTTTCTACTTTTCCAAATTTAAATGTTTGTTACGAAGAGAGTTAAAGTGCGTTTAGTTGCAAAAACTTCTATACATTTTCAGAAAATTTCTCTACGAAAACTAGAAAATTATAAAACGTGTTCAAATCTAATTACTATTCTCCTTTTTATAACTAAAAAGTTGAAAACTATTTTATGTAGTTATCTAAGTTTTTATCTGTATTCTTTCTTAAAAAAAAGAAAACTCTATCCCTCCCACTTAAACATGTTTTTTAAAAATTTTATAGTTTTCTAAAAAATAAAACACTCTTTGTTGCTTAGAAAAACAAACAAATATAAAATTTCAGTAATTAAATGCGTCTTTATTTGCTTTGAAGTAAACATAAACAAAATAATACAAAAATCATATATCCTGTGAGTTTGACCGATTATATTAACTTGTCTTTTTCATTTTCATGTTTTTGTCTTTTCATTATCACATGATATACGCTTTTCTAATATTTTGTTTGTAAACTTTTCATAGCTTTAGCATTTATTTATAGATATCGTTACAAAGTATCCAACTATAACAAGAGATGAGGCAAAAAAAGATGCCAACAACTGAGAATTTTATTAGGTCATGTTAGAATCTTCTAAGAGCACTTCTGTTATTTGGTGAATTTGATAACAATTAGAGTTTGTATTTGGGTTGGGTTATAGAGTATTAGTATTTTGAGCTTGTATTAGGAAATAATTACTAGTTTGTTCTATAAACAAGGATGGATATATAGTTTTAGGAACTTCGTACCTTCGATATCTATACTTGCAATTAATTAGTAGAAAAGCTTCGACTTCAAATTTGTGTGTCTTCTTTGTATTCGCTCGATGTATAGCGCGCCATGCCACTACTTACGATCGATAATTTAACCTGAAAAATATATATCTAAAAAGAAACAATCACAAGTATCAAAATCAATTTTTATAAGTAGATCAGCTGCAAAGTTACTATTTACGACTGATTCACGAAGAAAAATCAAATGTTATTTAAAGTGTTTAAGGATTGTAGTTTTAGTAAAGGTATAAGCTAAAATTTTCCAACTTTTAATAAACTATTTTACTTCGATTCATATAAACTTTCTGCCTCCTTTATTAGGTGGTGCTATTAAAATGTAAGACATAAGGAAAAAAGACTAGTTAGTGGCAAACTATCATATTCGTCTTCGTACTAGAAAACAATGCCATATCGTATGCCTAAACTTGACCAATTAATGGCCATTAAATGGGATTCTTCTAACCAATGTATCGGCAAATTAATTAGCCGGTTCAAGGTGAGTTGAACGACATAAAAACTAAACCACTATTTTCATTTTTACAACGGTCAAAACGTTTCTAACATTTACATTACAAGTGTATATATAAAATGAGTATGTTTCGATGTCTTAAAATAAGACAACTAAATAATAACTAACAAAATATGATACCAATATCATGAACAAAAGAGTAAAATCCATCTTTTCACGTATTGTTATCGTGACAGAACATGTGGACTGGTCAGCGTCGTCAGTTATCGATGAAAATGCAAGAAAAGATTAAGATCCATCGCCAAAACAATTAGCGCTAACCAAAAACTGTTAAACAAGTAGTAAAAATATGTAGTAAAAATGCAAAACCATAATTGAAAAATAGTTATAGCGAGAGAGCATGTGAACTGATAGTGTTTCCGGTTATCGATGTTTATGTAAGAAAAGAATAAGATTCATCACTAAAACAATGAACGCTAATCAAAAACTGTTAAATAAGTAGTAAAATGCAAAACCCTAATTAGTGTTTGAAATTACAATTAAAAAATGAATTCTTGTATACCTTTAACTCTTTAAGTCAGTAAATGATCCTAGTACCTTGTGATGTCAAATCTCTAACTAATATTTGAATTTTTATAACAGGGTCTTGTAGCAAATGGCACCATGCATGTCACCTAGTCAAACATCTAAGTTACCCCGACAAGCAAACCAGTCTTTAAAAGTCAAAAAGTTCTATAGTTTGAAACTGACTTGTACAGTACAAGTCACAAAGCCTAAACCCATGTGGGCATAAATACATGTAACATATTCTAGTATGCACACGCAAACAAAGATATGAACATACCAAAACTACTTCTCCTTTACTCTTGAGTTTTAACCCAACATAAACCTCATCTATCTTCCAACACAAGCATCAATTTGGAAGTTACTTCAATAAGGAACCCAAATCCCACATCCATTATCCTAAGTCCTAACCATACTCCTACATGGGCCCTGCAATGATAAATTTGCAAGACCATTTATGTCTTTTCAAAAAACAACCAATAAAAACTTAATCACTTTACATTGGTTGGAGGTATGGTTTCAGCCTTATATATGAATCAGGATTGTGATCATGCTTCTGATAAAAGAGGGATGTGTTTGTATTTATACACTATAGGTAAGATGTCTCTTTCTTTCATCTACATTCATTTAATAGATACAAGGAGCCCCCTACCACAAGTTAAAAATAAGAGAGTAAAAAAGGTAAATGTGACGTGATAATAAGGAAGTAAGAGAGGTTGATCGATATGATTTATAATGTATAAAGCACACACAACTACAAAAATTGACAAGGAGAACAGTTGGTTTCATAGAAATCGTTAGGGTAGAAAAAACGGTCTCTATGCCAAACAAATGGGCCTACACAAAGACAATCAGTCTCTCAGGCAGGCCCATTGAAACTGTATAGAGACTAGTTATGATACTATTCTTTTCTGCTGAGACCTGTTGTGCAACTAGTCTCTATGAGGGTTTCAACGGGTCTCTTTGGGTCTTAGCCTCAAATCTTTACTAGTGACACATGATTAAACCCAAGTACTTTGATCACAACCGATTATTGTGCAATAAACCGTTCGTATGTGTAAGAACATCCCAAACTTAAAGAAGTAGCTAGTCTATTTATTAGAGTCAAATAAGGTATGTTATGACTTTTAACTAAGATGTTACAGTCAAATTGCTAGGTTTGACCTCTAATGCCAAATTGTTATAAGGTAAAACAGTTATGTCATTCTTGGTAAACGTTTAATTTCCATTTTGTTTGGATTACTTTCTTACAGTAATAAATAAAGTATATTATTTTATACATTTGGAGAGAATTTAACTATGATGACACATACACAAAGCAAACATGATAGGAAGTAAAGCACATGTAATAGACAAAATAACATTCATTCTCTTCACCTAATGCTAGACCCACCATATACAAAAATTCACATTTTATTAACAAAACAAACATGAGAGATATGATCATATACTTTGACAAATAGTTGAAACTTGATTGTTGATTGATTGATTGATCAAAACACACCACTTGAAAGGCATGAAACCTGATATCAAGTTCTTCAAAAAGGAAACTTTCAAAAATACAATAAATTGTAGAATAGATGTAACGAATAAGGAAATGGTTAGTGGTTAACAAGGGGTTCCAAATATACTACCGCTATTGCTTTCAGCACTAGATTTCACATTGTTTTATGCTCAAGAGGGAGTAGTGTTGGTTTTGGACCATTTTTGTAATTATCTTCAATTTTATGTCTGACAGGTCAAACAAGTAAAGTGATATGAATTAGCTAAAAAGAGAACATGTCAAATGGGCTGAAAGTCACTCAATTTTTGATTTACCGTGAAATAGTCTTAAAAATGAGTTGTGCTAATGAAATAATTGAACTTGTATATTTGACTCTCTAGTTGTATACAAAAAGGTTCAAAAAGTGTTCCAGATCAGACCAACACCAACTCGTACCAAAAAATCATTTGTTTTTCCCCTAATCCGTTCAGACCTGTTACCAAATCCATCCAATATTCTGAAATCTATAAGGGTGTGATCGAGAAACTTTATTTTTTCGGGGAGGGGGTTTCTTAATGGGAGGGGTTTGAGTTCTATCTTTTAAGATAAAGCTCATTCAGAATGTAGCTAATAAGAAAACTAGATACCTTTCATTACATATAGATGAAACAAAACCAAAATCCTTCGAACTACCATTTAGTTGAACGTGATTTTGACTTTATTTTTTCGTACTTAAGTTGACTTTGTATTTGTCAGTCTTGCCATTTGTGCCATAGATAACGTATCATGTGGAAGATTTATGATGGCAATTTACACTAATTTTCTTCTAAACTTATTATGGATTCTAGCTATGGGCAATGTAACAAGCAAAAGTCTTGCAGTAAACATGTAGTTTGACCCGAGGCGGATTTACAATGGAGTCACAAAGGGCAGTTACCCCCTAAAAAAAGTCTAAAATTACGTCTGTTGTATTCCTCCCAACTTCCATTCGTACGTAGAACAATATCATTGTCATAGGAGACATTGTTATTCATCATTTCATTGAGTTTCATGGCAACATTAAATGTATATTATTTGTGCTTACTATATGTAAAAGATGCCGGTTTACATAAAGTTATGTCATGAGGTGGGATCTGACCAAGTCCAAGAAGTAAATACTTGGGCCTCTCACATGGGCATGATAAGTGGAAATTCATTGTGGGCTTCTCTAGTCTTTTCACAGTCCATCATTGAGAAAATGGTTGGTCAAAGTTTGTTAAATATGGAAATTCAAGAGTTGAGATGAGATAGAATATTTTTTAATTGCCAGTTTTTTTATTTATTTTTAAATTGCTCTGGTAGTATGTTTATAAACTTGCCTTGCGAAGAAAAGAAAAAGAATAATTCAGGTAACCTTTTGATAATTGCATACAGAAATGTATTGCTATTTGTCTCCATAAATAACATGTTTGATAGTATTAGCTGATCAGGTTTGAAACTTAGAGAGTTAAAAGTACAGGAATCATTAATAAAATAGTAGTGATAAATTGCATAAAATTACAGAAAAAACCTACAATTCTTAGCATTTCATATCAAATCAACCGCACATTAATGCTGATCAACCGGCCATGAGAGATTTAAGAGATGTTAATTTGGGTTAAGTAGTGTGTTTACAGTTATCAAAACAACCATAAACTCTCTAAATGTCGAATTTGACTAAAAAGCACATGCATACGTATATATACCGGAGAAAATACATATCTTTTGAAATGTGACATAATTGTTGGACCAATATTATAAACTAACTTAATTCTTTTCTATTGATGCACCATTTTATCTCACATCATTTTGTAAAGAACTTTTTTAATAACTCTAATGTAGACATAACATTCTCTCTCTATATATACATACCCGAGCTAGTAGAGTGATCGAGTTACACTTTACTATGGAGATATTATTTGATTAATCGCTTTCTTCACTTGCATTATGCTACTTCTCTTTCCGTTACTACCCTTCGTCTTCACCTGAAATTCAACCCAAATATAAATTATCAAAAAACAAATATCTAAAGTACTTTTCGAAAATCAATTAAGTACAAAACGTCTTAAATACCATACACATTATTATATTATAAACCTTTTATATGTGCGAATCAATTTATACCGTGTACAAATTACCTCCCTAACGTCAAACAACAAACGATATGATCTTACCTTAGCTCTCATCTTAGCCGTACACATCCCACCATCTACACAAGATTGTACGGTTGTGATTTCAACTCCAAGTTCACTTAACTTCTTCATAACATCCAACAACAGCCCATCTCTATGCTTACATTGCATCTCAACCAATGCATCACTTTCTATAATTGAAACTTCGACTTGTACCGCGGTCCCCACCCTCCCTCCGGGCCCACCAACTCCCCCCTCCAATACTCTAATCTTCCTCTTATCGGCCACCCTCAAACGATCGAACTCGTTATGTGTACGACCATCACGTTCCTCTAAATCATGAATCTTTTTTCGCAATTGTTTCACGTACTCAATTGTGTCACCTAATATCGATGCTTTGTCCATTTTAGTCACTAATGGGACTAATGACCTAAGTATAACAAATCTTTCATTTAATTTCTCTCTACGACGTCTTTCTGCTAAAACATGGTTTGCACTGAGCTCTTCGGGTGAAATTGTTTTACGCAATTGAGACGTTAATGCGATAGATTCAGAGGTATTGCTTGTGTCAATAGACTTGAGGTTAGAGTGGAGAAAAGGTACATTGAAGAGGATGTATTTGAGGAGTTTTTGGGAGTTTGAGGTAGTTTTGTTTGGGAGATGGTGAGATGGATGATGATCGGACGTCCACGTGGTGAATGATGATTGGATGGAGGAAAGTGAGTTGTGAAGTGATGTGGTGTTTAAGTTGGGTTGTTGAGTTTTTTGACTGTGAAGGATCGTTGAAACTGTGGTAGAGTAGTGAGAGTCCTCTTGTGCTAAGTTTTCTGTTTGAAATAAATAATTGTAGGTGTTAGTTTCAACTCCTGTGTATTGACTTCGTTACTTTCCTTTTTTCTGTAACATAAGATTTGGTATTTTAAGCACCAACTCCCTAAAAATAAGAAAATATATAAATATATACCTGATGCTTGTAATAGAATGTTTGACTGGTTGTTTATAGTCAAATCATCTGACCATCCATGGGTTGACTCGGGTCTACACAAATTGTTTTGCCTCGTCTCTAACAAGTTAAAACGCGAATCCAAATGACTAGAATCATCGTTCGCTGATCCGAACCTAATATCTTCAGACATATCATGCAATAGCTCATTAGCTTCCATCACCTCAACCATTACATTTTTATCCTCATGATCAGGGCGTTGAAAACCAAGAAAATGACTTGTTTTGGCCACAAAGTCCAACCCATTTTCGTCTTCTTCTTCTTCATCTTCAATGTCATCGTCTTCTTCCTCATCATCGTCGTTTTCAATATCTTCATCCATTGAGATTTGATGAGGGGAGATGGTGGTGTTGGAAGAATGGGCCGAAAGGGCCGGTTTAGGAGGTAGGAGAATTGGGTTGTCATTGTCTACAACGAAGAAAAGTTTTACATGTTGTATGATTTCAGTAGTCTCTTCCACCTACATTTGCATAGAAGTTATAAATAAATATATATATATATATATACATATTTATTAGAAGGGTGACTTCACCACATCATAATCCATGTAACAAGTTAAAGTGTGTCAGTTTAAATTATTTTTTTATTTTTTGTTGGTAAACTGAGTAAAATAAAAGAATAGCAAATGTTTATCAACTAACCAAATTCTACACTTTGATGCATCTACAAGATAAAAATATACATCATCTTGTAGTTAAGAAAAAAGAAACTGTTGATTTGGGGGGTATGACTCATGCTTCTATCAGTAAATAAGATCCCTACTGTTACACATTTAACCGCACACAGATTCTGATTCAAGTCTATTATAATAAATCCGCCGCAATGTAACATGTAACATTACGCATCTTACGTACAAGTAGCATTATGAATCATTCTCCCATTAAATCATTAATCTAACAATAAACTCTTTTTAACCATACGTAGTATTTATAAAACACCCCTTACATAAGCTAGTGAACTAATTAATCCACTCATTATGAAAACATCAAATTTGTGATCATTTGCTAATTGACAAAAGGGACTAAAGCAACGGTATATAGGTCTAACCTTTTCGGTTGTTCCAAGTTCAACAACTCCATTTAATAAAGGGATGCATATCACCGTCTGCAGAATTGATATTCGAAGTTAGTATCAATTAAACACCAAGATTATAAGTTTATGTATACGTAAAAGTTGATTAGGGGTGGAAATCAACTTGCCTGTATCCGAGCACTCTAGACCAAGAAGGAAACCGCGGCCAAGCAGCATTCATTGACACAAACAAAATGTTAGACAATGACTTATGTTGTTCAATCTTCCGTTCACTAAAGAGTTCATTAAAGATGTATAATCAAACGAAATGTACTAAAATGACAAATTAATCTTATTACTCTGTTTGGTATCTGGTAGTATTAGTCATAAGTTCATATTGTTAATTGGGTTCCATATTAGGGAAAATAAGGGCTGCTAGCAGGGCCGTGGAAACGTTTGAATTGTCATTTTCAAGTTTTTTTATTATTATTTTCTTTTATTTTTTTATTTTTTACTTTGGTAATTTTTAATATAATCAATTTCTGTAGAAAACTCAAGACTTCAATTAAGTTATATTTTATTTATCTATACAAGCAAATAATAATAATTTGCTTATTATAAACAATAAAAAGTATGATTTCGAGATAACTATATTAGAGGTTACGAATTGAACTTGATAACTTCCTAAGAAAATTAAGGCTTCGTTCTCAAAATTAATTTTGTATATATTTTAACCAATTTACTCATTAATCTCGTGTTAACTCGATAAACTTTGAACTTTTGTCCCTATTGAACCAGATTTGAAAGAAGGAACCATTGATTCAGAACGAACAAAATGAAAGTTATCAGCATTCATATTTTGAATGAAACGTCTGTTGTATTCTTGTGCCGCTTATTAAATACAGTATATCCTAATTTAGTTGAATGAAATGTTACATTAATCGATACATATTGTTGTCATTAGGATTGTTCATTTTTGGATATTTGAAATTTTGGATATGAAATTTCACCACTTAAAAAGAAGTATACCATGTGAGATGTTCAATCAAAAGAAGAAAAAAAATTGATTTTTATGATACAACTTTTTAATATTTTCAACTAGTCGGTTTTAGGAAATTTAATTTAAAAAACTTAAAAAAGTAAGAGTTGTATTAAAATGACTATAATGCCCTTTCAAATGAACTCCCAAAAAGTTTTATACTCGGTTTGAATCCAAACTTACCACTTTAATTCAAACTGGATGTGTACATATGCCACAACACGTGATATCTAATTCAATGAGACGTACTGCCTACCTTAGCAAGGATAGCTCTTGTAAAGGTTTTACTATCAACTTGATTGGCACCTGTTAGCCACACATGTTGCTGCTTCTTGTACGCATTTCCGACTAATCTGCAACCATATATATATTAACCATAAATAAATGAACTATCATCATCACTCCTACCTTGCAACAACATTAAAATGGCGGTACAACATGAATAAATGTGGTTAAGATTTAGCCATCACTATTTGAAAAACTGTCTATTCTAACAACCAAAATTCGTTGGTAATACATATCTAATGCAAACAAAAATAATTTTTGGTACTTTTTTTTCAAGTTACCAACGAATTAGCGGGAAACTTACCTAAGAAAACCAAAACATTCAACAAACTTAGCTTCTTATTACTAAAAATTTGTACTTTTCGATTGGTAAAGTTGTTTGTGAATCTGTAACCCATCAACGATATACAAATCGTTCGTAAACAATTTATCAATGAAGAATTACCATTGGTAAATTATAATTTTTATTTTACCAAGATCTTTTCACTCGTTGGTAAAATATAGCTGGAATTTTCATTTCAAAAAGTAACAAAATACCTAAGAAGCTGTCGTTGCTAAAGTAAAACGTCAAATTGCAACGTTTCACTATTATAGTTGATGGTAAAATTGTTATCGTTGGTAAAAATTCATTGGTATATATTGACAACATTTCAACCAAGATGGTTATTAAATATATCCGTTTTTTACAGTCATTTATGGCTTCTCGCTGATTTTTCATTTAATTTTTCTTACCCTAAAATAACAATAAGTTCTAACGATATTAATGCAACAACAGAATCAATAATTAATTTCACTTGCAGAAGTGTGTAACGCAATTCTACCAAATTAAGAACAACATTTATGTAAAGTGTAAACTAATAAATGGTTAGAACGACTTACCCATCACCAGGAGCAAAAGAGAAAGAAACACACATCAGATAAAACCATTCGCATTCCGTTAGATCTTCAGGTGACAATGCCACTGTCGGCCTCCTTACTGTCATCTGCTGGTTCTCTGAAACTTGTTGATCATCATTAGCCAACGAGTCGTATAGCTCTCTAAGTTGCTCACTTCTACTTAACGCGGCCTCTTCCGTGCTAACGTTCATAGATTGCACTGTTTTCCTTGTTTTTATTGCTCCATTGTAGCATCCATCCCCCCATACTAAAGCCCTAATCATTTATAATGAGAAAAACGAAAAGGGAGCTGATTTGTACACAACAAAAAATTTGTTCCGTAGACAATTTATTATATCAATATAATTATGACCTTTTCGTTTAACTAAAATCGTTGAAAAAATTAATAAGTTGTGGTGTACAAATCATTTTTTTTTATTATGTATAAATTACTGTAGATGAGTTCGATCTGATTGTAAATAAAGGCTTAACATTACTAACATCTCTATATACCAATTGTATTATATGTGCATAATAATGATCAATAACGAGTTCCGTAGCATCAACCATAACCTATTTATACAGCAGGTCGAGCTCGTTCCAATAAAATAGTAAAGAAGCTATAATTATAGAGATAAAAAATATGGATGTAATTGAGTTACCTTTGTTGAGGACAAAACTGCCAGAAAATAATGTAAGTCCATTGAATAGATTGTATAGCAGACTGTAGCATTTGTTTTAGTGCATCATAAGGTAGATGATCAACAGTAGCCATGATCTAACATATAACTCCTTTAACAAAATACTTTTGGTGATTCATATATCATTTTCAAATCATACATTCAACATAACACTCATTTGAGATTGTGTTGTGTGTATGTATTTATGTTATGATGAGAAATGAGAGAACTGAAATGAAAATAGGAGATGGGTAAATAAGAGGAGTTGTGTTTTGTGTACGCAGTTGACTGGTTGGTTGGTGTATAATTAAGACTGTCAAGTACGGAGTAATTGTTAGAACTGTTGCGAAAGAGAATATAATGACGTGTGATATTTTGTTTCCTTCATTTGATTATCACTTGTCAATCTATACCACTTAGGTGAGAATAATAGTTTTAGTTATTGATCAATCCTGCCAAAAAACATTTATAAACATGTCGACAAAGATATATATAAGTATATATAATAATGATATTATATTGTAGTATATAAGAACGGAATTTTCTTATTTATTTTTTGTCTATCAATTAATATTTTGTTTTATTTGCTTTTGGTGATGGTGATGTGTTAAGTGATTTTGATGGTATATTAATTATGTCTTTATTTGAAGGTGTTGTCGTAATTAATCGAGTGGTAAGTGTTTATATCGTTGAAAGTTGTTTATGGCTAGACTTAATCATGACTCACTTATATCAATTTTGGGCTGAAAACATACAAATGAGGTGGAAATGAAACTAGCGGAGTTTTATTGCAAGACTCTGCTTGTAATTTCAGAAATTTAATACCAACAACCCCACATATACGACGGGTCACTTATAATATCAAGCTTTTCCTATTTTATGTGGATGATAAAATTGAGTTTGAACAAAAAACTACTAAATGAATATAGCTAGTACCGGTAGATATTTCAGATTTGTAAGATTTGAAGTACTTTGATGAATATTTTTGAGCTATTTGAGCTCTTGAATCAAGCTTGAATCTTATTTAACTATGTTGGGCTCACTAGTCTTAATTTAGTTTGTGTACAATTTATTTAAGTGTTACATTCACTAGCTAGTATAGCAGCGAGTAGAGAAGATGAGAATGTTCTCTTCTCTAAATAAGATTTATGATTTTTAAATAATATATATCATAACCATAGACTAACACTTGTTGTCACTAGATCTACTTAGTTTAACACTTCAAACATGCAAGAAAAGATAACTTCGAAGATATATTTTGTATTTTGTTATTGTTAGGTGAAACAAAGATCAAGATACAAAATTAATACTATATCAACCAGGGACCAGTGACATATGACAAATTTACCACTGGTCATGAGCATATACCTAGTCACCATTAATTAATTAAATATTTAGAAAATATCTAAGTTGAATTTAGAGGGTTCTTTGTGAAAAGTAACAGTGTGGCAAATCACTTTTCACAAATAAAGTACAAAAAAATACTGCAAAAAACATGAACAGTTATTTTTACTGTTCATAGTTTTGTCATTTGTCGTAAAGTTATGGTGGTAGCATTTAAGGAAGTAATGTACTTACCAATCAAAATGTGACACATCAAAATTACGAAGATAACTTTATAAACATTCCCCGACTATAAAACATAATGTTGGATTGAAGCAAATGTTATTCTTTTCTATACTGTAATTTGTTACAATATTTATTACAACGTATTTACTCTCGTTGAACTCATTGACGATCGAACCAACGAGTCAGTAAGTTCTTAACTTAACAATTTGTTTTAAGCAAGTGTTTACTTAAGAGGGTTTTTAAAAATGTCATCGTAATAGGTAAGTTTAGATTAACTCGTGTTTAATCTTATCTTGTAACTTACTTTGTAATTTTTTGATTAACTTAATAAAATAATTATACCATTGAAAAATACAACTTGTGTTCATTTACTTGTTTCACATAACTATTTTTATATTAAATATTAGATTGTAAACTTGTTTAGCCAAATCAAAGTGAGTTATACCGAGTAAAAACGCTGTAATACTCGGTGATAATCGGGAAAATCAAAGTCAAATGGAAGCTTTTCCATTTGCTTTTGTTTCTATCATCTAAATTTAATCTTGTGGTGTTAATGCTCTGCATTAGAGTCCAACATGTAAAAATTTTAAATTCTGATGTAATTTGATGCTAATTTTTGGTGCGTTTCTAATCTCAACCATTTCAAAATCAAAATAAAATATCAACAAAGGAGTAATAACTAGAAACATAAATTGATTTGAGGGGTACGTACCAGCGCAGCGAATGCAGAAACCATGAGGGCACAGGTGTGAACAATGAATGAATGATTAAATGACTTCATAGCTAGGGCCTAGTGTATAATAAGTCAGGAGATATGACCGATGTTGAACTCAAAGTTCAACCGGTTTAACGTCCGATAACCAATCCAACCGACTTAGTGTATTTGAATTTAAACGAGAGTGAAGCTCAATATACAAATTTGTTTACTAGTCTTATTAGTCAATCACTCATATAACATAATTTTCAATGTACTATCATAACTTTTAATATAGTATTTTTCTTATCAAATCAGTATATTTAGTAGTTACTTTTAAATGACGTTCATTAAAATAGCACGCGAGTGTGGTAGATTCCCAAGAAAAATTAACTATTCCCTCACTTGAATAAAGTCGAATATGGTATATGGAATAGCAAGTGACTTAATTCTGAAGAGCAAATGGAGTCGAGTGAGGTATTACAAAATGATCAGGGATCAAATCGACGTGATTATTTTACTTTCAAATGTTTAGGTTAATATGGTGTATAACACCCCTTAAATTAAGATAGGGTTAAATCTGTCATTTGACTCGGAAGCGATGGATAAAAGATAATATTATAACTTATCTTACAAAATGACCATAGATTTTTCGCGAGTTTACAATATTAAAACACTACTGAAACAAAACATATAATTGTTATACAAAATCCACATACACGTTAATTTACAAAACATTCAAAAAACATATCAAAGTGATGGCACGTGTCAAACATTCTTCAAAACCACCTTCCTGCCCAACCCACAAAAGACATGCATAACCTGCAGGAAGGGAAATGGTGGAATTAGCACAAAGCTAAGTGAATGAATGTACAACTAACAATTCAATTCAGCATAACAATCTGTTTACATTAAGCACAGTAAACACATAAACTCAAGAGGATCGGCGATTACTGAGGAACCCTACAGCCGCGGTGGCCCTCAGTAACACTTACCCACAATCTGTAAAGGCCCATACAGAATAGGCCGATAACTTGACACTACAACACAACAACACAGTTTCCAGCGACAACACATGTATCTGGAACCTGTGTTGAACACAGTAGTAACCAAGTCCAATCGCAATTGACCTCTGAATAACACAGATGCCCGAAGGTCACATATGCATAACAAGTAGGTATACACAATCACAACTCAGACTAAACAGTCAAACAAGGTTTACGTTACTTGTTGTAATCACACCATTACAACTAACTCAAATTATGAGTTGCAGATCCACTCACCTGTCTGCTACTATCCACCTCTCAGAATTCTAATATTACTGAGTCTTCGACTGATCTGAGAATACAACAGATAATGAGTTAGTAACTCATTTCGTAAGCGTATAACATATCTCAACGCATAGTATCTAGATAATAAACATTTATCAAGTTTAAATCATCATAATAGCACATTCTTACAAGCAGGTAATTCCCTGAATTCTAAGGAAATAAGAGTTCAATCTGGAACGAAACTCGAAAATCCCGGAACGTCATTTAAAAACTGAAAAATGCCATTTTGAAGCCCAAGACGACCCCGAAAGGCCAAAAACTTACAGGGCTATGGTACATAGTCTTGATTAATTGATCGATTCCGAGTGACCATGCGAATTTCATCAAAATCTAATTTTTAGTAAGATTTTCACAAAACTTAGTAACACTTATGCATTTTCAAAATCTGCACCTCTAGCGACATTGCAATATCGCCACTAGCGATATTGCAAGCGAAATTAATCGCGATATTGGGTAGCGATATTGGAGGGCGATATTGCAATATCGCCAAACCAGTTCATCCTGCGAACTGGGCAGAAAACTGGCTGATTTTCACCAAAAATTCTCAAATCGAATTCTAACAACGTTTCTACACAAATTAAACGTTCTAACACTTAGTAAACACATAAACAAACACTCGAAATGCATCAATTCAACATAAAAACACATAATTAAATCAAACCAACTAACTTTCTCACTTTTTGTAAAAAAACAAAAAAACTAATCAAAACTAACCTTAATCTGATTTAATCCACAGAAACGAGTTGTAGGAATGATCTATAATGAATTCCGAATCTAATGAGACAATTTGGAGATGTTTTGGGCTTGATTTGAGCTTCAATTGTGCAAGTGTGTGTTTTAGTGTGTGTTCTTGGTGTTCTTGGTGTTTGTGTGTGTTTTTGAGATGAAGAATGTAGATGAAATGGCTGATTTCTGGATTCTTGAGTTAATATATATATAATTTACGTATACTACGATGTATTATTATCATTAATCTAGGACACAATGGTATTAGTTATAATAGTTAGGCTAATCCGTATTTTAAACTAAAAATACCGTAATTCCCATTTAATTATTCCTAACAATTATACATTCAAACATTTCATATAAATGAATTCAAGTAAATAAGGTAAAATAAGGTAAATTTACCTAAAAATACTAGGCCATTGGGGAGGATGTTACATGGTGGCTACCACTTTGAATAGTAGTTGCTTTTTCTGTTTCTTAGTTTTTATTTTGTATATTTGTAAAAGTAAGAAAATATTTATATGTGAGTTCAAATTTCAATGTGATAAATATGTGTAAAAGTTAATTTAAGTGTAGGTTCAGTGTGAAAATGATGTAGCGATGATGTGTCAAAAAAAATTTAGAGTGGTCAAGTGACCACTCCCTTTACTCTAAGAAAAATTAATTACTCCCTTTTACACATTTCGTTTTCTACTTTTTCTTCAGTATTACACCCATCTTCTTTATCTTTATCCTTCCTTTTTCAGAAACCTCTCTTTTTTATTTTACCTCATTACTATTGTTATATGATTTAGCAACTGCTGATATTTCCACCGCTACTATTAACGCCGCTAACAACATCCGCGAGATGGGTGGAAAATGAAATTTAAACGCAGATAATGATCAACAATCGCTGGTAACCTTAAATACCTCCTTCGACATAGAAATTAAGAAAATGGGTGTGTTCATGCATTTTTCCTTCGATTTTGCATTGAAAAAAAACCAGTCCAATCCGATTCCAGTTCCCGGTTCGACCGATTAACTGGCCGGTTGTTGACTTGGTTAAACTAGATCCAAAACTTGTAACATCCTCTCCCGCGGTCTGGTAATTTCTATTATTTTAATTGATTATCTAAATGTTTTAGAAATTATTTAATATTATGTATTTCATTGTGAAACGTAGATAAATAAGCCCCTTTGACTTATGGTAACTAGTGAAATATTAGTCGTTTCAAAATTTGAAATTTTGATTTTCTGCGACATAAGGTTTGTGTCGCAGGTGGTGTCTGTGCGACACAACGGTTGTGTCGCAGGAATGTGTCGCAAAACGGGCTGAACTGAAATTAATTAAGGAGCTTAAGTGTAATTCGATGTTATATATATAATTACGCCGCCCAAACCTTTCCAGATAGTTTCCATACGTTCTAAACTACTTTTAAAGTGTAAAACAAAGAGAAAAGAGAGAAAGAAGTGAGAAGTTGGGTTTTGAATCAAATTTGAGCAATTCGCTGTGAATTCGAGGTAAGATTCCAATTATTATGTATTATAGTTGATTATAAGTGAATTACACGGATTGGTATAAGTTAATTTGAGTATTACATGTTTGAATTCGCGAATTTCTAATCTGGGAACTGGTCTGTTCATCATTGCGACACAAGGTTTGTGTCGCAGGTTGTGTCGCATGAATGTTCTGCGACACAGTTGGTTATGTCGCAAAAGGCGGCCATAGTGAGTATTGCGACACAATGTTAGTGTCGCAGGTTTCTGTTGTGCGACACAGTGGTAGTGTCGCAAGGGTTTGTGGTGCGACACAATGGTTGTGTCGCTAAGTTTATAAAAGAGTTTTGTTTTGCAAATTTTGAAAATGCGTAAAGTGTTTTTGAGACGCGGTTTTGTGAAAATATCACTAACTCGGATTTAGTTGAAAATTTCATGGTCACTTGGAAACGACCTAGTAATCAAGGCTATATGCTATTAGTCTAGGCAGTTTTTGGCCATTCGGGGTCATCTAGGGCCCGAAAATGACATTTTTCAGTTTTTAAACGTCATATTCTAAGTTCATTTCTGATTGAACTTTTGTTTGTCTAGACTTCAGGGATTACCTGATTTGATAAATAGGTATTATGATATTTATGGAACGAACTTCTGACTTGAATATGATTTTCTGTTTCAGATCAACGTAAGACTCAGTGATATAAGAATCCTGAGTGTGGAGACGTCAAACGTATCGGTGAGTGGGTTCATAACTCATCATTTGATTTAGTTGTAACTATTTGGTTACAACAAGTAAACGTAGATGTGTATTAGACTGTTTAGTCTTGATTATTGATTATTGATCTACGTGATATGTGAACTATGTGTATTGTGTTATTGAGGTCAACGTGTAGTTGGACTTCTGGTTATTATGTGTTTTACACAGGTTTTGATTCATTTGTTGTGTTTGAAACCTGTGTATGAGTTTAATAACCAGTAGTTATCGGTCTATTCTGTATTGGCCATACGGATTGACGGTAAGTGTTCTTGGGGAATCCCCGGGTATTATGATATCCCCAGAGCCACTGATCCTCATTGAATTATGTGTGTTTACGATTATTTGGTGTAAACAACTTGTTATGCTAAGTTGAATGGAGTGTGATGAATCTATTCACTTAGCTTCGTGCTAACCCCTCATTTTACTTCCTGCAGGATATGTTTTGATTGATTGTGGGTGCAGGAGGTGAATGGTTGATAAGGGAATATTTGACTGCGCTTAAAGACTCTGATATGGTTTTTGTAATAAACCTTGTTTGTAGAATTTTATAATACCCCGTCTTTTGTAGTTTTAAACAGTTTAAATATTGTGTAAATATGGAAAAATGTTAACTGTTTATGTATAAAATTTAATATATACTAAGGTAATGTATTTCTAAATTCATGCTTCCGAGTTTATTAATATTATATTCTTAAATAGAATGAGGGGTGTTATAAAACCGGTCCATAACCAATCGGATTTCTTGCTTCTTTTTTTATTTGACCGGTCGAATTAGTTTCTCGAACATTGAATATGACCAACTATTACAGAGTAGTATATATAAAAAACTTTCAATAAATGAGCAGTGCCATATAAATCTAATTATATAAGTCCGAAATACTAAAAACAAAAAGAGTTAATGTGTAACTCTCAAAAATAAAAAATTACCATAAAATTTGTGTTGCATGCAGTTAAACTGCAAGTAACATTCATACGATCTAGCATGGGGTACTACAGTAAAATTTGTGTTACTAACCTAGTGGTGGAGTAGCAATCTTACCATTAGAAATGTCACAAGTTCATCCGTGCATACCATACGTAGTACCCCTCCTCCCCTATTTGTTCCACCTATATGTTCTCTTTTCTTTCTCTTCTCATTTTTTATATAATTAATGTTACTACATATTGTTTAATAAATATAAACATAGTTATTAAGTAATTAAACCTATCTACTTCAATGATGACCTTTTTTCCTTTTTTTTTTTTTTTTTATAATTTAATTATAATAACATTAAACATATAGTAATTTTGAATTAAAAATGTTAAAAGTTCGAAAAGAGTCGTTAAACTTATGACTCCCTATTCATTGTCCATATAATAATGAATTTAAATTTGAATTTTTAAGGGAGACAAGGCTTAACTAAATTCACTTCAGTCAAAACTAATATCGTGTTGGTAAAAGTAAAAAAGTGGAGTTGATCCGATCTTAAATTCTGTACTTGCTTCTATTTTATTTGTTTCGTGCCGCCTCTACAGTCAAGTACGTATATAAGAACACAATCACTTACACACTTATGTCACAAATATACAATTAGACATTTATTTGTAAATATTTATAGGGTCACGAGGTTTGTATACCATTGTCGTGACCCTTGTGAAGGTGGATGTAATGATTAAGATGACAAAGATATAATCATTATGTGTGTGAATGTAATTATTAAAAGGTATAAATCATATATATCAAGAGTATATAAACCTACAACCCCATATTTATAATAGTCTCAACCCATTAACTATCAAAAATTATATATGGTTAATTAACATGATTTATCATTGCGGTTCTGGATATTCAAACTTTTGTGGTTCAAATAAATAAAAAATAAACAAACAGCTAGTTGTTCTGATTAATTCATATCTTTCATTTTTAATCTATGTTTTCATTTTTAAATACTTCAATTTAATTATACACTTTTAAAAGTAGATAGAATAATTGATTAAAATTCCTTTCTTACCTCCAAGTATAAAAATTGTAACAAAAAAAGATGAGTAAAAAGTTAAAGGTTAAACTGTCATTTTACAAAAAACAAAGTGTAATGATCATACATTATTAAACTGTATATTTTTTGTATGGAGACAATAAAACTAAAACGAAAAAAGTAATAAATAAAACTCAAGTTTAGAAACAGATTTTTGATTTTGATTTTTGATTTTTAACTTTGATTTGATTTTAATTTTGATTTTTAATTCGATCAATAGTAGAAAGACACGTAACATTTGCACGATGACATTTTCAGGAACTTACATCCATTCATTCAATCGCCCGTAGGCCCCATACTCATGTCCTGTCACTGTAAAGAATAGATACGACTATGGGTCTTATTATACCTACCTTCTTTTTTAACTTTCACCTCAGTTACTTTTCTTTTCTTTTCTTAAATTTCATCTCCAACCCTCTCTTATACATTTCGTCTTGTATCACACTTTCACTTTTTACCTCCCACCCACTTTTATACATCTAATCTTATTTTTTAAATATACCTTTTATTTTTATAAAATTAAAAATAAAACCTATTTTATAAAATTAATATTTTTTAAAAATAAACTCGTTAATTTCATCTAAACAATATATTTCTATTTAAATTTCATCCCATAATTCATGGTGTCGGTTTTAGGGGCTGTACTTGTATTGATTATAGAAACGAAACATCAAATCAAATAATTATTTAAAACCAAAATGGGTTGTAGCTTCATGTTCCTGAAATGTCGATTTATAAATGTTATCATTCGTCATTAAGATCGAATTCTTTGAATAAAGATCACAAGTTTCTACTTAGACAACTATTTATAATTGCATGAAAAATTAAAAAACTAAACTATAAGCTCAATATCACGTCAACATCTTTTCAGAATTAATGAACTAAAACTAAACAATACTTATAATGACCGAAGAACTTAATGTTTCCGGGTTCTACCAATTAGTCTAATTATTATTTTTTCAATTAACACAAAATAATATTTTTATTTTTTCAAATATACTTTTAAATAAAATATATTTATTAATTAAATAAAAAATATTACATTATTTATAATAAAATAGTATCACATAAACTTTTAAAATTTTATTGGACTCACTTAAACAATATTGAGCTTCATTAATTACATAACCATTGGCCCAACTAAAATTATATAATCTAGTCTACACTTCTTCCCCAATTTTATTTTCTCCTACTGTGTTACCTACCTCCCCAAAAATTTGATGCTGCATTTATATGGAAATGAAGAAAAAAAAGAGAAAAAGAAACAAGAAACAAGAAGGGACCCACCATGCTCCGTCTCCCTCCCGTCTTTCCTGTGACGATGAACCCAAAGACGCCCTTAAGAACGGCGCCATGCCTATGACGTAATTTTAGAGAAGATGAAGAACGGAACGATATGCAGTGGTCTTACATGTTACAGGGTGCTTCGTTAGTAATGTAATACATTTAAAACAAGTGTAACGAATTTATAAAATATTCATTGGTTAAACATGATAGGAATAGTTAGTTCATCACAACGTACTCATTGGGATTATAATTACTAATTTTGCTATTAAAAGTTTAGATTTTAAGTTATCGAATTGTTGAAAGTGGAAGATTGATTCACTTTACTCTTATGAGTTACTTATATGTTAGATTATTATCTTCTTGTTAACAAAGTTAAATCATTTGCAACTTTTTAGTTTATTAACTTAAAAGAAGCGAAATCGTATCGTATCTATTCTAGATACTATAACTCCAAAGATTTAATGCATGATTGACATGTTTGGTTGAATAAGATGGTGAAATTGTAAGATTTTTAAGATGAAAATTGTAATAATATAGCTTGGAGCGTCATTGTTTATATTATAAAAATATGTGGTGTTTTTGTAGCAGAGCTTCAAAGCTGTCGCTAAAAGCTACATTTCCAATTAACACCATGATTATAACTAATAAGAATCATTCGGATTGCTAGTGTCTAATGACAACGATTATTGAACATTTTATTTTCTCATCTAACAAAATAATGTTTTATTTTAGATTATGTCTTTTTTATTTGCTATTCGTCTAAGAAAAGAAAACATATCTTATATCTAATGACAATGCTTTTAGCAATATTCAATTTAGGCGTCGTTAGTGTAAAATGAAAGGTTAAATATGCATACATATATATTTAAAAAAATTGTATTAAATAACATTTAAGATCAATAGGACAGCTCCCTTACGGAGAGAAAAGAGAGTTGACCATTTTAACCCTCCAAATGAGTGATTTACAATCCATAATTTATTAGGGCGCGCAGGGTTTTATTTGTAAATATATTAAACTTTAAGGGTTTAAGTGATATTTAATTATTGAAAGAAGGAAAAGTTGTCAATGACACATGTTTCTTTTCATTTCCCAGGCACATATGCATCTTCATTTCCACTCACACTTTCTTCTCTCATATTAAACTCACATTCATACGCTCTTTTTAACAATCATGAAGATCAGAGTACAGATGTTCAGCGCAAAACACATCGACACCGAAATCCGGTCAAACCTACTGACTTACAACTTTCCGGCAACTGAAACACTGACTAACAAATTTTTCCTTTGACATCGTCAATTCTTCATCAATTATCACAACCGTCCGATCTATCGTCAGATCAACGGCTACGTCCGATGTTGACCTCATCGAAAACTTCAACGATCTAAATATTTTTATGTTACTGCATTTTGTTTTCTGTTTAGTAGTGGATCTTTGTTTTACTGCATATTTATAGGTTTGTTTACTGCATATTA
This sequence comes from Logfia minima, assembly GCA_963921325.1. Lineage (NCBI taxonomy): Eukaryota > Viridiplantae > Streptophyta > Magnoliopsida > Asterales > Asteraceae > Logfia > Logfia minima. The sequence continues at coordinate 8,372,636 of OY992775.1, read as the reverse complement.
TGTTGTAATTGTTACTGCATTTTATTTTCTATTTTAGTCATCACTAGTGGATCTTTATTTATATTGCATTTAACAGATTTGTTATGTTTGATATGTTTGTTATTGTTACTACATTTTATGTTTTTTCGCTATTGTATTTTGTATTTTTTTTGTTATGATCATTGTGTCATCTATTTAATGCATTTGTTCTTTGTTTGTTTACTTCATTTTATATTTGTTATCTTGTAAATTTTGGTTTGTTACTACATGTTGTATTTTGTGTCTTTTTTTTTTTTTGTACTTTGTTTGTTTACTTCATTTTATATTTGTTATCTTGTAATTTTTGGTTTGTTACTACATGTTGTATCTTTTTTTATTTATTTATTTATTTAATATTATCAAAGAAAAGGATTTGAATAAAAAGTAATAAAAAATTTGAAGAAAGAAGACATTATACAAAAATTTGCAAAAAAATTTAGAAAAAGTCATCAAAATCTAGCGGTGGCCGACGGTTGGTGGTAGCAACTGATGGTAGAAAGTGGGAGTTAGTAGTGGGTAATGGTGTGAATTAGAAAAAATAAGAGGAAAAAGATTATAATATAATTAAATTATAGAGAATACAAATAAAAATTATTGAATGATATAAAATAATTTTCAATTGATCTTAAATAATCTATTTTCTTCCTTTCAAATGAAAATTGCTCTCCTAAACCTCTGTCTATAAAATATAATGTAAAGTGAATACGATAGATCTACCAATACACAAGTTGCGTATTTATTTGACCTAGTTATGCAAAGACCAGATTATGGAACTTGGAAATACTTAAAGCCCAACACCAAAGGATCACTTGCAGGCCCAATATACATAATCCCATGCCCATTTTGCGATCTTCCACTATTGTGTCTCTAACTTTGAAGAACTCCCGCGAATATATGAACTTTTTTTTTTTTAAGTTTGAATCATCTAGGTACATCTTTTCAAATTTAATAATTTCAAAAAAGCTCATTGATGAAAGAAACTTATTATAATCTCTAAAACACTTTCAGTAGTTGGATGTGAAGTTTAATGAACCAAAAACAAGAAAAATTGAATAATTAATTTATTACACGATGAAATTTTTAATCGCACGACAAAATTTTTAGAAAGAAATTGTTTTGCATGACGAGAACATTGAATACACAGTAAAAACAATGTTGATTGGAGGGTTTATTTTTCTTGTTGTCAAAGTTATTTTCTCCTATAAATATAAACTTTTGTGTATTGTAAACTCGAGACCTACAAAATTTAATACAATTCTTTCTAGTTTGTCCGTTGATTAAACCAATCTAGGAGATTGGATATAACCATGTTAATTCCTTATGTTGTTTACTTCTCGTATTCTTGATTGCTTGATTTAGTTGCTTATCTAATAATTGATTCATTCATTCATTGCTTCTGGGTGTATTATTGATTACATGTGTTCGTTCGGAGACTCTAAATTCCTAACAATTGTTTATCGAGACGATTGTACTATGCAACCTTGTCCTAGATTATAAACAATGAGTAATGCTAAATGTACTTAAAATATATTATTGAATCTGTGTCTAATCCATACACTACATGACTCATGGATTCCACCAAAAAAATCTTTAGGCCTAGATTTAAACTTACATTTTTAGGCACATAAATCATAATTCATAAACTATAGTTTGAAAAGACATTGTAATCGACATCTTCTCTCAATTCCGTTACTTTCAAAATATTTTTTGAGATTTTCAGATTCACCGTGTAAGCTTATAGGTTCGATATTTTTCAACAATATAAGAGTAATTTTTAAGAACCTTAACAAAATTTAATTTGTTTGTCACCATCTAAATATTTAGAAATATCAGTTTTTATGATTTGTGGCTATAACAACATATATGAGAATTATAGATTCAAGCAAAGATATGATAATCGTTATGAATATGCATGAATATATGAACGAGTTGAGAGCGTTTGATTTTCTTAATGATATTGCAATTGAAGTCTTTTATAACTAACTCTAAATTAACCTATTTATAGTTCTAACTGCTAATTATATTATTAAATAAAAAATAATGTTTACGATTGATATTAAAATTCCAACTATATCCCATTTACCTAACATATCCCATTTACCCATCCTATGGCTATAACAAGATATGGGAAAAGTTGTTTAGTGGGCTGTTCAATCAATTTTCGTACTATTCTGGGGACTTTTGGCCACAAAACCGATTTCTCTTATATTCATCATTTTCTCATATTTTGAGTGCTTACCTACTAAATACCCATGCATGGTACATAAATACTAGAGTTAATATTTTTTGTAGTGAAGGTACAAAGATTTTTTCACATGAATATATAATAACTGTAAGCGTAAAAGGCTAAAACCATGCTTTTACTTGTACCTAGTGTACCTACATTAGCCTCATAGCCAGGGCTTGCCCGTGAACTTATAGAGCCTTGTGGCATAATCAAATAATAGGCCATCAAAATATGAAAACAAAATAAAAAGAATCTTATATCTAATCTAAATATCCTGGCTCCGTCTCAGAGTATATACATACCAAGTAGACGACGTAGGTCCGTTGTTCTGACTATCTCACGAGTCACAACCTTAAATTGAAACATGGCATGTTGGATTCTATCTGGGTCAATTTTTCAGTTGATGCATAGTCACACAATCTCATTTGATGTCATACAGTTTCAACATTCACCTACTATCTCAATCTCTTTTTTTTCTTAGGGAGAATCATCATTCACTTGCATATGAAAAAAGCTCAATTTTCTCCAACTTGTCAAAGCAACATAAACCTCAGCTCCCCATATCTGTAGTAAAATTTACCAAACACATCATTGTTTAGTTGGCTAGCACACAAACTAATAAAAATATCAGGGAACACGAATGCACAGTTCGTTAACCAAGAAGATATTACAATATAACGATGATAGTTTCTGAAGAACTGAAGAATACTTAGAGTTTAGAAAAGAGTGGACTGTGAACGTAAAAAGTAGAGGCTGCATTTTCGACCCAATTGCGAAATGAGTTGATTTGGGTTATGTATTATCTCAAAAGAGTCAAATCAAGAAAATTAAAATATGAATGAGCTAAAGGATTACAATTCTTTGAAAGTGTATTCTAAATACATACAACCTCCTATATAGCTTTCTTCAAAATTTATATAATTTTTATAATTATATAAAATGTAGTATATAGTTTATACACAACCAATAAATGGTATGACAAAAAAGTGATCTGGCCCGTTTTGCCCAGGATTAAAAAGCACTACTTTTAACGCCAACTCATTTCACTCGTTACTCAACCTGCCCGACCAACACATCTTGCCACCTCTAGTAACATATATCTAAATTAAAAAAATACAGCCGCTAGAAATGTAAAAGTAAAAGCACTAAAAACGTTTTAGACATTTTCAATTGGCAGATAGAAATAGTAGCCCATATTTCACCACTTCTACACTAGCAACAATATGAAAGTTAAAGTGTTAGGAATTTAGGGCCAAACAACAACACGGTTTAACAAAACCGCACCCACTAACTAATAAACGAACGAGTAAAGTAAATGCATAAATTAAACAACACAGGAAATTACGTAGTTATATCCAATCGGGGTGATTGGTTTAGTCCATAGCCAACTAGAGAGCGTTTTTCTTATTAAATTCGTGATCCACGGTTTACATAAAACAAGGTTATATATATAGTGGTTCAAGAACAAAACAATTATATGGAAAGTAAAACCCTGGCCGACCTAGTCTATCCACCGGATAGTGTGATGCTCTCCGTCGGATAGCTAGTCTCCCAAACCAGGTCAACAAAGTCGATCGATCCATCCACCGGATACTGTTGGTCTATCCGTCGGATAACCATCTTTTGATCAAAACCAACTTTTAACCTCGCACACCTATCCGCTGGATAAGGTGTGCTATACACCGAATAGCCTTCAGACCATCTATCCGCCGGATAAAACCCATCTATCCACCGAATAGGCCTTCTCTATTCGTTCCTCTGTTTTGTTCGTTCTTCACACTCAACATAAAGAAAATAGTGGGGTCGAAGAATGATTATGAAATAGGAATTAGACAAGCAAGTTTGGCTTTTTATGGTTAATCATTTCCTAATTGAAGAGAATTAGCTGCTTTAAACATTTATGGTGGTGCACATCTTCATCTCTGATGATTTAGTGCAAAAAGTCACCACGATAGGTACGGATGTTGGTACAATCGTATCATCATTTAGTGCAAAAAACCGACTTGTTCGCCGTCCAAGTTTCGTTGTGCATCCATGTGTAAGCCACCAACTTCTTAAACATGCAACAAAGATTCCTTGTTTTAGATGAAATTTTTAATTGTCTTGCTAAATAAGCATATCCAGTGCACATATATTTAAGCTATCAAAAATTGAGCTTAAAAGTACACATACAAGAAGACATTTCTGGAAACAGAACAGCCACAGTTAAGCATCTTGATAGAGTCATAGAACCCATATGATCATTTTTTGTTAAAAATAAGATAGTAAATACTTAAAGATAGCACAGATTGTCTATGAGTAATACACTAAGATTAAAAACCCATATGACCAACATGAGGGTCTTATAATGGACAAAAAAAAATGGAGTAGGATTAGTGATGCATCTACCTACTTTTGAAAAACTTGATTAAATCAGTATATTTGTACTTGAATCAACATCTAAATACTTTATATGCAATCATAGTTTAGTGGACTTTTATCTAGGTTCATTGCGGTTGGTGAGCTATATTGCCCATTTAAGCAAATTGTCATTGTATGCACGCGTTATTAACTGCAAAATCATCCTAATGCACAATTAAAATGGGAAAAGAATGATGCATTCCTTAACTTTACTTAAATATTTGATACAAATATATATGGGCTCACTGGAATTTTCAAAAAGCACATAAATAGTTTGGATCTGTATTTGCTTTTCTTCGATTTCTGCAACTTTCCATAACAAAAGAAGTGGGAGGGAACAAAGATATACTCTACAGCATTCAAAACACATTATATCTTAACGGAATATTAACGTGTGAAAAGCGCAAATCGTTAAAGCGCAACCCACTAATCAGAAATTATATCTGGTAAACTAAAGATCTTTCGAAAGCATAAAATATTTGATTGTTCTGATAAGAATTCAGTTTACCAACCATAATAAAACTTATATAAATGAACGTTTCCAGCGTAACTCAGGTAAAACCATATAACAAAAACTGATAGCTGTGATACACGTTTTGTGTTTGGAGCAAGAAGCGACCACGATAGGTAGGGATTTGAGGTACAAATGTGTAAAAAATCTGATACAAAGTTCCCATTATTTCAGCCTTTTTAGCACTAAATATGTCATCATCACTAGAGAACAGGGATAACTTTTTGTAATAACTTACTTAATCCCAGCTGAACCATGTTGTTTGGTAATTATCATTATTACTTGTCATAAAGTATCACTAGTTGGTAAGTAGAAATCTGTTAAAGTATTATGCAAGTGTATTCTCATTGCATTGCATTTATCTTAAAAGTGCCGGTGATTTTAGTGTCACCTAATTGTTTTAGTATAATGGAAACGTTACGTGTATCATTGAGTTTCGATTTAGTTCTAGTACAAGTTAGGAGGTGCGGAGTGCACACTTGTGCTAGTCTGAGTTGTTCCTGATTCGACTGAAATGGCAGGGTCCAAGGGTAGCGCTCATGGTGGGGGTTCGGGGCAGGGCCCCGAAGCAAAACGATTTTAGTTGAGGGACCATTTATGGAAATATAAATTTTCAACCGCCAACCAACTTCTTTCTGGGTTTCAAATAACCGAAAACAGATGACATTAATACACAAAAAAGCATACGAATTTACTCTCAATCATCCAAAACTTTGAACATGATTTTTCGTCAAAATCTTGTTTGCTTCTTCGCGAATTATCCATATAATTTGAGTTTCGTATAACCCTGGCATATAGGGTCGAAATATCAAATTCGGAAAGTGTTCCAGCACGATTCGTGAAGTGATCCAGATTCAGAAACACAACCTAGGATTTACTAGAAAACTAACAAAAAGTTCATAAGGAAAAAAATCAATTAAGGGTGTGTTTGACAACAGCTAGCTGGAGCTGGAGCTACTCGGATTCCCTAAAAATATGGTGCCAAACACATCCTAAGTGTAAAAATAGAATAGTAACAGTATTGAAATGAAACCACCATAATGTATTCTAGAAATGAAGTGCTAGAAATGCTACTCGGATTTCATTTACTGCAGTTTGTTTTAATCTTTTTCGGTGAGTATATTAACGGATTACAAAAGCTTCGTGGGATTACAAAAGCTTCGCGTAAGATCATTCTATTGTGTTGTAATCTGATATTTCAGCCACAACATTCAGGAAGGAAAAAATAGCTCTTTTACAGTACAGACAATTTATAGTGGGACAACTCTATATGCTGCACTAAAGTTTATGTGGTGTCATTTACTGATATACAACGCAAAATTTACCCAATCAAGAAATATGAAACCTTTTTATGTGTCTTCCTTTTGATTCACATAAATTTACTTCAAAGTAATGACCTAACTGATTTGAATATAAAATTAAGGTACTCCACAAAATGGACATACAAAGAAGAAAGTATTGTCAAGAGGAGATGCAAAGTATCTTGATGCATACCATTAGCGGTTGGTGTGCAGAGCATGCAGCCGAAAAGTTAAAAGATACAATAGTCATCGCCTTATGTATATGCTATAGCATTTTTCAAGTTTCTTTAAGATTCATAACATTTTTAGCACATAAACATCGATAGAACTATTGGGATGTTTGGACACGTGTTCTGAAATGAATGTCTGATATTCAACAATCAAATTAGGACAATCATAGTAATGATATCATCTGCAATAGAATATCAGCTAGAAAATACTATTGGGATGTGCTTCTGCTTCTTGAAATTGTAATAACCAGATTATCACATGTTTGAAAGATTCTGATTATTTAGATACATATATAAATAAACCAATTTTTACTTTTGTGACCAAAATATAAACTGTTTGCTTCAGCATGTAGCCTAGTTGGTTCCGGAGATGAGGGCATTTGGAAAGTATCCCATGTTTGAACTTCACCATAAACAAAGAGGAACCTAATTTATTAGAAAAATTCCTTGATATTGTTGGATTAGTTGGTAAGGCACCATCTGAGCGGTCCACTAGGTGGGCTTGATTTACCTCTCACGTGATTGGTCTGAAGCGGTCTAGGGTGGGCCGGTTAGGGCCGAATTGAACCTTTTGGAGTATTAACAATGTGTGATATGGAAATAGAAGTATCCCAAATCTGAATATAAGACCCTAAATAATAAGATAATCAGGTAAAGAATTTGTTTATCCTAGTTCCAAACATTGAAAAATTGATTACTGCAACTTCAAGTCATAAAAATCACTTCCAAGATGCAAATCCTAACACTCATTATATTATACATATATCCATATATAAATCGCATAAGATATTCAATTAATGTCCACATAACCAATTGACATACCAAATGAGATATTCACCATGAATTATATGATACAAATAATAACCCATACCAAGAAGCACCCTGATACAAGTTGATAAAAATCAACATTAGGTCTACTTAAAAATCATCAACAGAATGAAGCATATATAAAAAATAATATTGAGATAGCGAAAGTTGTGTCACGTAAATCATGAACCAGTCATTCAAGAAAATGACAATACTCTTGAAGAATTAGAGAAAAAAAAGAGCTAAAGTTTGGTATTGGTCATACTAATGGACAAGCAAACTGCACTTAATAAGTGATATTATCTTCTTCCTCAAAAAAGATATTCAAGTCAAATCATAGGCTTGGTACTACATCAATTAGCATAGAGAACTTCAGCTTCCCTCAAAATAACAGGCATTACATTCGTATGCTGCGAAAAGACCATTCTCCATATAAACAAAAGATAAAAAGATAAAAAGGACAAGCAGGTTCCACTTAATTCACCAAGTTCACAAATGGATCCACTTACTAATAACAATATAGTTTTATGAAGTGTGATTGGTCAAATGGAGAGCGTTGCCAGGAGACAGATTTCGACTTTGGCACTTACGTATGTCTCATAACGAATGGGATCGTCTGTATATATAAGTTCCATTTCGACGTATCAACTTACACAACAAGATTCATTTCATCATCCTTAGAGAAACGATTAACCATGAGTACCACGATCGACATTTGCAATGAAAATGAAACTACTACCAACTACAAGAAACATAATAAACTCTGTTTTCTTCGTAGTTTTTCTTTTCGTATAGAAAAACAATGTGAGCAGAATATGCAGAAGGTCATTCATAGCATCAAAGTTGGAATTGCCTTGGTTTTGGTTTCACTTCTTTATCTCCTTGATCCACTCTTTGAGCAAGTTGGCGAAAATGCCATGTGGGCTATCATGACCGTCGTGGTTGTCTTTGAGTTCTTTGCAGGTTCCTCATCAACTCTTCGAATTATACTAATTATTTTCTAACTCACTTAGTATCTTTGGTGCTCAAGTTTGCATTTTTATAACTATTTCCGATACTTGATATGTATGCTAGGTGCTACGTTAAGCAAAGGGTTACTTCGTGGACTTGGAACTATACTTGGAGGTGGACTAGGGTGTTTGGCAGCAATATTGGCAGACGATTTAGGAAAATTTGGAAATGCAGTTGTAGTTGGTGTTTCAGTGTTTATTTTTGGTAAGGTTAATCAATATTACCTAAAATTCACCAACATAATCTCTCCTATCAAGTATGTTTGTTAAGACTATTTTGGGATGTGTAGGTGCTGCAGCAACGTACTGTCGATTGATTCCGAGCATAAAAAGGAGATATGATTATGGGGTCATGATATTTATCCTCACCTTTAATCTGGTAGCAGTATCTGGTTTGCGTGCGGATAAAATAACAGAATTAGCCCGCCAGCGTTTGTCAACAATTGGCATGGGTTTTGCTGTCTGCATGTTCACCAGCTTACTTATTTTTCCAATGTGGGCTAGTGATGAACTTCATCGTTCAACATCTTCCAAATTTGACAAACTAGCTTCCTGCATTGAAGGTAGATATATATAATCACTCGAAAAGATCAGCTTTAAAAAGTTGCAAGTATCATTATATGAAACATTTAAATGCTGAATTGCAGATTGCATGAAAGTGTACTTCTGTGTAGTTAGTGAAAAAGAAAGCATGCCAAGCATTAATGTCAGCGATTGCAAGTCCGTATTGCACTCCAAATCAAATGATGAATCACTGGTAACATCTCTTATTAGTTATCGGTCCATGTTTACATGCACTTAAACATATGAATATTAAATTGTCTTGTGTATAAAAAAAATTATATGTAACTTTCAGGCAAATTTCGCAAAGTGGGAACCCTGGCATGGAAGATTTGGACTCTATTATCCTTGGGAGAAATATATAAAAATAGGCGAACTCGTTGGGGAACTTGCTTCTATCATTCTGTCAATGCAAGAATGCCTTCAATCGCCAATAAAGGTACGTTCGAATCTCGCTACAGTGAAAAGTACAAACATTTGTTTCTCTTAACAATTTAGTTAACCGACTTATATTGCTAAAAAAATTTCATACTCAGCCCTCAACGACATTACAAAATGCAATCAAAGAGCCATGCAAAAGTGTCGGTTTGTCACTTGGATTAATCATGCGAGAGATAGGGGAAAGCATCATGAACATGAAAAGATGCCAAGCGAAAGTCCTAACTGTGCCAAAGTTGGAGTCGATCAAACTAGAGCTCATCCTACTTTCGACTTCACCAAAGCTAAAAGGGATTGCAAATGTCGAATCTCTTGCCATTGCAAATTTCTTGTTTCTGTTAATGGAGATAGTTGCTAAAGTGGAAGTTTTGGCTAAAGAGGTGGAAGAACTTGGAGAGACTGCTGGTTTTCGATCAAAATAGCCTAACTTGCATAACCCTGTGAATTGGTAATGACCCATATTGATGGTTACCGCAGTACCAAAAAATGCCTATCGCATACACAGTATGCATTCTGAAGGTGAAGAATGCGGTTCCGAAGAAGGTGGTAAGCCAGAACAACTACTAAAGACATGATAACCTATAACATTTAGATATATGTAGAAGGATGCAAGTGTGTGCATACATACTTGTAACGCATAAACAAAAAGGACTATTTACAAGCACAAAGTAGTCATCTAGTTATATTTTCGCTTGTTAGTACCGAATTATGAGAGGAGTATAGGATCCCAGGTTCACCGAATTAACATATTTATTAGCTTTTTGGGTCCTCTTTCTTTCTTAATTGTTGTTATCTCTTCTCTAGTTTGCCTTCTTTGAAGAATAAATGTTTAACTATCTTAACTATATAGCCTACGTCGCAATATGAAATTAATTTCATAGCAAATCATATCAATGATAAAGGCCTTAACTAATGCTTCCAAAATGACAATAATTCATGTTCTTGTCCCCCATGCACTATGAAATTATAATCAGAACAGAGGTACATTTAGTGATACACATAAGCCAAGGGGAAGGGACAAAAGCAAGGCAAAAAGACATTGTAAAAGACGGAGAAACCAATAATATGGACCATTTCTATACATCATAGGAGACAATATAGCCACAAAATATTGAAAGATAGACCAGCTGATGAAGAATGAGTTTTATACCAATGAGGAAACTGATTATCATCAGATTGTTAATCGGATTATTCTTTGCTTTATGCAAAGTTGTACAAAGTGCTCCAAACACTAACGTGACGAGCGTTCTTTGTAATTCTGGTATTTATACCACAGGTGATCCATTCACCATAAGTCTAGAATATATTCTTGATGAACTACCTAAAGTTACACCTTCTCAACAACGTTATGACTATCGAAATATATCTCCATACCCTAACGCGTTTGCTTATGGTCATGCTTCTTGTAATCAAAGCCTTACAAGTACAGAATGTGAAACATGTCTTGATGCAGCAGAAGTCAACATATTAGATACTTGCAATTATAGAATAGGTGCCAGAGCAGTGCTTGGTGATTGTGTTATTAGGTATGAGCAATATCCGTTTAATGATTAATTCCTTACATTGTTGTCACGTTTCGTGGCTTTGATCCCATTTAATGGATATTATGTTGTCACTGGTAATTTTGTATGCAATTTTTGCTTATTAAGGTCTATAAATTTCTCATGTTATTTGGATTCAATGACTGACATCAGAAAATATGCTAACTGATGTGTAAAATCTAGTTATAAATTTATACTAAGAATTACCGCAAATAACTATTACACAACCGGGCAGTGTACCCTGTCGAGTAGTAGTATAGTTTGGGTAAGTCCGAGTCGAACCAAGAGGACCGTGCAATTAAGAGTGTTTAGCGAATGTATGTTAATCTATGCAAATAAGTAAAGGTGGGGGGGTTTGGCAACCGATTTGTTGCCTTGCAATTGTCACGAAATAAAAGTAAAGTAAATGACAAGCAAGTGGATACTGAAGTATCAGATATTAGAAAAGAAACATTCATCTAGACTAGCTCACTAATGATGTCGGGGTGTTTGTTAAAACCAGTTTATATGTTATTGTTTACCAAACTAAATTAAGTATGGAATTCGTGTTCACTCCTTCCAATAGATTAAAGAGAATTAACCTTTCGTGTTCACTACGGGTTTCTAATTTAACTAGTCTCAATTTAATCTAGTAACTAACGATTTAATCTTGTAAACCTACGTTCGCAGGGATACTAAACTTAAGTTGAGTTCTCTTCTTAAATTTAATACAACCACAATCAAGTTAAATCAATCAATCTATTTAAATCTTGCGTTCGCGTAGATTCGGTAATCATTCATAGACAAATAATTACAACAAACCAAAATAATGTAATAGTGTTCACTAGAACATTCAATGCTTCATCAATAGATAAATTAAGCTAAATAAAATTTAATCACAATTGGACTTTCAATTAAACATTAGTTAAACAATAATAAACATCAAGAGTTAATACCCCTAATCAAGAGTTTGCATCATCTAAATGAATGTTAAATAACTTAGCTCATAGCTAGATGAGAAACAACAATAAACAAAAACAAATTGGAAATAGACATAGTTCAAAGAAAAGAAATGTTAAACCGAATTCATGAATGTTTGATGATGTTGAATCTTGGATCCTTGAGTAACAATGGTGAAAAGTTGATGAACTATCTCTCAAAATCACCCAAAAATCGCCCCTAGTTGCCCAAAGTCGGCTAGAGTGAAAAGTTTTTCCAATTAGGGTTTAATTTGGGCTTAAAAACCCAGAAATCGCGTATCTGACACTTACCCGGCGGGTAGGTAAGTGTACCCGGTGGGTACTGTTTTTCTGGGGCATTTTACCCGGCTGAAGCACTTTTACCCGGTTGGAAGGGTTAGTACCCGGCGAGTAAAAGGATTTTTCAGCTTTTGATTTCTTCTTGAAAGTTGTAGCCCTCTGAGTTCCGAGAATTTGGGCTTTTGAATCACCTCAACGGAGTTCGTATGAGGGAGTTATGGCCAACACCGTGGAGCCTCGCCGAAACTACAATACTTCTTCGTTTTTGATCTTTTCTTCAACATTTTTACTCGTTTTCTTCTCGCATCCATTCCTAATGATAATAAACACATTCCAAACATATCAAGTACCAAAAGTTCATTAAACAAATGATAAATACGAATAAAACGAGAGATAGTGCGAGGGTAAAACATGTATAAATTGAGCACCATCACTAACTTAAACAAATTTGGATTCATGAATTGGATTTATATAACAAATGCTCAAATTTCATAATACAACAGCAAATTGATCATAAGTGCATGATAGCATATATGCTTTATTTAGATTCATCTTTGTATGCAAACTCTCAGAGAGAAACTTATTGACATAAGATAGTTTCTTTGACCCAATATGCAGAATATATGATTACACCCTGAATCTTAGACCAAAATAGACCCCTCAATGACTGTGGTCGCTTTACCTCAAAGAGAAACTCTTTGATTCTTCTTATCGAGATGGACATGTACGGTGAGACTTCTAGGTGATGCCTGAGTAACCCAAAACAGCAAAACGAGCATATGAGAACAAACTTCAATCATGCATAGAATTTGATCTAGTAGAAGTTACATAAGTGACAACCGTCCCATGAAAAATTCTCAATAACTCTTGCTTTCTAATTTTCATCAAGTTTCAAGATTTTTCACTAGGTAAATATCTTGGGGGCGGTAAAGGGAAGTGTCAGAAATGGTGGGGATACCCCGGTAGGCCGCGTACATTTGAGTCAAAAACATACTCGCCCTCCCTAGGTAACATGAACAGGGAAAACCAGGTCTTAGGTTCAAATCTCGCTAGGTAAAAATCCTGGGGGTGGTAAGAGAAAGTGCCAGAAACAGTCGCGGGGATTGCGAAAACCTCTTCCATTTTAATTTCACTATTTATTCAGAATGTCAAATTTCAAAAATTTGGCTGAACCTACATAAAAGCATGCAAGCAAATAAATTAATTTTCTTTCTAAGTCGTATTTTTATCATGCATTTTGCTCTTTAACAGGGGATTGAGAGATAGGAGAGAGGGAGAGAGACCTGATAGGCTGAGTTCCATGACCACAGAGTCCTACCTATCAACTTATCATAGAACAAATTAAGAAAGATAACAATACAAATATGTATCAATCAAATGAAAAAAATAGATCAAAAACCAAAACGAACAATCTGCCATCTTCTTTGAATTGAATTGCTAATACAAAGTCGATAACCAGCTGACCGGTCTACATGCTCCACCTAGAGGACAATATGCGGAAGGCAATGTTGACACTAACTCAAGAGTAGAGTGTGCCAATACTAGGAGACATGAGCACTTTCACAAACCACAAAGTCCACAACAAGTTGGTTGATGTACAAAAAATCGTATGTTAGGACCGATAATTAGCCCAGCAACATGTCCAACATATAATCCTAGTTGAGGTTCTACTCTAAAACCAATTGGTTGATGTACGGAATCATATGTTAGTACCAATACTTAGCCCAACAACATGTCTTACATATAAGCCTAGATGAGGTTTCTCTCTAAAACCAATCGGTGATAGAGGGTGTAGCCCATGAATTTACGTGTAGACATTTATTTCATTTCAATTTCTAGTGTGGACCATGGGTATGCAGTTTTGAACCCAACATCATATTACTAATTCTTATGTAGCTAAGATATTGATAAATCATAACCAAAATAGACAAAATAAAGGAGATCGATCATATATATTAATCAGAGCTGTAAATGTAATAAAATAACCTCAACTACAGTAGTGAACCATCTGAGCTGGAACTTCGGGTTTTCTATACCATGGTCCACTATCGGGGTCAAGTAACAAGTAATTGGCATATTGAATTCAGTTGCAACTGATTGCAACCAATTATCATCTTTCTCTATGTTCTCTAACCAACACACGGCCGTTGGATTTCCTTTAAATGCCGTGTCAGTATAGCATCCACCTGTTTGTTAAATAAAAAACGATTAGCTCAACATTGACCAATAAAGTACATACATTACACTTCATATACTATGATATTCGTAAGTCATCATTGTGAGTGCTTGGCTAGCTCGCGAAAATGGACATAGATATGAAAATAAAGAGCTTACAACTGGGTATATGACAACATTTTTCGCCATTTTAGGAAGTCTTCAGTTCAGTGCTTGCCACCCTTGCTGGAGTCAATACTTGCTTATGGTTTTCTTACAACTTTGTCTGATTATAAAATAAGGAAAGCAGAGCCATCTTTTTGTTAGAAAACGGGATTATTGTTCACTCGGATGATACTGAAAGTCGTGATTCACTTTCAGATTGAAATATTTCGTTGGTACTCACGAAAATTCAATCGGATAAAGTTCAGTATATTTCAGAGAATTCGTATGTGAAAGTTATGATTTTCTGTACCAAATGAGATGAACAAAACTGACCAAATTGGCGGTTACAAAACCGTTTTTCAAACGTTTTAACCATTTTTAAATGGGCGGGTCAAACCGGGTTTCATTTCCAATTTCGATCTCCAAGGCATTATCCATAAAGGAACGTTGACCGAAATAAAAAATTTTGTAACCGCAGCCAGGGGCTTTGCCCCTTGGACCCCGCTACCGGGGGCGCTGCCCCAGGACCCCCGTTGGACCTAAACGAATTCAAACAAGCGTGCACCCCGCACCACCAAACTTGTTTAATATTCATTTAGATCAAATTTGGTCAATAAGTTTAATCCCATTACACTTAAATCATATTGGTAATAAATCACCAACACTTTTAAGACTGAGAGGTGATATATTCAATGAAGTTGTTGATAATTACACCAAAAGTATGTATTAGGGTACAAAATAAGATATTTTATAGAAAAGATCTAACTTATTTAAACCCTCAAGGCCTGAAGCACGTTTAATTATTTAATTTCATATGTTAACTTTGACTTGTTGAATTTGTTTGAAATGTTTTCCTTTTGGTTAAGTTTTTTTATATTACCCATCCAACATGTTAGCCTGAAAATGAAGCTAAAATGAACGCATCTTCGAACATATGTGCTGAAATTGCCGGCAATTTGTCCAAACGACTACTTATGTTCCTAAAGCGAGTTTTTTCTATCTTAAAGCAATTTCGTACACACACAACATTTGTGCTATTGGGTTACCTGCAAATTGCCTCCCAATCTACAATAATGCAACATGTGTAATAGCGCCTATCAACACGGGTGGTGATAAGTAGGTTGCCTATTGATCCAGCTTTTATCCAGCAACTCGAGCTTGAACGAGTCAATCTTTTATCGAGCTCGAGCTTGTAAGAGCTCTGCGAGCTCTAGCTATTATCGAGTTTTTCAAGCCTTAATTAATATGCATCCGTAGAATAATTTCTATCAAATACTTTATTGGTACAAGATATTCTTATTGGATTCAAATATGGTTATACTCTTTTTATAGGGTTTTAACTAGTTTTCATGATTTGTTATACATATTAGATATTATTTTTGGTATTGAACTAACTTTTAAATAAATGTAACTTAAGTTTGACTATTAAAAATTAGTCGAGCTTTTCGAGCCAAGTTCGAGCATTCATTATGAAAGCGTGTTGAGCTATCAATTCTAGCTCGAGCCTATCGTAAATTAGTCGAACCGTGTTCGAGCCGGCTCTGCTCGCTTACAGCCTAAGGCTTGTAAACTTACTTTCACCTTTAAAAACCATTTTTGTAGCAAAAAAGTTCTTAGCAATCTAGTACATAGGAGTGTTATCCTTGGAGTGCATAGAATCACTGGAAGTGGGCTGGTATACAGATAGAATTTGGTGCACAGTAAGCCACCTAGCGCCCTCGGCCAGGACGTATGAAAGGGTGTGTTGCACAGCATAAGAAACATAGTTCTCCATTTCCTATTTCGTAAGACTCGGCCCAAAATGCCCAAATAAAAGTATTTTTATTTAGTAAGTTTCCCAATGTTTGAAATGACTGTCTTTTCTTAGAAAAGTTCAAGTCAACAACAACAAAAACAAAGGTGAAATGTTCATACCTATACCCGAGAATAAAGAGACTACTTCCGGGAGGACTTACGAAATAAAAAAGTTTAAGTTAGTCCTAACCATTTAGGTGTTAGAAAAGAATGACAATATGTTCATAAACTGGTTCAAATATTAAATTCTCAATTTCATAATACAACATCAAAGTCACGAATACATTAGAGCATATACGTTTTTCCATCTTAAAATTCAAATTTTTTAGATCTTATTAAATCCAACATGAGGTATTATTACATCGTGAATTTTAGACCAAAAGAGATCCTTCCATGACTGTGGTGGCTTTACCTGGAAGAATCACTCTTTGATTATTCTTATCAAGATGGACATGCACAATGTCGCTTCTAGGTGATGCCTGAGTAGAGCCAAAACAAACAAACGAGCATAAGAACCAAATGTAGGTGGTGAATAGTCATCAAAACGAGCATACGAGTACCTGATAGCAACAAAATCACATTTTCCCAACTTCTCATGCCAATAGGGTGCTAAGGCACAACGTGCACTCCCACAAACAGGATCCTACAAAGAGAAAGAAGCATAGAGAAGGTCAATCAATTCTGCTATGACTAACCGCATTCTAACAAAATGAGTTCCATATCAACAATTATAATTATGATGATGTCTACTTCGTGATATATATTTTCTATATTAAAACATGAACAACATGCTCTGCATATTTATGATTCTATTTATGAAACGAGTTTACTATCCAAAACTATCCAGGTTTATAGAACGTCATTTCAATTTTGTTACCTCATCAACACCAAATTTAGGGCAGAAGAAGCGACAATAAAAGTCAAACCCTGACCCACTAGGTGCAAGTGATGTAATTATTATCCCTCTGCCTGGGGCTTCTTTTATCTTATTAATTTGTGGCTCGAATTCAACATCTTTTGCTGATGGAAGCACCACCTGCATGAAAGAAGGAAGAAAAGATAACTTTTAACAACTTTAATCACAGCCCTTAATCGATATAAGTGACTGTAGGAACAACTTTACTACATACAAAGATGTCATCAGATGCACTCTTCTTTACATCAGCACAGAAACACTGTTTAATATTTCAGAAACTGCTGAAACCTTGAGATTATTGAATTCTGAAACTGGGACAACAGGGAAATTCAATTCAATGTAGAAACTGTCTTGTGCTTTACCATTTGATGAGTCATTAATCTTGCTTGCGGGAACTTTATTGGCACGGATGGTCTTAAACTCCAAGTCCAAAAGAAACAGCCTAAAAGAATGACCGAATATACCCTCCACAAGTTTCAGTCCATTAATGTCTAAATAAACAGACCCGTACTTAACTCTAGGAAGGTGCATGAACTTATTGTAATTTGTAATTAATTAATTAAGTTAAAAGTATATAGTTATATAAAAAGCTAAAAAACTAATAAAAAATAGTAGACAACAAATTGTAAGAAAAATGATAGATGTGATTACCTAAATAGACCTAAATGATGCTTAAAAATGTGAAAGTGACATTTGTGAAATTTAACTAAAAAGATTAACAGGTAGATTTATATCAACCATTGAATATATTCTCTATTTTTGAATTCATCTAATTAGTTTTAGATAATATTACTCTGATTGAAAAGTTAATTGGTTCTGAGTTCACCATAACAACTACTTGACGAGCTAATGTACATGGATCAAAAGTATCCATATAAAGTTAAGTAGTTATTCTTTCTTTAAGACAAGTAAAATAATAGGTTAATAGTGATTTAATCTTGAAAGTTTCATCTTCTTTGCGTTTTAATTTTTTAAATTCTTCTCATTTTTTATTTTTATTTTTGGTTTTAACCCTTTAAATTCTTTTTCTCATGATATAATTATTCAAGTTTCAAAATTTTGTTGGTTTAACCCTTTAAGTAGGGCCAACAATTTCCGACACGACACAAAACCGGCTAAAAAATAAGCAGGTTGGGTCGGGATTTTTTGACCCACAAACCTGTCAACCCAAAACTCGCCGACCTGCTATTTTTTTAGGTCGGGTTTGGGTCATGAATTTTTGGATTGGCTCGACAACCCAAATAAATTTAATATGTAATTAAAAAATTGTAATGTTTTACTTTAATTTAATACTTCAAAGTGTGTAAGCATGTTTTAAATTTGGCCAAAATTAGTGCATAATATGATTTTTTAGGATTTTATAAACATTTTTATACTTATTAGTATGAATTTATAAACTACGAGATTGACCCATTTGACCCATATGACCCAAAATTTTGACCTATCAGTTGAAACTGACTCGAAAATCATTGACCATATTATATAAATAGGTTACCTTGGTCGAATTTGAGTTAGCAGGTTTTAGATTGAAATACTCAACACAATAAGAAAATCAGGTCGGGTTTGAGTCGATCAGTTCTAACCCGCCAATCCAATAAACCGAACTGGTCAATTCAACCCAACTCAAATTGCCACCGCTACCTTTAAGGGGATATCCACTATTTAAACGTCAAAAATTTGTTGACTTAATCCTTAAAGCTTATCTTTTACAATAATTTGCCCTTTTAAATTTATCTAGTTTAATTGTTCTACTTTTAAAATTTAGTGGTTTAACCTTTTGAAGGATTAAACCAATAAATTAACGTAAATTTGAAAGATTAAATGAGGGTGTCATTAAGTACACCCTATTTCCTCTTAGCACAGGTCCCTGTATACACAAATAAGAGGGGTGCATTCAAGATAAACCTTAAATTATAAGAAGAAAGCTTTTTAAAGATTAGAGCGCTAATAACTCTAATAACAAATGTCAACTTAAAGAATTTAAAATACTTTCTTTATTCAATAGAGATTACAACCATTGACTTGATCACATGGTTTAAGTAAATCATAGGGCATCATTATTCGACAAACATCTAGAACCAATATTGAAAAATAGAAGATTCTTACTAGACCCGACCATTATAGTTGCAACACTAAACGAAATTACATAACATAATTTGGACAAATGATGATAACCCCACCAACTTTACAGCAATAGAAGGGGAAGATGTAACATTCACCAAGATATTTGGCATTTCCACCATAGTATTACCAACTATGAAATAAGTATTCAAGGGGTGGGCTGAATAGCAATAAGGTTACATCCAGGTATATTTTAGCTGGAACAAACCTAAGCTATCTATTTACATGGGTTGGAATCAGTTAGGGCCAAAACGTCTACCAAAACCCGTCTTTTGCCATCTTTAGAAACAGGCAAAGAGTGATGGATGGGAGCTCGTTGTTGCCCACTTTTTTCTTCTTAATCTTGGTCATCTTCAACACCTCTGTGCCTTTGGTCTCCGACTCAGTTGTTGAGACCAAGTTGTAGAACTGTCAATGACATGAGGATTTAGAATGTGCGTATTGCAAGTGGATTTTATGATATTTAATAAGCATTATTGGCATACCGGCTGTAATAAAAATAATGTTTGGGATGTGGTTCTACTGTTTGAAGTAGTAATCATATGTATGTATTGGCAGGCAGATTCTAACTATTTGAGAAACCAACAGACAAAATGACTGATTATGTGGCTTATGTATAAAAAGGAGACGTTTAGTGAAATAAGAGTTAAAGCCTCTCACACTTGAATTATATTGATAATTTTATTTTGACATTAGATAGTCTGTTTTGGTGGCTGAGTACGGAACTCAACTCCAGTACTAATTGAGTAAATTTGTAATTTTATTATAACATTCGAGATCAATATTAGAACTAATATCATAGTTAATTTTTTTAAACACATCTTAAGTAAATATAAATATTACCTCACAAACACCATGCAGTAACAACCTATGGAAAGGGTCGGGGACATATAGCACAAGAACCTCCTCGGTGGATACGTCTGAGACAAACGCTCGTATTTTCTCCTGAAAATAATTATTACTGCTAGGTTAATCTGGAGTTAGATAAAAAATTAACTTTAAAGAGCCTCATAAAAAATTTGTGCTTATAGGATACTACCCCTTCCAACCCATGGAAACTGTAACAAGAAATTTCAAATGACATATCTTTCAGATTCTCTTATTTTAACATTGTTGAATGGCATTTTAGGCATTTCAGTTGCAAATTTATAATGTCGATATTTTCATATAGCAGGATGCATGTGTAAAATACCTCATAACTATTAACAAGTTCAGGAAGAAAGCTTCGGCGGAATGCCTCTCGAGTTCTGCAGTCAATCCTGTGCCATGCAGTCAATGCAGCTATCTTATCAGCATCCCCACGATTTTTCTTCTTTGATGAGGAGCCTTTAAGGGACGCTATTGCATCAGCCTACCAGAGAATACAATAACTTGAAAGGCTGAAGCATTCTCTTATAAGCGATTAGAGATGGCAAATTCAACTTATTTACTTATGAATGGGTATAATTTGGCTTACGTTTACTCTCTAATGGGTCAACTTGCACAAGTTCACTTCTAATTATAAATCCTGCTAAGTCATTTTATTCAAACAATCATATTATTATGATGATGATGATATAACTGTTTGAGATAGCCATATTTAATTATTTAACACCTTCATCTTCTATAGGTCATTTTACTTCAAAAAAAGAACACATGTTTTCTTGTCAACCCAAGACCCATTTCAACTCATACCAAAAGACCCATTTTGCCACCTCTAGTCCTCTATGGATAAGAAGACAAAAGGCTATACCATGAATAAAGGTAAATAAGCATGGTAAGATAGTATTCTCGTTCATACAATATAAACTTCTTTAAAGCCAACCTACCAAATCGAAGGCAGTAGGGAGAACGAAAGCATAACTTAATTCAACAATAAGATATTGGCCTAGTGCCAAGAAAACAATAGGCGTAAGAATAATTAGCTTCGCCTAGGGTACAATCATTTGGAAGAAGGATTAGAAAGTAAAAGAAGTGAAAAAACCTCTTTATCCATGTCTATATTCCTAAATTTGTCCCACTCTCCGACATTAGTCATGGAAAACGCAGATGGTCGTGCCTCATCACCTGTAAAATGAACTTCAAATCAACGGTGTACAATATTGCCAGGTACAGTAATGCAGCAAATAAAGACATCGGCATGGACGTAATTATTACTTCTTGGGCCAACCAAAGAAAAATAAAGGTATATTCGTGAAGTGATTTCTACCCTGATTGTGTATCCATACATCCAACTCATGTTAACCTATCATTACCAATATTCATTGTTCTAGCTTTATCATGCCTGCAGTTTTAACTTCCAACATCCTTTTGGTTAATACTGCATGTGGGATAAATGCATGTACTTTTGATCTATATACATAAACAGAAGTGCTTTACCAAAAGGTGGTGGAGCAAACAAGCCTCTAATTTCATCTCCAGTCAAACGAGGTACAAGTTCCAACAGTATACGGTCATTTATCCATCTGCGTGCTCGTCTGTTGCTAACCTACAAAAAGTTAATTGTTGAGTATCAACTACATAGTTCAAGAAAAAAAGTCACTAAATGTTCTGTAAGAAGAAAGGATTTTATAACATTCCTTAAAGTTGTCATGTCACCAAAATACGTACAATAGCAATAAAATGAAAGTTATTACACACAATGTAACACCGAGTACTTTGTTGCATACTACGAATATCAGAGTATGAATAATACATATCCGTGCTCTTAAACCTATAATATATAAGTTACATCCAAAGCACGAAGTTAAAAATTACTAATGTCCTATAAGACTGACAGAAGTACTTATTACAGTCTTTGAACTTTATAAACTTCATACAAAATGATAGCAATTACGAAATCATAAATACAGGAACACTTAAAATTTTATGCATGCAAAAATAAGGAACAAGGTTTTAGCAATACACATAAATTATAATGATAAAATAATAAGTAGATCAAAACATTCAATGACTAGCCAGCAAAATCATAACTTTGCAATTAATTTTATCAGCATATATACCAATTCAATCGTAACAGTATAACATACACGTGTTATTTCTTCTACAAACAGCAAAAACTTATGAACTTTGCATACACAAACTTGTAAATAAAAAAAATTACTCTGTCGTTCAAGCTCTCAAGGTATTCAATTTTTTTCTCGAGTGCAAATCCTCGAGATTTAGCATCACCTGAAAACATACAAAAATTGAATTACAGAAATACAAGTATTAACTAAGAAATGACGTAAAATTAGGGCAAATATAGGTACCATCAAATAGAGCGTGTTCGCCGTGCACAAAAACATCAGGAGTCGCCATGATTGCAGTGATTCGATAGATTGATTGAGTGATTACGGAATCTGGAAACTTGTTGGATGTAACAGATATAATTTAAGGGGAATCTGTGCCCTAAATGTGAGCAGAAATTGGGGGAATATGCTGTGTGGTGCGATGTAGTCGTATGCGGGATGCTTCTTGTGGTTGAGTGTCTAGATTTTGGTAGTTAGGTCAAATTTGGTCCTTCAAAAATATAATGTTTTGCATAGTATTCCCAAATTGGTGTATCTTTTAGTGTCAATTTGGTTTGCGATTTCAAAATTCTAATCGACTATGTTTACTGGAATTCTTTTATATTAAGGAGTTAATTAATATTACATAGAGGTGGAAGGCAAACGAGCAATAAGATGCACCACTAATTTTTTCTGGATTGTAAAATTAATTCTTTTGAAAACAACATTTATGAATCTAGGGGTCATAACATTACTATGCATGACTCTTTAAATCAAACTAGAATATATTTTGTTCCTTTGTATGAATTTCATATGTACGTATGTTGCATGTGTCTGCAGTCAACTAGTTGCATCAATCATGAGAGGTTAGACGAGTCAGAAATCTTCCAAAATCTTATTGAATACTTACATATTAAATTACTATGAAAAGAAATGTACGTTTTTTCAAAAATGTTGCGTTCTAGTTTTTTTTTTTAAAGCAAAGATGTTATAAGCCACACGGCAAAAAGAACAAAGACAACAAAAGGGGCTCCAGGAGGAGAACCCGTACAAAAACAAAACACTAAAATTATGGAAAACACCAAAACAAAGGAAAGCTAAGTAACTAGAAGTTCATTAGGGCAAAAAATCCAATTAGCCTAGAATAAACATTGCATTCTATTTTAGTTTATCAACATCTGCACATATGTTTCGATACCTTAACTCGTTGAACGTTTGGAATAGGCATTCACAAAAGAGTTAACAAAAGAGAGACACATTCATCCCAATCACTCTAAGGAGATCTTTTGTTTCTTTCTTAATATTTCTTAATTCTAAGTTATATTGGAGAATGTTAGAAAATGCTTTATAATAATTGTTGATAATTTTAAA
Source organism: Logfia minima (assembly GCA_963921325.1). Taxonomy (NCBI): domain Eukaryota; kingdom Viridiplantae; phylum Streptophyta; class Magnoliopsida; order Asterales; family Asteraceae; genus Logfia; species Logfia minima. Next base: position 8,348,864 of record OY992775.1, on the reverse strand, counting down.
ATCAATAATAAATTTTTTTGACATCCAACTTGTAGAGGCTAAATGTTAAGGAAGTTACTTTCTTTCTCATTTAACACATTAGAATGTAACTTCCATTTTATCTAAATGCATTTGATAAATAACTAAATATTCGCGTAATGCAGCAGAAAATATAAATTATAAATAACAATGAAAGTGAATTGTGATAGTGTTCGCTCATTTTTCTTTGATCTTTTGCCTAATTGATTTACAACGATGATGAATAACTGATAGTAATACGCTTATATGATAAGTATAAAGTGTTTTAGAAATGAGATTAGAAGAAGAAAGTGAGTTAATTGTTAGATGTGAGTAAATAGATGGAATAACAAAGTTTCTAAAAATATTTATCTATAAATGTTAGAGTCTTAAAATAGAGTTTTAAAAATTTTAGATAGAAAAATAATATGCATTATATGTATATAATATATAGGGTTTATTATTTGGTTATGTATCGAACTTTACATTTTTTACTATTGTATGTAACCACATTTCAAAAGTGCTATTGTATGTATTGAACTTTACAATTTCGTATACTGTATGTAACGGGTGACCGGATGAGTAGGTACCCGGTTTTTCCTCTTGAAAAGATGTCTATTGTACGTATTGAACTTTATAAAAATGTCTATTGTATGAATCGAACTTTGTAAAAATTGTCTATTGTATGTATTGAACTTTGTAAAAATGTCTATTGTATGGATCGAAACCGGTGGTTTCCGATCATCCGGTCACCCATTACATACAATATACAAAATTGTAAGGTTCGATATGTACAATAGCACTTTTGAAAGGTTGTTACATACAATAGTGAAAAATGTAAAGTTCGATACATAATCAAATAATAAACCCTAATATATATATATATATAGGGGAATGATCCATAGGGAAGCTCCAAATTCTGGGGAAGGAGAGAAGCAAATCTCAGCTCTTAATTTCATCATTTATAACATTCATTCAAGATGAATGTTAACTCATATTATGTTATTATACATCCATGAATGTTACTTAACATCATTTCTTGATGAATTTTTAGTGATAACATTCACCCATTAATGGTATAATCAATGTATAATAACATATATGACTTAATATTTATCATAAATAAATGTTTTAAGAATATTAAGTTGAAATTTTGACTAATATTCATCACAAATAAATGATAAATGTCAATTTTGAGAGTTTTTTGTTTAAAACTTAAAATTATAACAACATTGTTTGATTAAATGATGTATAAATCGATTCATTTATATTTCAAGCTTTAATTTGATGAATCTTGCAAAAAAAATAGGGAGGTGATCAAGAGGGAAGCAAAAAAAAATAGGGAAGGAGAGAAGCAAATATCCATTTATCATCAAAACATGATTTTCAAGCAAAATTTATCAAATTAAAACTTGAAATATAAATGAATCAATTATATACATCATTTAATCAAACAATATTGTTATAATTTTATGTTTTAATCAAAAAAATTTCAAAATCGACATTTATCATTCATTTGTGATGAGTTTTAGTCAAAATTTTAACTTAATATTCTTAAAGCATTAATTTATGATAAATATTAACTCATATATGTTATTATACACTGATTATACCATTTATGGGTAAATTATCAATAAAAATTCATGAAGAAATTATGTTAAGAAACATTCATGGATGTATAATAACAAAATATGAGCTAACATTCAGCTGGAATGAATGTTATAAATGATGAAATCAATGGCTGAGATTTACTTCCCTCCTTCCTCAGAATCCTATGAATTTTTTCCATATATATATATATATATATATAGATAGCGGTTTGCATTAAAAAATACTTAAGGTGTTTTATGTTACAATCTTTATGTCCTTTGTGACTTCTACATTTATAAATTTAATTCACAATTCTTTTGTCGGTAACTATAACAATTTCGTAGTTGAATTAACTGTTTAGTACTATACTTAAAATAAAGTTTTAAAAATTTTAAATAGAAGAATAATATGCACTATATGTATACAATATATAATATATAATATATAATATATATAGGGTGTGAATCAAAAGGGAAGCAAAAAAATTAGGGTAGAAGAGAAGCAAATCTCAACTTTTGATTTCATCATAAATGAATGTTGTTAACATTCATTACAAATGAATGTTAAAAATGTTTATTTATGAAAAAATTAAGGGTTAAGATTTATTTCTCTTCTTTATCAATATTTGAAGTTTTCTTATAATTATACCCTTGTATATATATATATATATAATATAATATATATTAAAAGGAAGTTAATGCTAATTTATGGTCTAGTGTTTTTACAGATGATAAGTGCCAATTTTAGTAAGTAAGAGTGTGGGGAAATTTGTGGCTGTAATGTATTTTGGTGATTTTAAAGTAGTAAAATTTTGCTTTTAAAGACAAGATCTATCAATATATTTTAAGATAATTATATACGTAGTCAGCCACTAGACATGTTTAAGTGCAAACATCGCGAGGATATTATAAATCTGGACCTGAACAATGTAATGTAATTACTATATATAGCAAATAGAGATATCACTTATATGTTTTTGTTTTATGAATTAGCGGGAAGCTATAAATGCACAAAACAATTGCACGTTAACATCATTTCTCTTTATATTATACACATTTATATACATTAATATTAGTATGATTATGTTTATCTTTTATTCATTTGCAATAATTAATCATTAACAATTGCACAAAACGAAAAAGTATAAAAAAGTTACGTAACTTATTTGTACTTTATATTTGCTATATAAAAAATTCATCAACCAATTCTATAAACAAAACTCGTATCATCATAGATCAATAAACTAGTACGTAGTTATATTACATTTGTTAAACTATCTCATCAATCATGTGCTATAATATGCATATAATTACAAATATTTTTATTTATGAACAAAAAATATATTAAATGCATGTAGAATATATACGCTAACATTTACTTTTGTTCATTGAGTATTGGTATGCGCTTTTGGACAAGGTTAACGAGATAAGTATTTACAACACAAATATAAACACATACCATATTCAATTAAGCCACAATTGTAAGAATACTTATCTCGTTAACCATGTACAAAAGCACGTCTAAACACCGAATAGAAAATTTAAATCTTAAGGTATGTTTTTAACATGCAATTAATATATTCTTTGTTCCTAAAGGAAGATATTTGTAACTATATGCATATTGTAGTGCATGATTGATGACATAAGTATTTTAACAAATGTGGTCAAGTAAATATGGTATGTATTTCACAACTTGCAGCATAAATTAGAAGCTTCTTATGACAAAGCTCAATTGACATAAAACATAGAAGCTTGACATGTAGGGAGATAAGATAATTATGAAGATGATGACACTTGTTGCAATAACTTTTCTCATGGTGTTTTCATGGTCCGAGAGGTTTACAAAATTCATAATACTGCTAACAAAATACTGGCATGCGAAAATACTGTGTTTTTATGGAGTATTTGATTTGGTTTCTTGTTGTAGATTTTTACAGAGTCCTCCTTAATGCAATGTAACTTGAATACAAATTACTATATTAATTTTATTATGATGTGACTGTTGTTTTTTTTTTATTATTATTATTAACAATGTCTTACTAGAGGTTTCCAAATTCATAACTCATAATTTTTATCAAAAATAATAAATTTTCTTATATGATTATTATGTGTATGTGTATTATGTGTATATGAGTATGCAGGCAAGTAGACACATCAACCATGGAAGCTAGACAAGTCAGGAATTATCAAAATATTAATGAATGATTACATATATGATCACTTTACTTGAAAAAGATGCTTGTTTGTTTAATTATTGGGATTTTGTACTCGAAAAGAACTATTGGTTATCCCAAAATTGAGTTTAAGGGCACTAAAATTACGATTAAACATTCTAAACCGGCCTAATCCATTGTTACGAGTATTAAAAAACAAAGGAATATGTTCCAGTGTGCTAATAACACTATTGTTCAACGGTATGTAGCCAACTCACGTTTTTAATGAGTTATGAACAAGATTTTTAACGATTTTAAACTTGTCTACCATTCAAATTTTCTTATGCATCTAGTTGGTTACATACCCTCATACACGTAATGATTTATATTAGATAATATATAATATATAATTTAATGAAACAAACGAACCAACGAATTAAATGAACTGATAACCAATGAATCAGACGACCATATGATTTTCAATGTATCAAGACGTCAAAGAATTCCTTGTATGATGTCGAGAGGAAGTAAACATGAGCACACGGCAAAAGAAACGCTCACATCAAAGTATATTCAACATATATGAAGCACACAAAAAATGAAATAATAATAGAACATAAGAATTCTTTAACTAAAGAACGGATACAAGAACAAAACATAATACCCGTGCTATGTAGTCAGAATTTAATATTTTCATTATATACACCGACTCAACAATAGTCATATATTAAATATGTTATTCACTGGTGGATTACCCGGTGAGTTGATGATTGTATTTTGCTCGTGTGTATAATTTGAAATTCGAGATACAATTGGTGAAAACAGAAAATATGTAAAAATAATAAGGTTATATTGTAAAATAGGAATTAGATAACTAAATATAAAAATATTAGGTCTTAATTTTAAGAATTATATGAAAATAAGATACTTGTATTATCGTCACATTAAAATAATTTAGGAAGATTTGAAGCTTTTTATATGCAACTAATGGGTTTGTTCAAGTCCATGTCCATAAATAATTTAGTCAAATAATTTGGTAACTTATCTATTGGTGTTAAAGTCCATTAAACCTCATTACATAACTCAGTTTCTTACTTCCGTTTTCTTTTAAAGAGTATATAACTAATAACTATAACAAAACCCTTACAGAAAGGGTATTAAATTACTACTAACGCTAAAATTGATGTGCACAATATTGTGTACATGATACGATAGTGCACGTCAATTTTAGTGGTGTATAAATAAATAAATACACATGCATAAAATATCCTATGATACAATATATTGCAGTGCACATCAATTTTAGCGGTTACTTTTAAATAAATACACATGCATAAAACATCCTATAATACAATATATTGCAGTGCACATCAATTTTAACGGTGTACTTTTAAATAAATACACATGCATAAAACATCCTCGAGACAAGTAAATATTTTGAGAAAACCTGATGACGTCACTTTTCAGGTCCATCAAAGGCATATAAATTAAAGAAAACTCAAATAATTGATTACCTCACTAAGACCAATAATTGTTCATAAAATACACAAATATGACTTTTTGTTTATAAAGTACAAAACAAATAAATCGGTTAAGCTACAACAGTACCATCATCCAGTGTTAGGCTCAATCCCCATCGCCGATCCAAAGAAAAAGACAGGTCAGTTTGAAAAAGTTAGGGGGAAATAAACAAAAGAAAGAGCACTTCCATTTCTATCGGTTTCTTAATTTAGTAAAGTAGGTCGCAATTTTTTTCTTCGTATTGTGTGTGCATGACTATTCGCTTTTTAGCAACTTAGCTAGCTTACCTTATTATAGATGGGGAAAGAATTTACATGAGATATGCAGTGAACTAAACAAGATCATCTGGAGTTGTGTCCATCCTGGATATCAGAGGTCTATGGAGACCAAGCGATGAATCTGCTAAAATAGGCAGGCCAGGTGAGTCCAAGTCTAGACCATCTATCTCACCATTCTCGGCCAGTGCTTTTTCCAGAGAAGCTTTTGCAATTCTAATTATGTAGACGATCAATATCACTGTAATCACGTGAGACAACAAAGACAAAGGATATGATCAGTCATCTGTTTAAAACACGAGTCGATGAGGAGTTAAGGGCTCATAAAAGTTGACACTAGAGTGGCATATGGCGGGTTGTAGGTCGGGCAACCAGGCAGGTTAGGTAAATGATCAAAACGAGTAAGTTCTTATGTGGGCCAAAACAGATTAGGTTCGTAGATTTAAAATGCTTTTTACAAAAAAATTAACTTTTTATAAAGATACATAATACATATATGGAAAGTTTTGACTTGTTTCCTCCTAAGCTAGATTATTCCTAACCTGTTGGATATAACACAACCTGAATCAAGCTAAAGTTAATGAGCTGAACTTGCCACCTCTAGTAGGACATGAATAAGCTACACAGTTCCAAATGATACTAAAAACTACATATGATTACGATTTACCTGATACCATGAGCCCAAATACCATAAACATCTGCAATTACAAAAAGAATTAGTCAGGGTGGAGTAGGGGAAACAAATGTCAAAGAAAATATGGACTACTCGATTTTATTTTGTTTCAAATTAAGACCAGATATGACTCTATGAACAATCACTGGAAGTTGATGTATGACACACTCACTGGACTACTGGAGCTGACATAATTGATTTAGTTAAGAGCTAAGCATTAATACAACAAAGGGTGGAAATTTTCACTTAAGAGCGCATAGTCGAATTATTACACTTATAGGAGTCAATTTCACCCCATGTTGATACCAGCGCATCTACTACAGGATAATGAGTGACCTAAATTTATCATAGAATGTTATCTAACATCTAACACTAAAAAATGTCTACTCTATTCGCATTACTTGAACTTAGCTTTACGAAGTCCAGACACACTACACAGATATACCGACGCTTCTATATCAATGCGAACTTATTGTTTATGGTCAAACATGTACTGCACAAATGTAACAGAGAATTCTAATCTTACCCAACGAGTTTTTGATATCTCATGCCACCCATGTGTAACATCAGCAATATCCTTGAGGGTTGTTCCAACATACACAAACACAAATGTGATTGGCTGAAGCAGCAAAAAAAAAAAGTCAGAATCCAGAGAAGTGGAAACTGATGGATACAAGAAAAAAGGTCCATCAACATAATGACTAAATTTTTTTCGCTGAGTGATTAACAGAATTGACGGAAAACGTACAAGAAAGATAAATACCAAGAAAAATAAAGAAGGGGCATACCATCATCCCCAGCCAAGTGGCCAACATGTACTCCCACAAGCGAACAGGTGTAACAGACAACAGGTAATTCAAGACGTTAAATGGAAGCAAAGGAACAAACCGAAGCAGCAAAACAATCTGTGAAACAAGGATGAATCAGACATCTAAACAGAAAAGACAAAAAAAAAGTTCCAAAGTCAATTGCCCCTGGAAAAAAAATGCTGCCAAATACAATAAAAATGCAACATTATGTCATATGCTACAAAATAAAAGAAGTAAACAAAGTGTGCACCGAGTCGAGGTGATAGATTCAACCAATTAACTTAGAAATGGGTAGATGGGTTATGTTTTGTCTAATTTTTTTCTTAAGCGTTTAACATTAATTACAAACATTATACTAATTCAATTTGCAATCCAGTTTTTTGAATAAATGATGTATAAGGTTTATGAATTAGAACATAGAAGTACACTTTGGTTGTCAAATGCTTTTTACAGAATGAAGAACTTCAATATTTAATTACTTGACGTTGTTCTTTACATAGAAAGAATGCTAACTTCAGTTTATATCGAAAAACGCCAAAGAGGGGACAACTGCTCAGTATTGATTTGCAAGCTTAACATTCAAATACCTTGAAGCCAGATCTCTGTATTGCAATAGCTATGGCCTGGAACTTGGGATATTTCTTTAACTTAGAAATTACGTAAGACCGCCCTATCTGCATAAAGGAGAGCAAATTACAAAATGAGATACGATAGAGATACCCAAGGATATACAGCAGAAAAGATTATGTTTATCTTAAAGAGACTCATATTGCAACATGCTTGGATGGCAATGCGAAATTATCATTCTCCATTACCATGAGCTTAAGAAAAAGAAACTGGGATTCGGTCCTAAAAAGAAAGCAGATATGCATCTTATCAGAGGCTCAGTTCTACTATTCGAAATATTACCGTTTTGCCAACAAGAAAAGCAGCTGTTGCACCAAGGGTCGCACCGATAGAATCCGCAACAAATCCTACAGGTAGTCCAAAGAGATATCCCCCTCCCACCTAAAACATAGATTAGAAAGAAAAAAAAAACACAAGGACACCTTTATAGGTAAAAATGAAAGAAGAAAAGGTAAATAGGCATAAAAAACTAGAACCTAGACACTGGCTTTAACCTACAATCCATGCATGTTAGAGTAATATATCTGAATACAGAATAAATTATAAACTTGCAAAATACACTTAACTTGTGCATGTACCAGTCAAGCCCTCAACTGTTAGGCAGGTTCACATAACCAACAATGTAAATAATATCTCAGTCGTCATCAACATTTAAGGTGGACTTGTCAAAACTTGCAACAATCTGATAACGTTAATCTACTCGCAGAAAGACTCCCATAAAACTTGGTGGTTTCACATTGCAGACAAAATTGATATTCAAGCCATATCTATCAATGTTTTCCTGGGTGATGCAGCCTCTTCGAGTATAGCAGTGTCATCTAACTCAACCTAACGGGCATATATATAACTTTGGATACAGTAGTCATTCCAGTAGAGGTTTCTATATCATCCTATTTGCAGTTAACACCTCATTTACATGGTTACTTCCTAGTATATCAAGTATGTGCACCCTCCAGCATGCTACGTAAGTATATTAACAAAAAACTATTCATCACGAGCTAGAAATATGATCATCGATATCTAGGTCATCATGGGATCAGCCTCACAAGGCTAGAAGCTTACCATTAACTAATTAACATATAGACATCAAGTTACGCATCTGTAGAAGTTAAGAAATTATACACAGGATTTAAACGATCTCAGTAGGACACTAAGACATACACTATTTAACTTCATAGCTTTTCTCAAGCATCAACCTTTTCATTTAAACATGGGCATATGATATAGTACAGAGATTGCTTCATGTGCGAAGGGAATCAAGAGCAGAAATAAGTTCAGTTCTTACTGTAAGCACAGATGCGGGAACCGCAAACACGGTAAGAGGGATATAAGCAATGGAACTGCAAATTTCGGAACAAAAGAGAAAATAAGAGATAAAATTTGTTTATAAACAAATTAAAATCAAATAGTTAATAAACTTATAGAGCATAAACCACTGCAGAAGAATGTCTACACTCTATATATAGTAAAATACATAGGAAACAAAAAGTATCTTACAGAACTAATGGCCCCCAAGGACCCAACTCTTCCTTAATCCACACCAAAAAGTTCTTCAAAATCTGCAGAAAAACATAACACCAGCATCAAAATGAAGTGAACATATAAGCTGCAATGATCACATTTACAGAATATTATGTTAACTTATTAAACATGTTTAGCAAACGCAAATTGAACATGGAATGAAAATAAGTAACACATACATAAAACTATCAGCTTGTCAGTACTCTGTACTTCCTACTTTAATAGAATTCTTATAATCTGGGGATTCAAGTGAAAATTAAAGCTCCATTACTTCAAAGTTTAACAAATTACGTTTCCTATGTGTATCTGTACAATTAAAATTGAGCTCTCAGCCTCTCATACATAATCTGATGTCTATTTCACTGAACTTAATCTCCAATTCTTTCAACAAACTTGCAACAAAAGGCTTATACTGTTCTAAAGTTAACCACACACAATGTGCTAAATTTATTGAAACACTTTTAGTAACCCTAACTTGAACATGTAAAGCATATAAAGGACACATAGCATGTCCAAATATAACTACCTAGTTGCTATTCCTCTAAACTTCCTAACTTCTAGCAATTAGAGTACATATTGAAGCTCATTAACTTCAAATTTTAACTAGTGTGTCAAATACATATGTGTACCCATGGGAATTCAGCTCTCATACATAATCTGGCATCCATTTCACCGAACTTATACACCAATTCTTCCTTGCAACAAATGGCTTAAATTGTGCCGACTTAACAAGATACATTGTGCTAAACTTATTGGAACACTTTCAGCTAGCCCATATTGAACATGTAATGAGGATAAGGCCACATAGCATGTCCACATAAAACTATCTACTTTCCATTATCACATACAACTTAATTTTATATTCAAGAAACTCAAGTACAAACTGAAGGTCATACAATTCAAACATTTAACAAATCCTGTTTGCAATGCCTATAATCACTAAATCAATCGTTCATACATAATCTGACATCTATTTCACACAATTTATAAACTTTACGGCAACAGGCATCTATTATCCTGTACTTTCTAATTTTATACAATTCTTAAATTCTACAGACTAGGGATTCCAGTAGATAATATAGCTCAGCTACTTCATATCTCAACAAATGATATTTCAATGTGTATCCGATTCCGAAAATTGAACTCTCATATAGAACTAACCTCTATTTCACGTAATTTACTCTCCAAATTCTTTATTTACAATCGATTATATACTGTAACGAGATACAATACGCTAAACAGTAGAAACATGTAACAAAAAAAAAGTAAGTAAATTGATAATATAACCTTATATGCTAAACACTCGTCTTCAGTTCCCACATTCAATGATCAAAAAAAGTTCCTACATTCATCAATTATTATATTCAATAAATTTAAGTACAAACTGAAGCTCATTTACTTCAAATGCTTAACTAATTGTCTAATTACGTTTCAAATGCATATCTCTATAGCTGTAAATCGCTAAATTGAGCTGCCATACATAATCGGACATCTATCTCACATCATTAATTCACCAATTTATGTATTCAATATCAATAAACCTGATTACAGTAGTATATACATACATATAGCATGTAATAAAAAAAGTGTAAAATGAGGAAGAACCTTTTCAATCGGAAGAGAGATACAAGCAAAAGCAAAGGTAGCAAGAAGAACAAGAAATACAGATGTACGGACGACGGACGACCATGTGAAGGCGCCAAACGAAACCTTCATTTTCATAGCGGATAATAACCGGCGACGCCACGGCCGGAAATCTTCGTCGTCTTCGTTTCCGGTTAGGTCTTGTTTTAACGACGACCGAGCTCTTAATCCTATTACGTTCGCCAGATTTATTAATTCACAATCGAACTTATTACAAATATTTTATACATAACTTATGTTCAAATCCGAAACAAATTCATTCAATTTGAAAATAACGATTTTGAATTAACAGAGATCTCGGTGTGAAATACGTCGCCGGAGATCGGATTTAGGTTTGTCATAAATCTACAAGTAAATAGTACACTTACTTTTCCGGTGTGGATCCCACACACGCTTATGACGTCAGCTACACGAAGTCGGTGCGGGTCCTGCTGGAAACTTTCTATTGCCACGTCATCTTGGGCCTGTATGGATTCTATTCTAAATGGGCTTTCGGATATGATATGATATTCTGTCAAAAACTTTTATGGTTTTGGCCCACTCTTTTGTAATATGATATTTTGTCGCTTCTAAGTTAAGTTCTAACAAAGAAAATCATAAAATTATTTGTTATAATATACTTGTAGAATTACGATGTCAAGTTATTTTTTCTAATTGTTGTTGAACGGTAAACCAATAGTCTATAGTCTCTTTGTTATTGGACTCTTACATATCATTAGGTCGAATGTCTTATTGTATTATTTGCGTGCATAAGTTGTATTTTAGTATTCCATTCTTAGTGAGAAGTAAGGTTTTCAGATCTGAGTCGACTCGGTTGGACTGTGATTTGGAAGAGAGTCTGGGTCAATCTACGCCAGGTTAACCTATGTTTTCAGCTCAGAATGAACAGGCCAGGTTTTCGGTCAGACCGGTTTTTTCCCCATTTTTTTTCTAACCAAAACCGCGTATGTCAACGTTCTAAATTAGTAGGTCAATCATGGTCAAGTTGGAATCACTTGTGTGCTTAGTTTGGAATATATTGTAGGTTGTGGTTTGTGTTACCACCGATGTAGGACAACTTTAACATTAAAGGAAAATAAAACACAATAGAAATGTCTAACTCATGTTCCGAATCTTAGACATTTTGTTTGTTGGATGGTTTTATTGCCAATTAATATAGCCACAACTTGTTGATAGTGTTGCATTTATAAATATTTTGCGTTTATATATATTTATTACTAGTTTGTAAATGATTATTTAATGATTTTTCTAATAGCTCTTTTGATATTTTTAAAATTTAATATTAAAAGTTCATAACTATTATATATTTTATTAACCCTCATTCAATTTTGATAAAAAAAAAATGTCAGAAAGTCAAAGACAAGTTTAACCTTCCATCCGATCAGTTAGACCCGGTTGAACCGGATCGGACTATATCTCCGAGTCAATTTGAGTCCCTAAGTTTAAAAATATTGAGGATAACGTCAATCAATGATTCGTTTAATACATTAAATGTGCGATGATTTTTGTTGTATGATGTTTTACCTTTTATATTTTCATTACTAAATTTATTTTTTATAGAGGTAACACCTATCATTTTTCTCAAAACAATTGCACAAGGTTTTCATGTATTCCTTCAAACTATTTTATTGAATCTTGTATATAATAAAGAAGATTCTATTAGTATGATTTTTGAAATTCAATGAAGTAAAACATCATAGAGAAAATTAATAAGAAATATAAAATCAAAACTTTTGTGTAATTTTCAATTTCATAAAAGAAAATTGATGATATCATCCTATCAATATTTCACCTCCTCAATATCCTTTTTTATTGAAACATTAATTCAAATTATTCAAGTATCATCATGTTCTTACAAATATAAATCATCCGCATATTAGAGCAAACAAATAGACAAACATAACGGATCTATACTACATATAAATCATATATCTTTCTTTTTCTCAATCCCTTAAAAATCTATTTGTGAAAGTTATACTAACTTTATGAAACCATATACTACTCATATACAACACAAAATAGTGTCTTATGTTAATGGAGAAATCATTAGTGCTGTTAATTTATGTACTATTAGGTGATATTAGGTTAAAAAGAGGATAGAATATGTATATGTTTAAAACTTAAAGGGTAAACAGTATAAAATATTAATGAGTTCCTTGTAGGTTGATCGGTCACTAGCACAAAAGATTTGTGCATATATCCCTCATATTAATTAGTCAAAACCTATAATAAATATTACCAATCACAGCTCATAATAGTAATTCACGATCACAAATACCAATCAAACAATATAAGTAAATAAAGAAAAAATATTTCATATTAAAAAGGTAAAATCCCAATACTATAAAGTGTAATATTGCAAATGTTATTCGTAATATTACGGTCATAATTGTAACATTACGTTTGATTTAAGAGTTATCAATCGAATAAATTTAATAGCGATTGATCACCTATTTTTTATCAATTTAAAATATCATTCCGCCACATTACATAGATAAATTACTAATTATTATAGAACATACCTCAATACCATGACTACACAAAATTTAAGGAACGAAAAAGTCATTTAAAGTTCGTACAACTTTCCAATTCTTGCAAAATTTCAACCTACCCATTCAAGTCACATGAATACTTAATAATAATAAACATTGTTGAGACTCGAGACTAATAACAAACATATTAATCATTCAACAATTCCTATTAGCAAATATAAATTGTCACACTCTTTAATCATATCATGACTAATATACCATGACTAGAGGATGATAACTAACATAAACCCTTGAAACAAATTTCAAAGGTCATTCAAACAACTTTGAAGATGAGATATTTTAAACACTTTTAATGTACCATTCAAATTACTTGACTACTTGGTAATTAATAAAAACATTTTTGAAGCTCAAGACTTTAATCCCCTTTCAATGGTAATAAATCAAATATACCAACATTTATAGTTATATACGGTTAATATTATTATCTAATACCCATTTGTGACACTCCCTAATAGTCTATTAATACCATGACTAGAGAAAAGCTGATAAAAGTCATTCAAAGTTTCAAAAGACTTTGAATAATTAGACTTCAAATTAACTCTCTCATTTGTTTGAACTTTGAACTTGAAATTTCAATGTCATTCAAACCAACTTACAAACAAACAAAATATTTATCCTTTTGCCACTTACATCATTACTTATAAAAATGATTTTTTTTTTTTTTTAAAAAAAAGAAAAAAAAAAGAAACAAAACTTGCAAATATAAGCCGTGGCTTTTTTATTTTCTTTTGGTATCAATAAAAATTTGCATATTATTTATTATTATTATTATTATTATTATTATTATTATGTAAAAAAAAATGTTTAGTGTGTGGTTGTTTCGTGTTGGTCCCTTCAACTAGGAAGTCCCCACTGCTTGAGTCGATTTATTCTCAATGTTTCCCTAAATTGTAACAAAACAATACAGAAAGAAAACTTTATGGTAGAAAAAAATATATATACAATTAAGTAGTGTATAGTTGATTATAAATATAGGATATCTAATCCACTATGATTTTAAGTGAGCGTGTGAGAATCTTTTAAGTACAAATTCTTACTAAATTGTAGTTTTAAGGTCGAATGCATTTCTATGAAAGTGGATTTTCGTCTTTATTTACCAACAACATTTCATTCAAGCGTGTTATACAATAGGATTAAAATAATTAATTATATACATATTATTATTATATATATAAGTTGACTATCGTAAAACAAACTTTAATAGAAAACAAATAAGATACGATCTCAGCTCTTGAATTAACTAATAATTAATTAATTTTTCAATTAATAAATCTAACTTATTTAGTTCATTAAATATGTTCTCTAGGATAGTTTTGTACATTTGCATCTTCATTTATATTAACTAGTCAGTCAGACTCGTGCGTTGCACACGTATTATATAATTTTTTTTAAATTTGATGTTTAGCGTAAAGAGTTAAAAGTATGGATAAAAAGGTTGTTTAAGTTATTAAGTATAACTTGTTAATTGATAACGATCGGGTCGGGTTGAGTCGCACCAAATCAGTATTTATTAATAGCTTGTGGTAAAATTTTCTTTTCAATACTACATACATCCTAGTAAGTTTTTATCTTATTTAATAACAATACATTTACAATTGATGGACAACAACATCCAAATACAGTTTCAATATAACTCAAGATTATTAATAGAACACAAAACCAAAAATGATTCTTAGTATCTACCAATGTAAAAAAATAAACAAAAATTGAGCTAACTTTTGACTGATCCTTTAATTATCTCAATCTACCCCCAACAACTACGGTTATAATCGCTAGCTAAAGGTTTAAAAGTCTCTATTAAAAGTTATATTATCTTTGAGAACTTAGACAAAATAAAGAATTTAACCATTTTGAAAATGTATTTTGGCATTGTTGATAAGTACTTTTAAAATTGTAATACTAATGCTAAGACATTAAAAAATTCCACCTACAAAAACAATTAAACTACTATAACCTTTTTATATATAAAGAAATGAAATATTAAAAAACATTTTTTGATTTTTATTTTTAGTCATCCATATTCTTTTTAGAGTTAATACTTCACATTTATAGTATTCATTAATACTTCACATTAATAGCATGAAACTCAAATTTTAAAGTATATAGATGATAGTTTCGGTTATAGTTGATTCATAGATAGTTGTCATTGACGCACATCAAAATCACTGTTGATGCACAACATAATAATACGATAACACAATGAAATTTATAATGCACATAATGTGTCATTCATGCAGAACAATATCGTCATTGATGTACAATAACCGCTGATACACGACACAAGAAGTGATGCATAAACAATTCATTAGAATTGATTTACCAATATGATTATATATTGGACAACTTGATTCACAAAGACAACAAATTATGTTAATTCGCTGAAATTCTTTTACAAAATTAAAATTTATTTTATGTTAAGGATTATTTTATATAATTATAACCTTATATATAACATACTATTTTATTCGTAGGTATTTTTAAGATTAATATTCTACATTTATATATAACTTGAGTAATTCTCATTTTACAAGAACTGTATCATTTACTTAAATTTTTTTCACTCTTAACAATCGTATTTCGAATCTCCTATTTTATAAGACAATTGTTATCAACTTATAATCATGGATAATCTTTTAGTGAAAAGTAAATATAAAATGTTATTAGTGTCAAATCATTACTGTTTACAATAAAATATTATGTTTTGTAGCATACTAGTGTTATATATACTAGCTACGACATAAAGATATATTGGAACAAGATGATTAGTATTTTTTAAAATAATGATTTCCTTTTGAATTAAATGGAAATTTTCGACTTTAAAATAAACAATACGGGTAATACTTATTTAGCCACAAACAACACCCAATGTCCAATATTAAAATCTTAGTATAGAGAATATCGAATATATATTGCATAATATTTATCATAAAACACCCATTTTATTCAACGCAAATAAGTTTTTCACGAATATCTTTAAAATGTTTACATATATATTATTTGTCATTTTATCGAGGCAAACTTAATAATAGTTTTTGGTACACGTATGTATGTTTCTTTGAATCGATAGAAAGCATGCATCTTCTCATGCTCCCTGCCTGCCAAAGTTTTTTGAAATGCTTCTGTTCTTACAAGGGACATCAATCAAATATATTAAAAAAATTAAAGAAAGAAACTTTAGAACCCAAATCATATTCTGGATTTTTTATAAGTGGAATAGCCTAAAATTAAAATGCAATTAATTATGGTTAACTTTTGAAATAAGAACTACTCGTATCATAAAAATACCTCCATTAGCAAAGGTATCTAAGCACAAGCTCTTAAACATCAAAATCATTGGTCCACTTTGGAGTTGACCATTTTATTTATGTCCCCTTTCTTTTTCCTAGAGATCGTTTGGAGACTGTTGTCTTGAGTATATTTTAAAAAGAATATATTAAATAAACAATTCATTGATAGTTTTAGCATAGGTTAGACCACTCGTTATGTCACATTAACGCAAAGACTAAAGAACTGAATAATGCCTATAATGACTGAAGAACTGAATTTTTCAGCGTCACGTCATTTCTTAACTATTAATACAAATACATTTATATTTTTTAAAACAAATAATAATAATAATAATAATAATAATAATAATAATAATAATAATAATAAAAGTATGTTATATTAATAATAAAAATTACATTAATTAGAAAAGCGATACGTTACATTAATAATAATAATAAATGATACAATTAGTCATTGCATGTGTCTTCGCTCCCGAACATCTGCAATGCCTCTCCCCGGCTTTTTTATATATATGGGGTAAAGAAAGATTCCCCTTACTCATAACGGGTCTTACCGTCCTTATTTACGTTATAACATTCTTGCCAATCGCGGGTTTGTTATAAGTAACATTATTTCTAACACGAAAACTTGATGGGAGACTCCAAATATGTTCGATAAGATTATTTCGGATGACGCAGAAGATTATTCGGGTTTCGGAGGTAGTCTTCATGAAGTTGACATATATTGCGTATGTTGTCTTCGATTATCATGTTGTGTAAAATCACACAAGTGTACATCATTATGCTTGTCTTGTTAATGTTATATGGTCTTGCCGGATTTTTAAGTATTGCCCAACGACTTTAAAGCACACTGAATGCTCGTTTCACGTCCTTTGTTCCAGCTTCTTGAAATCTCTTATATTTGATATTCTTTTCCTCAATCATACATTAAAATGATTTCACAAGATTTGTCAATCCCGGATAAATTATAAAGTATCTAAATGTCCATATCTTTAGATGTAGAAGTTAGTTAGCTATATAGTTAAGTCTGGGTGAGCACTAAAATTGAGAGATTGATTTTGAACTACAATAATCAAAACGATCAAATCAAAAAAGTAAACACAAGGCGAAATTGACTGTTGATCTTTGTTAATTAAATAATTAAAATGATTTGATTCGATTTGAATTTTATTTACATACGAACCATTAATAACTGAACTGATTTAATTAATAAGTAAATAGAAATTTTTTATTTTATATTTACTATATAAATTTATAGATTATATTAAATTTTTTAATAATGTTATCGGCCCACAAAATTTAAAAGTATATACATAATCTATTTATTTCTACCATAATTTGTTGGATTGTTGTGTATCAAATTTGTATCTAGGATAATATTTTGAATTGTTGCTATATTATATTTTATAGACCTTATTGAATCATTTATTAACGAATTTTTAGTTTATATGACATATTTACACTTACTTTAACATGTTTATATATTACAAACGAATACCATGTAGCACATTTGTTAATCTTTCTTGAGTATTGTAAGTCAAATGTTTTAATTAGCTTATAGCGTAAAATTATGCTATAAACTGAATTAACCGATAAGAAATCGAATCGAAATCTAGAAAACTGAAAAACTGAATCAAAGAGAAACTAAAAGCAAACGGTTTTGATTATAAAAAACTGAGATATTCAGTTCAATTTGATTTTTCTCAAAACCCGAATCAAACCGTGAACACTCATATTAAGTCTCTATTCCGTACATTTCCTTTTTTCAGTATAAATAACTTATAATCCATCTCAAATACTATATATTTACACGCATGTACACATCATTATATTTACACCTTAGTTTTACCATAGGTATTTACATTTTGAAAGTCTTTAAATTTTAGACATAGACACAATCGAATTCACTTGAACGTAAGTACCGTTAGGAGCACTCACCATTTCTTTAATTTCTTTTTAAAATATCAAGAAAACAACTTTTCTAATTATCATTTGTAGCCTTTAGGGGAATTTTACTAGTATTAAAATAATAATAACTAATATAATCATATTATAAAACAAGAAAATGCAGTACTTTTTTTAGTTGTCTATTTGACCAAACATAACTTTATTAAATATAGACACTATGCAGAGAGGGAACCTTCTTCTTTGCACCTTTTTAGTTCCATTGTTACATCACCTTTGTAGTTTCCATTATAAATAACCCCTACACGAGTGTATCTTCCACATCATTCACATAAAGTCATAAATCCTCACATATAAATTTCCCTCAACGACATTTCAAATATTCTCCCGCCGATTTATAACCACCACAATCCACCATACACCACCACCAATTTTTTTTTTTTAAATAAATACAACGACAATGATGATGTGTAAACAAGCCCAATCATCCTTACAACAAATACCCATGAAACTATCACTTCTCCGGCGCCGTCCACAAAAGGAAAAAGTTGTGGTAGTGATGGGAGCCACCGGTACCGGAAAATCAAGACTTTCGATCGATATCGCCACTCGTTACAACGGCGAGATTATAAACTCGGATAAAATGCAAGTATATGAAGGTTTAGACATTGCTACAAACAAAATCACTGAAGATGAATGTGATGGTGTTCCTCATCATCTAATTGGAATCGTAGACCCCGAAGCCGATTTCACTGCTGACGATTTCGTAAGAGCCTCGTCGATTGCCGTGAAATCGATTGTTGGTAGGGGAAAACTCCCAATTATCGCGGGTGGATCGAATTCGTTTATTGAAGCACTAATTGATGATAGAAATTATGAGTTTCGATCGAAGTATGATGTATTTTTTTTGTGGGTTGATGTCGCAATGCCGGTACTTGAACAATTTGTTTCCGACCGGGTTGATCAGATGGTTGACTCGGGGCTAGTGGAAGAAGTTAGGAAAATGTATAAACCTAATTTGGATTACTCAAAAGGAATCCGAAAATCTATCGGTGTACCCGAATTCGATACCTTTTTTCGCTCCGAGTATTCCTCTTCTTGTGACGAAAAAACTCGATCAAATTTGCTAGAATCCGCGATAAACGATATAAAAGTCAACACATACAAGCTCGCCTGCCGACAATTACAAAAAATTCACAGGTTACGTAATATTAAAGGGTGGAAAATCCACCGATTAGACGCAACGAAAGCCTTTCTGGAGAAAGGTAAAGATGCAGATGTTGCATGGGCTGAACTGGTGGCAGGACCTGGTTCCGCCATCATCGGCGAATTTATTTACAACAGTTCTATGATATTTGATGCCGTGACACCAGATGGTCGCGGCAGTATAACCGGAGATTTTGAAAAAATGACACCGGTGGCAGCCATGAGTCGCTAGGTAGCAAGGAAAATATTCGATCACCAAATTGCACAAATTAATTATACATCTTACGTAGTTAATGTGTGTACCGTACAATATTATTTGCATATTTTTGGGTAGAATGACATAAATGCCCATGTAGAGTAGGAATGATAATAATTGGGTGAAATTATTTTAATTTGTATGACAGTGTATGTATGATCTGTTAAATGGATGTATACAAAATAATATACAATAAATCTTATGTTTTATCGTACGGCCATTGTTTGCTCATCGTAGTGTGAAAACTTAGTGGCATTTATTTATGTACCAAAACATTTTCCACACGGTTTTATGACATAATATTTATCTTATATTTTATAAAAACTATATACATTACAAGTTTAAATAAATATTAAACACTTGATTGAAAGTTAAAATAACTGATTTTTTGAACTAAAATGTACATAAGAAAGATGGGTTTTTTTCCTTCTTATTTTATTTATTATTTTTTTTTATTTAATATACTTTTTGCATTTGTGATAGTCTTACTAGTTACCATCAAGATGTAGTGTTTTTATATTGTGTTTAGCTTAGTATGAAGATTATTTTATTTTATTATTATTATTTTTTTGTTCAAGTAAGAATGATAAAATTTAAATACTGAGTAATACAAATGTCGCTCAAACGTATTATTATCTTTGATAATTTAAGAAATTGGACTGTGCTATATTGATCATGATGAAACTAATTTAAAATATTTTAATTGGGCTGATTTAACTATTTGGGTCCAAAATATAGATCAACTTCATAACGGCGTTGCTTGAAATTTTGACCCATGAAGGCAGTTTGATATTTCATAGAGTTTCTAAGTCCATATTGAGTTGATTTTCAAGATTATAGTTTTGACTCAAAGACTTCTTATCAAACGGAAGTTCAAGGCAATAAAATATGTAAAAAGATACATGAAATAAAGGATAACCATGAGGTCAAAGACATATATCGTGTAAAAAAAAGAAGCAGAAAAATATTATAATTAATTCTTATGAAATCAATCTGATAGTTCAAAACAACCCATTGGATTAGTTTAAACTCAATGACCGGGGGAGGTTTAGGCATATGAAGCTTTAAAAGTTGAATATAGCTCTTATGTGCACACGTATGACATATTATGGGGTTTGTTTGGAATGAAATTTTTTAGAATTTTAACTTTTAATGTTTAAATAAAAAGCTTTTTAGAAAATAAAAATGTTGTTTGTTATATGCAAATTGTAGTTTTAGAATCTATTGAAAAACTCAAAATTCAAAAGCTATTAAAAGTAGTTCTTCATTAAAAATTTAAAACCTATATCTTTTTTTTTTAGAAAGGCAATTATAATCCTACTTCTACTCACTAACCTAACCTACATAATATATGTATATCACACATATATATACACACATGCCTCCCACAAGGCTTGAACCCCCAACCCCTTGATTGAAGAGCTCCACACATACCGCTAGGCCAAAGGCCCTTTAGTTAAAACCTATATCTGTTAAGAACACATTGTGGGTTAAATGGGTCCATAAGCACCCCTTAAAGGGGAGGAACTTTCGGCCCGAGTTGCGTATGGAAAAAAATTCTCAACATTAGATATTTCATTAGAGATCGAATAACTCACAAAATTGAAAATGGTAACTCAACCTCGATATGGTTTGACACATGGTCTTCTATTGGTCCTCTTTTTAATCATATCACTCCACAAGAAATTTCTTAATTGGGTCTTCGACTAACTACTTATCTCCGGGAAGGCGTTATAGATAAGCAATGGGTTTGGCCAGTCGAATGGAATAAATCTCACCCATCACTCCATAATCTTTCTATTGCAACCTTTAATGAGAATGTGTCTGATGTAATTATGTGGAAGGATAGCAATAACGAGCTAGTGGATTTCCTGGTTAAGCCGTATTTAGTAGTATCAGAAACGCGAGTCCAAAGGTCCTATGGGCTCATGTAGTCTGGTATTCTCAAAATATCCCTAAACACACGTTTATTTTATGGCTTGTTTGGCACCTGGGAAGTACATATGTATTCCCGTTATGTCAAACCCAACGGAACCCTGAACACTTATTCTTTAGTTGCACATATGGCTTGTTTGGTACTCGGGAAGTACATATGTATTCTCGTTATGTCAAACCCAACCGAACTCTCATGAACACTTATTCTTTACTTGCACGTACGCTAATCGGATGTGGAATGCTCTTAACTGAGTATACATTCATAAGTTCATTGATGACTTGTTAAATTTAGATTCTTGGTCCTACCAACAACTACAAATCACCATCAACCACCATCACCCACACCACAACACTTTACCGTCACTAACACTACACCTCAACCCCATTAAACCACAACAGAGCATCACAAATTTGAACCCCACCCAACGTCTAACTATCATAAAACCTAAAATTGAAGCACACAAATCTAAAGATACAAGCAAATTTGAAGATATCAACAAGAATCACGAAGCACGAAAAATCACATAGAAAGACAAAAGATTGGAGACTAAAAGACACATAAAGACAACAGATGCAAACCCAAATCAACATTGTATGACTACCAACGGAGAAAACTCATTTGCTAGAGATGGGTTCATGCAACTGATTTGTTGGAGATGGGTTCTTGTTCAAAGAGACTGATTTCTAGCGAGTGAGACACCTTAAGTGTACACCAGTGGATCACCGAATAATGAGTTAGTGTTGTTGATTTGCTCATCATTTTTAAAATTTGTTAATTTTATTTTCAATTGACACCATAGGAAATCAATCAATTAAACTAATAAGTATGAAATTTAGAATTGAAGATTATGAGTTGAAGATGATCGAGGATGAAAAGAAAAAAAGGGTCTGAGTTAAGAAAGATTGGAAGGCGTAGAAAACTTTTTTTTTAATAATAAAATGAACTATTCATTGTACCTTCACGTGGCACATATGACCTATTTTAATAGAAAAACCCTTAACGAAAAGGACTACCAGTTACAAACTAAAAAAATGACCTTGCAAAAAAGAAAGTTATAAGACCGCGAGATAATGTACGGGAATTCACAGTTACCATTTGTGTAACCTAATCATCAATATCATATCAATATATAATATATAATAATATAATATTAATAATAATAATAGCAATATAATAAAATAAAAATTAATGGAAGATATACATAGAGTTATCCACTTAAAAAAATAAAAACATATGAATATTAATTTAAGAGTTTACCAAATATCTAACACCCGCAAAAATTTGTTAGGAAGGAGGGTTATCTCTTAAAAATTGAATTGGGACCGTCTCTTGTATTCCAAAGTCTCAAACACACTTTATATACGTTGCTAATTCTTATTCTTATTTTCTATAAATCTATCATCATCATCTTCTTCTTATTTAGGGTTTGAATCATTCAACAGAATTGCGGTATTCACTCATACTCTCGAAACCTTTTATTCGCATTTATCCTTCTATAAAATCACATTTAATTATTTCATAATTTTTCTTTGAGAACAACAATCGTCAACGAATCGTACAGTAATAATTATTATAATCTATTTTATTTTTCGTATTTTCATTCAGAATTGTGCGAGTGACTTACAATTTAACAGTGTAATTTTTTATTTTAATTTCTGATCGTTTGTTTTGCATGATCAATTGATGATCAAGGTTTTTGTTTGTTAAAAAACGTAAAAGTTTTATTTATATTTCCCGTAAGTGTTAGGGTTAGTTTTTTGCTGTCAAATAAGCTTAGTTTATTGATTTTGTTCATCAGTTTGTGATAGATCAGGCATTTAGTGGTTTATAATTGCTTTTTATTTTTATTTATTTTTTCAGGTTTAATTGAGTTTTAAAGATGGGATTCAGTTCAGTATATAGGATGTTACAAGAAATTTTTCCACAGGTATGGATTACTTTTGTATTTGCAATTTTTTTTTAATGTTTTGCATGTTTTAAGTAACCAGTATGGTCTCTGCTAATCTAGTAGTATATAGATAACTATGTATCTATATTTATATATTTATGTATATATTGATATTTATAAATTTTGTAAGTCTTATGTGCAATGTCAATGTTTTGGTATATAGTCAGAGATCAATTTTTTATATTTTATATTTTTACTATTTAGCTTGGGAGCTTAAGTTCATAAGTTAACATTATTTTTTATATTATTTTATACTCATATTGGTTAAAGAGGTGTATGGTTTCAAATAAAGCTTAATAACTGATCTTATGAGATACTTGGGTACTATGATTTATTGAAAACTGATTTTACATGGTAGAGTAAAGTTACTGATTCACTCTTATATTTTACATTTGATATTTTGTTATACTCCATATTTTATTTACTTATTCTTTATTTAGTTGCAAATTTTCAAATATTTAACACCATTACAAGTGATTATTTGAACATTATTTGATTTTGATGATTCTATATCATAGTTGTTTCTGATACGATAATTGAATACCTGTGACCTTTGTTTGAGTACTCTTTTGAATATTGTCATATTGATAATAATATGTACCACGCTATCTTTTGTGTAGGTTGATTCTCGTATGCTGAAAGCCGTGGCTATAGAACACAGTAAGGATGCTGATGCAGCCGTGGAAGTTGTTCTTGTTGAGGTTTTACCTAATCTCCCTAAACAGTCACCTGTGGTTAGCTCTGTTAGTAAAAGCACAAGCTCTCCCACTCAATCCAAAGGTACTTATTGGTTGCATTTTTGAATTGATTCTTCTTGATTTTGTAGTTTTTTTATTTGTATAGCTGATGTTTTGTTATCTGTATTCTTAATTTAATGGCTGTAGATCGTGGCAAGGCTTTTCACTTTCAGGCAACTGTGGATTCACTTGATGTTACTCCACGTTTTCATCAACAATCAAGTGTAGCTGCTTCGTCGAATTCTTATGGAACTTCAACTGGTACAGTCGAATCTTTTATGATCGTGTCAACTTTACCTCTCGTAGTTACAGAGGTGGCAAAGTGGGTTTGGGCTGGTATCGGGTCGAAATGTATTATGGTTGAAAACATGCGACTTTTTAGTATGTTCCTGGTTGGTTTGACTCACCAATACTGTTTACAACATTTATATCTCTATCTAAATAATTAATGCCTTAATACTTTATTAATCTAAATCTTCTATTAATAGGATTTATGTGTTTGTATGCATAAGATAAGACTTTGGATCACTTTTGATCTTTTTGACCTGTTATTCTTCTATTTAAGTTTTTATATTCTACCGTTCTGGCATTATACTGAACCCATTATAAACGGATGAAGTTACTACTTGTCTTTTTTTTTCTGTTTTTTTTTAACTTGGCTTTAGGTTATATATGGTAATGGGTCTGTTTGACTTTTATATTTTACTTTTATGTTTGACTTGACCTATCAAATTTGTAGCTCTAAATGATGGCTCATCTAGTCCAGTAGTTGACGACTCTTCTTTTTATGATGCAAATGATGAACCTGAAGGTGCTTTTGATGATGTACCAGTACTTCCAGAGAAATTCGTAGACAACAACAGTAGTAATATCAATGGTGCTTTGATTAATGAAAGTGTTGGTGAAAGTGTTGGTGAAAATGTCGCATCACTTGATAACTCAGTTGTAAGTGGGGCTGCAGTTTCTGGATCTATTCATGAGGATGACACCCTTCTGTTGGATGCATCTGCATCTGCTGCTAACTACAATAATTACATACACTTGGATGTGGATACACTTAAGCTGGATGCATCTACAACTGCCTTAAAAGATGATGATTACGTACCTATGGATGTTGATACTCAAATAATAACTCCTCCAGGAATCAATTGTGAAACGCTCTTAGCTGGTACTCATGAATCAGATGCTAGGTCTTCGAAAACTACTTCTGAAAATGATGATCCTTTTGAAGTCGAAATTGTTAATTCAGAGGATGAGTCCAGTATGGCCTCCATGCTTACTTCTTCATTACAAAACTGTAACACTGAACTTCTTGAGGAAATTATTGAAGATGCTAGGAATAACAAGGTATGTGTCAGTAGAGTAAAAGTGCTATTTTTTGTCGTTGCTTGTGCAGGCGGCTGTTTTCAACGTTACAAATTAGTGTTTTTATTATATTTGTTGCAAGATCACTTTTGCTTTGTGTAGTAGTATCTCTGAAAATGTTTTTATTTATTTATTTATTTTTCTGGTACAGGATGCACTTGTATCGGCTATGAATTCGGTTGTTGAGCTAATGAAAGAGGTAGATTCTAAAGAAAAAGCAGCTGAAGAAGTAAAAGAGGAGGCTACTCACGGTTGCTCAGATATTTATGCGAAAGTGGATGAGCTTAAACAAGCACTTAGACGTGCTAAAGAAGCTAATGACATGGTTAGCTTGTTTTTGGTATATTATTCTTTTTAATGCTCACTTGTGTTTGTACTCATTTTTAATTTTACTTTTATAATTCGTCAGCATGCTGGAGAAGTACATGCAGAGAAGGCTATCCTTGCTACTGAGTTGAAAGAGCTTCAGTTTCGTTTGTTTACTTTGTCAGATGAGAGAAATAAATCACTTGAAATTCTTGAAGAGGTATTTATTTAACGTCTTCTATATCTTTTGTATATCATCTAAAGCATTTATCATATGAATGCTTCATTCATCAAGCGTTTTTTGTTTAGATGCGTAAAGCATTAGAGATTAGGTTGGCCGCAGCTTTAGAAGAAATTAAGGCTGCAGAGGAAGGAAAGCTGGGAAAAGCGAAGTTGGCTAGAGAAGCACTTTTGTTTCAAGAAAACCAAATGGAAAAAGTGGTCGAAGAGTCCAAGAAACTGAAGCTAGAAGCAGAGGAAAATTCTAAGGTAGGTAACATTAAGCGTCTTATTATGCACAATGCTATTAAAAATGTTGAGTTTTTGATGATTTTGCCATATTTATATTTTTGGTGTTTTAGCTGCAAGAATTCCTCATGGATCGTGGCCGTGCAATTGATATCTTACAGTAAGTCTTGGTTTATTTATTAGAATGGCTAGCTATTAGAGGTGGCAGAATGGATGGATCAGGCGGGTTGGGAGAAGTGTCAAAATGGGTAAACTTTTTGGTATTATGTTGAGAAGGGCCGGGTTGGGCCGGATGAACTGGAAACACTTGCTCCAATTTTTTCATCTTTCTTATGTATTGTGCGTGTTAAATTTGAACACAAATAAAATATATTGTTACATTAACATATTATTACATTTATTCAAAATATTGTTATTTTTGATACACATATTTTTTTTATTTTTTATTTTTTGCATATTTTTTTTCAATTTCTTTAACATAGTTGGTATAATCTTATTTATTTGAGTTGAGGGATTTAGAAAAGCTGCATCCTTTAAAATCACACTTGGACTTTCGATCACTTCTGTTTTTCTTTTACCTGTTTGACAATTAATCTAACTCGAATTGCCAATTTAACAAGTAAATGGTTTGAAATGGCCACCTCTACTAGCTTATTATATGATATGAAAATAATTTGAACATATGGTTTTACGCAATTTTGCAGAGGAGAGCTTTCGGTCAAATTCCAGGATGTGTTGCTCCTTAAGGAGAAATTCGACAAGCGAATCCCGCTATCTCGATCCCTGTCATCTAGCGGAAAATCATCAATCCTAGCTTCCTCAAACTCATCCTTCAGAAGTACTAGTTATCGCGTTGACCACGAACAGGAAACATTTGAAACCCCAAGAAAGGGTGCTGAGCTGGACGATTCTTATGGGTTTCTTGAAAATAGTACAAAGTATGAGGAAACTTATAATTATTCGCCAAAGTCTCAAACAGAAACTGCATATCCCATTGATGATCGTAGTCCATATGGAGATGATAAGCAGTTGAAGGAGCGCAAGGCACTTATAGAGGCTGAATGGGAGTTATTTGAAAATGAAGACTTCATTATCCGTAATTAATAGTGTTTTGGCTTTACTAGTTTTTGATTTTGAGTTCAGTTTTTGTTTTTTGCTCTATAGGGTGTTTATCGAGTCTTAACCATCAAACTGTGTTTATCAACGTTATAAATATTTCCTTCAAAACTCTTTTAGTACTATGAACTGTGAAGAGAACGATTGCTTGGTTTTTATAAATATTAGAGTGCCGTTTTAGCAATCATATCTTTCTGTTAAATTGGATGTAATTTTTATTAGAGGTTTCTATCTTATCATTATGTTGCGTTCTATGCTTTGTTTTACTTTATTTGCTGACTGGAAAAATGTTGTCGCTAACGCTGGAAGAAGTGATTGTGAACAATTGTCATGTGTCAACACTGTTCAAGTGTGAAATTTTTTGACATCTTATAACTACAAAGTACAAACTATACGTGTCAAACCAATGTCTATAAATTATATCATCGGCTATTGCTTACCTTGTTTTGATGGTGATGTTGATTAGCACAATTGCTTTATGAAGAAGAAAATGTTGGCTCTGCATAGGCCAAAGCAGAAAATCTTGTAATGTACTCGGCGTTTTCTAAGAAGAAAATACACCGAACATATTGATTCATAGATCAATCAAATTGTACAGTACTTAAAGCTTACATTACTGGTATATCACAACATAACTTGTAATCTTGTAATCTTGTAATGTATGAATCAATTTGTTTGGTGTGTTTATCATATCTCTCTTTCTGAATACCTCCCAAAGAAGTTAAAGAAGTTAGAACTAGGTTAATCGTTTGGTTCATGAGAAATATAAGTACCATGTTGTTTCAAATCAAAGAGACCGATTGTCGACATCCATAAGGCTAATTGGTGATATTGAAAAATAACTGATTACACGCAAAGTACCCATATTTGCATTTCAATTTTTCAACAACAAACACAAAAAAGCAGATCCTCAAAAGAACATAATTTTAGCTTCAAAAAACTTAAAATCTAATAACTATGAAACCACAAGTAAATAGAACTCAATCACGTCAAATGAACATTCTAAATATTTCAGTAACCGTTTCAACTCTAGTGCACCAAAGTTCACCTTTTGATGCCTACACTATACACCCCTGAAAGCACATTTTGGTGGATCTTGCTTTAGGAAAACTTGATTAGTTCATTTACATCACGGCGTTCAATGCTTTCTGAATATCTTTCTGCAATGAAGTTTAGAAAACTAAATCTATTAGTTTTTCAATTCATAAGTGACAATAGATGTGGCAAAAATGGCTGGGTGTGCAAGTTAGCTAACATGTCAAAATGGGTCAGACGGGTTGACTCATAACACTTAATGTTAAAAAATTTAGCTTCTCCATAAATAATAAGTATGTCAAATATGATTTACAAAATTATATCATTTGAGAGGTTTAATGCATTAAAAGTACAATTTAAGTGACTTTGACCTGTTTCCTTGTTTGACACATTCGAGTTAGAGCATAACCTGAATCAACTCATTTATAAGTAAATGGGTCCAAATAGCTACCCCAAATTGAGAAGAAACATTGAAATATGAAAGCAGGTGCTAAAAGCAGTTACCTCAATGGATAATGGTGAAGTAGATGGTCCATAACGGCCAATAACACGACCTTCTTTATCCACAAGAAACTTGGTGAAGTTCCATTTGATTCTAGACCCACAAAATCCTCCTTTCTTGGCTTTAAGAAACTTGTACAATGGTGCTGCTTTGGGCCCGTTGACACGAACCTTCAAGAAAGAAGCAGTTGATTAGAAACAACTTGCTTCAAAAGTCAAACATATCACATCTTCATAATTATCATAAATACACACAAGAGAACAAATAAATCAAGTTTTTGGAAGAAAACTAACCTTTTGGAAGATGGGATATTCGGCGTTAAACCTTGAGCAAGCAAATTCTTCCACCTTCTCACTTGATTCGGGTTCTTGGTTCAAGAATTGATTGCATGGAAATGCCAAGATCTCGAGACCTGATAATAGCACATCAGACTTCAGGTTTTATTATAACCTCAACAAAATAAAATTCGTTTGGAATGCGAAAGAATGTGGTGGTGCAAACCCGTGATTTTTCCAATTCCATCACCATTTACCCCTTTGAGATTGGAATCAAAGCTCACTATTAATAAGTCAACAACAACAGAATATAAAATAAAAATCGAACGCCAAGTTCAATATTCATCAAGAACTAAACAAATACCTTGCAGTACACATAACATAACAAAATTATAAAATTCATGGTCAAGCATCAATTTTTTAAATTTTTTTTATTTCTAACACCATTGCAAACCTTTTTTCACAAGAAATGCATGTGCATACCCTGACCTCGATTTAAGGCACGTCTATATAAACTCGCGCCTTAGCTAATTTATCCGTTTAAACATAAATTTTCCTTAAATGCCCTAATTTATCAGATGAGTGCAAACACAAGTTTAGAATGGTACAAAATTTCATACATTACAAGATGACAATCATTAGTTCATTCAGTGTAACAAAATCTTATACAACTAACTCCGGATCCAAACAGACAAGTGAACTCTGGTCCTAATGGAACTAACTGAGTCTAATGAAACACTAATCTTTGGTACAATATGAAGCTAATTGCAAACAGAATGTCTTATATAGTTTCAGAAAAAGGAAAACATTCTGATGAGGGAACAAAGATATTGGATTCCTTACATACTACCTAAACTTTAGGTTAGATATCCCATATAAGTTATGCTTTCTCAATATATCCTCTCTCAATTATATAAGGGTTTATAGTTTGGAACTTTACACCTTTTACTATTGTATTCGTCGAAGTTCAAAACCTCCTATTGTATGTATTTAAGTTTTAAAACCGTCTATTGTATGTTTTTTGCATGTTTTTGGCTACATAAATTGATGTGTTTCTTGTAAGTTCTATACATACAATCGTAAGTTAAATGCTTACAAAAGACGATTGTAAAACTTGAATTCATACAATAGAATGTTTTAAAGTTGAATACATACATTAGTAATAAGTGTAAAGTTGAATACACTCTCAAACTATAAACCCTTATATGTATGAAAAATCACCTATGTATTCATAGCATATATCAACTAATTACATTGTTATCTAGAATTGATTATTCAAATGGCAATTTTATATTATTATTTATAATATCAACATATATCTAAAGAGTGTATACTGTAGATGGGTAAAAGCATATACCTTTAGCTCTATAGTTTTCATAAAGCTGAGTCAGTTGTGGGTAGTTTGAGTTTGTGTATCCACTGTTTCAACCCCCAAACAAAACAAACGAACAATTACAACACAAAAAAGAAACACTTAAAATCTTGTTCATAAACACACACACAAAAAGAAAAAAGGTTAGAACAAACCATTTAGAAGCAACATTAACAATAAGAACAACTTTTCCCTTATACATACTTAGATCCACATCTCTACCTTTGCTATCCTGTACAATTTTTTATGTTAATCAAATACAAATATATATATATATATATTATTTTGTTCATACAGATAAAAGTTTTAGTAACAACAACAGCTGTCATTAAGAGGTTATTTTCATTACTATTTGCAAATCAAATGATTTCGATCTGATGATAATCACTAACAAAAATAGAGAAAAGAAATCATAGCAAACAAATGATAACAAAAAGTAAACATAAAGTACCTTGACAGTAAATTCATGAATATAATTTTCAGGAACAGATGGAGCAGCACCCATTTTATTTCACTAAAACTATCTAATTTTGATGAAGTTAATGTTTTTTTTTTATGAGTAGCAAAAGCAGAAGCACAGGCGTGGGAGAATATTATTTGGAAAAGATTAATATTTAAGATAAATTCAGACAGGATGGAATTAATGTAAGTTGTTGAGGTTGCCAGCAAATATCATCTGTCTGTTAATATATTGATTGCATCAATTAAAATTAATTTGACTTTTTTTATTCGACTTTTTGGAGTTTGTTTAGGCCAATTGAATTCAGTCAACAAAAATCTTACTACTTTCACATTGAAAAAAGGTTTTTTTATATAGTCATATAAATTGTTTCTACACGTCAGTGTAAGTCATTCTAGAACGAAATGTGACACTTTTAAAAAAGTTACAACATCATATTTTAATTAAATACCATACAATATATGATAAAGGATCATTTAGACCAACAACGTAATTACATATACTTTTTATTTTTATTTTTTATTTTTCTTTCTTATTTTATCTCTTTTCATTACCTTATAACACGTGAGTTTATAAAAGGTTAAGCAGTGGTGATGGGGTTCAAACTTCAAAGGGTTGGCAGGGCCCATTTGGGTGAAAGTCGGGGTCAGCATCCAAACAACAAAAGGGTGGTACGAATGTCATTTTTTCTTTTAATTTCTGTTTTTTTTTCCTTCCTTTCGCAAGAGCCATCCGGGGCCAATTTTTTGTCAATTAATTAATTAATTTGTTATTATTAAAAGAAAAAGAATTATATATATATATAAAATAAAAAAAGAGTCAGAAAGAGATTTCATCGAGGTGAAAAAGATGTTGAAGGGGAAAAATTAGTGAAAAGTCGAAATGACGTTGACGTATCAAGTGAGATTGAAAGATGTGTATTTACCACTGTGGATTTACATACTGCATACATATACATTTGAATGATAAAACTAATAATTAGTAATGTTAAAAACAATAATAGTAATAATATTAAAAAAAAAAGGATTACATATTTAGGGAAGAAAAAGATTACAAGACTTCTACAGAATCTCAATGCAATTTTTTACTTGTTACTCCTAATACATTATTTGAGAATATCTATTACGTTGATCTATGCATTTTAAGCATTCATTATGTTTGGTTTAATCAATTTGTGTATAAAAAATAAAAATAATATATAAATTAAACTCTTATTGTAGGAAAATCAACTTCTAGAAAAGGTCAAATTTTGCAACAAAAAAACAACAGTACTTCCGTAAAAAAGATTTGAAGGAGCCCATATGTTATTTTGCTATAAAACTGTTGGGTTGTTAAGTTTCCATTTTCGTACAATTATGTAATTTACCCAATTCAGTACCAAGATCAAAACGCTCACAATTTACCAACTATTTGAAACATGATGTCATGATTTATATTACATAATTTGATTAAAATCCAGCATTACCAGAACATAGATACATGATGGATTAATTTATAACTTAAAAACTACTAAAAATCAACTTTCACTTCATCTATCTATCTTCTCTGTAAAAGATTAACTACCAACTTAATTTTATGGCAAGATCCAAAAGAGCTTCAACTTGGCTAATCACCTTCTTCTTCTCTTGTTCTTTCAACCTATTTGCAACTGATTGCGGATCAAGAGCTTCGATTTCTGATCCTCCACTTTCTGGAGGTCGAACTTCTTTTAGCAATGTGTCAACTTCTCTTATAAAATCAATTCTTAATAGAAGATCATCTGCTTCCATTGCCGGTCTAGCTAGAGGGCCATGATGCTGATGGAGGAAATAATAAATCAAACTGTATGTTATGGCTGATACGAATAAATAGAAAAAGATTTTAACCAACTACGTGAAAATGAGTCAATTCGGGTTATAGTCTATTCCTAACAGGTCAAACGAATAAATTTAACAACTTTACTTAAAAAGGAATCTAATCAAATGGTTTCAACCAGTTAACTTTTTATATTCTTTAGCAGGTCAAATGCGTAATTTTTTTTTTTTTTTAAAGAAGCTAAATAGAAACGAGACAAAATAGCCCAAATGTAACTTAATGTATACTACCTCCTCAATTGTTTTACTGAAAAATATCCAAAAATTATTGTAGTCATATTTAACACGAGTTCGGGATCAACCTAACCCTATCTGACCAGTACTAAAAGTACAAATTATGGCCCGTTACCAGACCACCGTTTTGCTACCTATAGAATACAAGTATAAAATTTTAGGTTGTACCTTATCGAGATCAAACCCTGCTGGGACCAAAAGACTGAACGGATCTTCTCGTGGGAACGTTTCAACCATGCGTTTTTTACATGCCTTGAGCCACCCATCATCATCAAAACCATCATGCATGATTAAAAGATCATTGAGCAATCTCATGGCTGGACTAGCTTGCCTTTTTAAGATCTCCGTCTGAAATGCACTTAGAAAAGTGTTTAGCAATAAAAAGACGAAAAGTGAAGGCATTTATAACACATTTGATAAAAAGAAAACAAAATAACAATGTGATGAACAGAACGTACCTCCACACGCCTGTATAACAGATCCAGACTTCTTATCACGTCTTTTTCTTCCTGGAAAGTTAAGTTTTGTATAAGTTAGAGGTCTTGTTACATAAAAAGAACAGTAAGAAACTGTAGAGACGGCAACTTCAACCCATAAACTTATGAACAGTAAAGGATATGCTTTATTACTAACGGAGTAATGGGTCTAATGGGTTGTATGTCACCAAATTGTGTACTTTCAATGTATGCAAGTATGCAAGCTTTCTGAAAGTTTAAATTATTGTTAATAGCCTTGACCCCCCTTTTTCTTAATAATAGTGAAAAACAATAATCTTTTTATAAAGCAAGATAAGTGTTTTGGGTTAACCCACCCATTTTCCCACCTCCAGAAAACCGTATTTGTAACTTTCTGTAAGCTGCTTGTAAGAATGGTTTTTTCAACCCTTCTGTTCAAATAATGGTATTAATGACATAAAAAAATCCTACATTTTGAAAATAAATAATAAGAAAGATAATGTTATGGGTAGCATACATCACGGCGAGCAAGATCAAGACGGGTCCAGATGACCATAAGAACGAGTTCATTCAGTTCACCTTTCTCCGCAGCTTCCTCAATTTTCTGTAGACATAAAACATGTACGGATAATAGTCCACTAACATTGATTATAAAATTGCAGATACAGAAAACGTATAGAAAAGATGCAGACAGACTATTCACCATATGGTTGAGCTAGACATGCTAAATTGGTAACGGGTAAAAGCCGTTTGAGGTGGGTTGATCTGCAACCATTTTTAGCTACTTCTAAATCTTTATATGAACGAGTGTGTTGAATATACAAGAGGCTGTATGCATTAAATATACACTTTGGGCAACCTTTTAACCTGTCTAACACTTTAACCTGTCTGTCTGTACTGATTCATTTTAGCTGAATATTTTGATTTGACCCATTTGGGATAAAACACCCTCTAAGTTGTACCTACAGACTTGCATGAATAATGTGGAAAATTTAGGAAACATAAATCTTGACTTCATAGAAAACGACTACCTCTTCGACTTCTTCAGCAGATTTTATAAAACTGGACACCAATTTTTTTGCTTTAAAAACATCTTCTTGAGGATAATTCTTCAATAACATGCCGATTTCGCGATACTCGTCAACTATTCTTTCCTCTTCTTCATCTTCTTCTCGGCGTAACCTCTCCAACTCTTTAGTCTTTTCTCGTTGTTGGGCTTGCCATTCCTAAACAAAATTCGATAAAAAATGAACAAACAAACTATATGGAACACTTGACTATAAACCACTAAAAGTCTTAAACCCTAAAACCTAAACCCTAAAGTCTAAACCTTTAAGATGAGCTACAGAACAGAAGCCATGTAAGG
This sequence comes from Logfia minima, assembly GCA_963921325.1. Lineage (NCBI taxonomy): Eukaryota > Viridiplantae > Streptophyta > Magnoliopsida > Asterales > Asteraceae > Logfia > Logfia minima. The sequence goes on along the minus strand of OY992775.1, from coordinate 8,313,421 downwards.
TTTAAGATATTAACAAACATGAAACCTTCTATAGCTATAACCCTGATTAGTGAAATAAGAATTACCATTTTCAATTAAAACTAATAATAAGAAGAATCAAGTAGTAATGTTTCAAAAGTAAGATAATTTGGCTTACAACAGAACATAACCCAATTAAGATAAGCTTGTAGATTGGAAATCTTGAAGAAATTAAACAGACATGAAACCTTCAAGCTATAACCCAGTTGGGTGCATGTTAAAATTTTACAAACTTTCAAGAAATAAAGTTTGAAAATTTGTAAAGCAAGGAGTACCCTTTTTAAAAGACTAAAATAATAATAAGGAAGTTTGAGTTACTTCATCATGAAATTCTTTAGGGAGGCCAGCTAATACTTCATCTTCTAGCTTCTTGCTCCTGCACACAACTGCAAACAAAACACTATTTAGCAGAATAAATAACAATAATAATTAAAGATGAATAAATGGTAGATAGATACTGACATGTTAATTTTTTGTTTGGAAGACACAGATTTGAGAGAGTGGTAAATGGAGAATTTGAGATTCGAGGGAAAAAGGAAAGCTGGAACAAGACTTGAGCTTGCATATCCTCTTAATTTTGTTAACTACACGAATCAACAATTGCCGTTTTTAATTTTGTATGTGGCTAACAATTGCCGTTTTTGATCCTATATGGTGGCTTATTTTTCTGTTGGGTTTTGATAACCGCGTCGAAATGCAATTAAATTATGTCTGACCATTTGTTAAAAATACGCCCGCCCACACACAAAATAAACATACTAATACTAATACTAATAAAATTAGAATTAATAATAATAGAATTACAGAACAACAGTGACATTCATAATAACAATAACAATATTAATAATAGTAAAATAATAAGTAGTTAAATATATATATAGGTATCAATATTTACAGGGGAATGATTCATAAGAAAACTTCAAATCTTAAGGAAAAGAAAAGCAAATTTTAGCCCTTAATTTTTTCATTAAAAAGTAATTGAAAAAATATTTTTAAAATTTATTTGTGATGAATGTTAAATTTTGAGTAACATTCATCACATATGAATGTTAACAAAATTCATTTATGACGAAATCAATGGTTGAGATTTGCTTCTCTCATTCCCTAATTTTTATGCTTCCCTCTTGATCCCCACCCAATATTTATATTTATAAATATATATATATAAATATATTAATATGTATGTATATAGCTAGAACTAAGTAAATAATATATATTCTCAATATTTATATATATAATTGAAGGTTCAAATGAGAACCACATAGAAGTTGAGAACTTTTGAGAACCATAAGAATATGTAATAGTTTATCACATGTGAACATTAATATTTGTTCGAATAAAAAACAAAAAGAAAACATCAAAACTTGCAAAATTACGCATAAAAATACATAAAAAAATATGCTCACAACTGAACAGTTCACATGATAACAAATTGGTTAAAGTTAGTTAGAACAAATTTTAACACATAATTTTTTGATTTTCAAGGTTTTATTGATTCTCATTAACATTTTTATAAATCTTTTAGCATTATCACATGTGAACAATCACGTATTCTTGTAGTTCTCACAGTTATCAATATTTAAGTGGTTCTCATTTGAACCTCCACATATATATATATATATATATATATTGTAATAAACGTATGAATAATATAAATATATATATATATCGAAAACATCATACTTATTTATCTTAATACTACATATATATATATATATATATCTACCTAGAACACCGTTAAAAGAAAAAAAAATCTATCTACCAAAGACACCATACTCATCTCTACATGATCATCTTTAGAGGATAAAATATTTATCTACCTAACACAGCCTTCTCATCTATCTTAAATTTTACCTTAAAAGAAAGCTCTACTTAACTATTTTTAATTAACTTTATAAATATCTATATATAAAATAAACATATCGGTCTACCTAAAACACTCTACTCATCAAATTCCTATAAGAGGTCATGTCCTCGTTCAAAAGAAGCTCATTCATGTCAATCTTCAGTCTATCCTCCCATCTACGTCTTGGTATGCCTCTTCTCCTCATTCCTTTGACAAGGAGATCTTGCACTCTCCTAACTGGCGTCTTTGGTCTCTTCCTTACATCAAACCATCTTAGTCTTCCTTCTCTTAACTTGTTGATAATGCTCACAACTTCTAGTTCCGCCCTAAAAACTCCATTATGTATCATATCTAACATGGTTTTACTACATGTCCATCGTAGCATCTTCATTTCCCCCATTTTCATCCTCCTTTCTTGTGCCTTCGTCATTGGCCAACACTCTACTCCATACAACATAACATGTCTAATTGCTACCTTATAAAATTTCCCTTTTCAGTTTAAGAGTGACTTTCTTATCGCACATGATGCATGTCGCCAATCTCTATTTCAACTCGCCTACCTTTATATAGTGAGTTACGTCCTCGTCGATCTTCCACAATTAATAACAAGACAATCACATAATTAAGTTGCTAGATCAAAGTGTATGTTCATAATTATATATGCCTTATTGAAAACTTACAAGCAACAAATAGTAACAAAATTGCATTCAAAATAAAAAGATTCACAAACACCAATAAAAAAATTCTATTTTTAACTCTTTACGAGACTATTCGCTTATGTTTAAGACAAATATTTTAGCCAAATACCTACAAAATTAATGTAAAGAGTAATTGTCTCTAATGGTAATCTAATAATGAAAGACATACATAATATATACGGAGATTACGAGTTTAAATCTTGTCCTTATATTTCATTCATCGTATATTACACGATTTACCTTTTAATAATAGACCGTATGACCCGTGAAGAAGATCGTAGAGAGTCTATTACCCTTGATATAAAAGGTAATACTTAGACCACTCCCTATGGTGACTAACCTAAGACTGAAGATTGACCTCCACATCAGCGTCACGTCAGCCTTAAAACTGAGGACTAACTCAAGACTGAACGCTCCCTATATTGACTGCAAAACTGAACTTTTTAACGCCACGTCATTTCTTAAATATCAATACAAATACATTTTTTTTATTAATAATAAAATTATAATAATTAAAAACCTACGTTACATTATTAATAATTAAAAACCTACGTTACATTATTAATAATTAAAAAACGATACACTAATAATAATTAAAAGCGATACAATTATTCCTCGTCGGTGTCTTCGTTCGTTTGTTGGGTAGACGCTTCACAATTGCGTTTAACTTCTTCCTAAAGATTCTAGAGAAATTCTCCTTCCTCGGGTGGCAAGTTTTGATTGATCAGGTTGTTGAGAACCTTGAACGCCCTGAACATTGCTTTATTTCTAGAAGTCTCGGCTAATGTTTCCATTGTTTTTTGTTGAGCTAGTCTTGTTTTCAAAAGTTGGGTGCGAACCTCATCGGCCGAAACCCGTGAGGAAGTAGCATCCAAAGAATCCAAACCTTTTTGGCTTTTTCAAAAGTTGCACACTAGCCGTTGGCCCAACTGATCCCTGCTGCTCTGCTCTTCTTCCGATTCTTCCCTCATTCTCCACAAGACGATGAACTATAAGACGGTCCCTAAGACCGGACCGTGCCTATGGTGGCGAGCACAAGACGGAGCCACATCACACCATAGAAAGCGGTCTTATACGTGTCTTAAAGTTTGTATTTACAAATCATTTTTATTGGCTTTTATAAGAATCTATACACCTTATTCATAAATTTTAAAAGTATAATTAGCAAAATTTGTAAAAAGAAAACCTTGAAAAATATAATTACTTTAATGTAAAACGTTCATTCGCATGAAATATATTTTCTTTTTGTGAAGAACATGAACAGTCACGATGCCATTAACGATACTCAAGCTTGGATATCCTAAAACAAATTTTCAATTGACCTTTTGGTCGTTTCCGGGTAACTTTACCCAATACTTCACTAAGTAAAATAAATGAATAAATTCAGATTACTAGCCTTTAAAAAAAAATGAAGTATTTGCAGACTTGCAGATTATTTACTAGTTTGTATACTGCTACATTCAAAAGCTACTTTAGCCAAAAAAAACCTTCCGTCTGATAGCATATTTTGCAAGTTCAAGAAGATATCTACTTGGTTATGTTCCTAGATATCTCATAATTAACCCCAAAGAAATATGTACAAAACTTTCCCCAAATGAAACCCGTTACACCGAACAAGATTTCACGATAAGTTCAGCAGCCACACCCATTGCACGGACCCCACCCATCTCTAGCAGAGCCAATGCTAACTCTTCCTCATCCCATTTCCTTAGCCCCTTGCTCAGGCTCCTCAAAACCTCCACATCAACCTCATGAGCCCACTCAGGTGCACACGAAACCATCAAACTCACAAAACCTGACACATAAGCCCGCCATATTGCTTTATTACAACCAAGTGAGATCTTACCATCAAGTGCACTGGCCATGAACTCGAGGTGGGCCCCAAGGACAACCGGACGTTTTTTAGAAGTTAGAGATGCTGAGTCCACACCCCAAGCGAATGCACCAGAAAGAACCGTGAAGTATGCAAGAGCATACCCTTTAAGCATACCAATCATCCCACGCGAGTCGTCTACTTTGTTTGGGTCTGACCAGTGCACCGATATGAACCATGAGGGCAAGGTTTCTTTGATTAAATTTTGTATTAGGTTTAGCCCGCCAGTTATCCAAACGAGTGAAGCTCCCAGAGAAGCGGCTAGCTTGATACGAGTCATTGCTACAGAAAGAGAAACCTCACCGTATCTTATAATAGTTCCACTTCTGGGCTTCTTTATTTTTTCAATTGGTATACCAGTAGATACGATATCTTTAACCGATAGCATCAATAGAGAGACGATTTCTTCAGTCATGAACATGACGTCTCTAACACTACGGTGGACTCGCAAGTAGAGGATTCCAGGAGCCACTGGGGCGATCCCACCTGAACGGTGGGACCCAAACCCATGACCTAGAAGGTTACCTGTTAAAGAATTTAGATAATAAGATTCTACAGTTATTTAATATCCAGAAGATATTTTTTTTAAGAAAGGCAACTACTCATACACCCTACCATGAATATATACATTAGTCCAAATATATACATTTTGTCCCATCCCCAGGACTCGAACCCCCAAGTATAATGTCTTTTATTATCATTATTACACGTAACGTAAGTGATTTGTACACAACCATAACATCCTAGTACACTTTTTGACGATTATACTGTCAGTCTAAGACTCATTCCTATTCCGTTTCTTTCACGGGTTAAATTGTGCCTGTCGAAGTGCAAAGGGATCATGTGTGCAAATCCTCCCAATTGTAAAAAATACTTTCGAAAATCTGTATTTTTATGTATGTTGGGCTGCTGGTATTGTGTTTCAAAACGAAACACATTTTCCTAGGAGTTTGGATCCTGTGGTCCCGGTGAGCCAGACTCAAACTTGTGGCTAATAAATGAAGCTGTTTAATTAAAACTGAGAAATAAAAAGCAAAATCAATTTGTAACATGACCGTTTTGGCTATAACGGTAACCGAGTTACCGGTTGTGGTTTGCCTTTACGGTTTTGCACCATGGCTTCACATACCTTTTTCTCAAAAATAAATAAAAAAATGTAAGTTTGTGCTTACCAACTCCACCACTGTTTGGGACCAGGGGAGGTGTGTTTAGACCAAGAGTTGATTGGAAACAGACTCTAAGAAGCTTGACTATGGCATCATTGCTGTGGTGGAATACGGTCCGGGATGCAGAGAAAACAAGAAAGTCAGTCCAACGTTTGGCTTTTTGGATCCATAGAGCAGCTATGATGGCCATGCAAGGCCATGGACAACCTGCACCGAGGGTGTTCAAGGCTGGGCCCGCCAGGTTCAGCACGGATTCAGAGAAACGATCGACTGTGTAGGTTATTGTGAGGCTAACAAGGGCAGCAAGAGGCAAAGGAAGTGTAGCTGGAGAGGTACCCCCTGCAATGAAAATGTTTTTCCTCTCATCAATTATCAAAATGTGTTTGGCACCTTATAAAAAAGATTGCAGGAATCAAGTTCAGAAATGCAGATACATACAAGCAGTATTAGAGTCAATCTAAACTTAATAAGCACATATTAGAAGGTTTCAGTTTGCTAACCTTGCAAAAGCAACAGTACAAATTATATAAATAACTTCCAACAAGTCATACCTGCAGAAAGACTTGGAACGTCAACTCCAGTTGCAGCCAATATTTTGTTCATATTTTGCTCCAATATGGAGAAGTTTGTGGCAGGACTTGGCCAATCAGTTCCATTCATAGATGCAGGTTTCCAGAGACCCCTTGTTGTTTCAGCTGAAAGGTAACTTACTATAGTTGCCATAGAAGCAGGAAGAAAGTTCGCCAGACGTCTCAGCCCTGAGGTATATATCATCACAAATTGATTTCAACATAACTTCAATAGTAGTATATATATTACCAATCAATGTCGACACAGATAATTTTATTACTAAGTTCTTGATCATATAAACTCTTTACAACCTGAAAGATGTCCAAGTAACGCTTTAACTTTCAACTCGAGTAGCATGTCAAACACAAGAAACCTTAAAATGCATTCTAGTAATCTACTCGCCTACTGGAAGATAACTACCATGAAAAGACAGATATATGGCCTTCATTTTTAGTGGTAAAGAAAATAAAAAACCACCATGGCATCTTCTAAGTGAAGATTATTTCAAGAAAAACAACAAAAAGTCTCTCTCTCTCTCTATATATATATATGGGTTAATTGTTTCGTTATGTATCTAACTTTACATTTTTTGCTATTGTATGTAACCACCTTTTAAAAGTGCTATTGTATGTATTGAACTTTACAATTTCGTATATTGTGTGTAACGGGTGACTGGATGAGCAGGTACCCCGGGATTTCCCTCTTGAAAAAATGTCTATTGTAAGTATCGAACTTTGTAAAAATGTCTGTTGTATGTATCAAAACCGGTGGTTTCCGGTCACCCGTTACATATAATATACGAAATTGTAAAGTTCGATACATACAATAGCAAATTTTAAAGGTGGTTACATACAATAGGTATGCTTTCTATTTAACTTCAATGGTGATCTGATCACCTGTTAATGTAAGGTATATAAGTTAAAGCCTGGTGCACTACATTCTAACATCCATTTTTTAAGAACGAGTACAAAATTGCTTATGTTAGAAAATAATTGGTTGCAATCTCCCACCACACCTATACATGGGTGGAAATCATATATAATTATGACTAGCTGGCAAAATAAACTAGCTTAACAAGAAACCATCTTAAGAAAAACTAATTCTTAACCTTCAAAGGATTAAAGGTGGATACTTCAACCCGTTTACCTACATAAATAAGACGATCCTAGTCATTTTTCATCTCTGGCAGGCCAAAGTTTCCCTAAGTGTATTTTTCAAGCATAAACCTCGTAAGTCATCTCATTTAACAACTTATACTCTTTCATCAACAATGTAATTTTTGTAATAAAAATGACACTGATTATTTTACAAAATGGTGATACACAAATGTGAATATAAAGGTTTGGGTCAACCCAACCCGCAAAAAATTAGCCTTTTGACCTATTTACCAACCACCCATCCCACCAATTTTGCGGCCTCTAGAAATACGTGTCAATGAAACACTTAGACAGGCATAGGAAACTAACCTTAGTGTGAAACACTTAGACACACTGATTATTTACAAAATGGTGATACAAAAATGTGAAAATAGGTTTGCGTCAACCCAACCGACACAAAATTAGCCTTTTGACCTGTTTACCAACCACCCAACCCACCAATTTGGCAGCCTCTAGACATACCTGTCGATGAAACACTTAGGCATAGGAAACTAACCCTTAGTGAGTGCACGTGGAGACAATGTTCCATGTTCACAGGCGGTCAGTGCAGCATCCAATGCAAATGGAACAGCTTCCAGAATATCCCAAGCGGGAAGTTTAAGATGAAGAGTCCAGTCCTCAGCTACAGATCCAGACGTATTGCTACCTCCAGATGTTGGAGAAGCCAAACTTTGACCATCTTCATTTACTGGTTTAAACATCATGCTCAGAAGTGCATCAAAGATCTGGTAAACAGAAGTTCCAGGTTTAAGATCGGATAGTGTTGAAGCAATACATGCTTGATGCTGTCTGTACCAAAGTTTTAATTTTGGAAAAGAATCCAAATATACAGGACCCACAGATGACAGATCACACTGCTTAAAAAACCTATTTCTTTTCTTTTGGTCTTTAAGTGAATTTTCACATGAAGATATTTGGGAGTTGCGAGCCAGCAAGAGGAACTCTGGTGTTAGTTGTGACCCGACAGTAGTTACATCCCCCATGGCATGCTCAAGAGGTGGTTGATCAAACCTCCATAGCTTCAATAAAAGAGTAAAGGCGTTTGAGAACACAGCAAGTGGGCATAAATGCTCCCCAGTTGGATGCGACCAAGACACCGTGGGGGAACACGATCCGAGAACCTCACATATGGGCATCAAGACACCAGCAAGATGTGGAGCCTGGAAATGAGCATATATACATAAGAAATAACATCTAGGGCTAATTGTTATTTACCTTCATTATATTGTTTCTATGATAAAGTAAATCTACAGATAGAGATTAGAGTTAGTAGATTATTATGCTTATTAGCATTGTCCAAGAGAACTCGATGATTGAGCATCATTAGAAGACTTGATTTATCTCTTGAGAGTAGACAGTTATGTAGGAGAGTTTGTTAACATCATTTATTCTATTTTAATTAAATTACGGATCAATTCCCCTTGCATAGTCTATCTAAGTCCTAAACATACTTCAGCACCACCCATAGCGATCCTAGCTTTACAACGCATCAAGAGTAAATGCATACCATTTTTTAAGATCACACATGCCTTAGAAACACAAGGATGTCCCCACGATGCTAGCTTAGTGGTGGGGGAAATGCAGCATAAGTGCGGAGGTCATGGGTTCAAATCCCATCCCCATGTTTCTTTAATCACGGGTTACGCGATTTACCTCTCCCATGTTGGCCGTGGGAATGGTCGGTGGGGGGCTGCCAAAGGGTCGGTTTTACCCCCCTAGAAACACAAGGATATTTTCTCTCAACAAATACTTCTAACACGTTTACTTGTAAAGTTGTTGACCTTCTCCAAATATCACATAAAATTATAGAAAGAACACACAAATTGAACTTTACCTACCAAGCCATGTAAAGAAAAAATCTGAACACAATCAATAGATGATATCCCAGTTAGAAGAACATTTAGAAGGGGAGCACAAGCCAACAAATGACTCTCACTCCCAGTATAATCTAGGGGAATTGGAGGTGACAGCAGCTTAATGATGAAGATTCCGGTATGTTCCTGCAAACACAACCAAAAAATATATGATAATAACTGCACGTCAACATTACTATCTTAATTTCTAATAAGATAATACGATAGGTGATGGTGTTTGATGATAAAAGAAATGATAGAAAAGTATAATAAGCAACACTCACCTGTATATTCCAACCGCGAGTTAATGACGCCCCACATAGAATAGTAGCAGCAGAAATCTTCTCAGCATCTGAACCATCAGTTGCAATTCCATATATTTTCTCAATTTCAGCTAAGCTTTCATCAAATTCAAGAGCTTAAATTCAGTTTACAACTTTACATACCACTGAATGATTTGGAAAACTAATAACGCATTTGAATGGTAGCAATGCGTACTAAATGTGCACCAGTTCAAGGAATTTAACATTTACCAGTTTCTTGCTATCTGACTTCTACGGTACTATTCATTGTATATTTACAAGTGATTGGAAACTTCAGATTCAGCCATTCAGGTATAGCATGAAGATATAAAATAGTACTCCAAACACACCATAAATTTGTTATATATTCCTTCTTGGTACAAACTGAACTGCTTTTTCAGTATCAAGTTGTTGGTTTCTGGTCTAAGTAATTCTTTAGTTAGTTTAAACATTGCCAGCAACTTTCAATTATTGTGCTCTCAATGATTTTCAAAAGAATTCTTTGTAACTGAAAATTTGCAACAAATTTAATAGCATTATTCACATACAATGAATCTTTCTGTGCGATTTGAGGATAGCCGAAAAGGCATTTATGCTGAATATGATTGCAAGAAAATAGAAAAACTAAGCTAAAGCATTATGATACTGATCACTAAGTGACTCGTACTAGTTTCCCTTCGATGGTTTTTCCAGAGTAAATAACGTAACCAGCTGTCTGATGAATATGAATACTTATGGCAGAACGAGGTTGTCATGAAACCCCCTAACAATAGTAGACCCGAACTAGGAACTTTATAGTTCAAGGTTTTTTAAAATGAACATATACTTTAAGAGCATCAAGTCAAATGGCTAGTAAGTAGAATCCAAATAATCTATCTGATCATACAAATAACAATAAAATAATAAATTTTATGAAATAAGGCTCCTTTAACTTTTTAGGGCTGGGAGTAGAGGTGACAATTTCGGCCAATTTACTTATGGATGGGTCAACTTGAGTTATATTTTGAACCAAATAAATCCAATGTGTCAAATACAAAAGATTAACTAGATATGAAAGATGCCAAATGGATCGGGCGTCGGAGCCCTAAGTGCATTTTTTATGCACATCCTCAAATAGTTTCGAACATTTAAACTATCATTGTAAATTTGTGATATAATATCTTCTAAATGTTCATTGAGAAAGAGTCAAAATATGGATAAAAAGTGCCTGTTGGTCAACCCCAAGTTCCCATCTCCAATTGAAAGGGAAGTCTTTGTACACAGCTTTCACCTTGTATTTTGCAAATAAGTTTGAAATCAACACTTCGAAAACAGTACAAGTGTACCTTGAAGCTGGAGTTGAAATCAAAGCATGTACCATTGGAGGAGTTAAAGGAGACCCCTTCATCAATGATGACCAGCCAGGCATCTGGCCAGCAATAGGGTGAGGTACTTGGTTGGTATGTCCCTTGAAGTAGCCTGGCCACATATATGCTGACGTGTCTAAAAGTTGCCTTGCAATACAGGCCTCTACAATTAGATGTCTCAGATCACCAGCTGCAAACATTAAGTAGCTGATCACCAAATGTGTGTTCGAACAACCAGAAACTCACAAGAAAAAAATTGATTAGTGCACCAAAGAACTTCTAGTAAAGAATTATTTGGAAAATAATTCTGATAAGGATATTTAGAAAAGCAGTAAAAAACCATGTGAAACAATTCCTAGGGATCATTATTATACCATAGCTAAAGAAAACCTGGATCACAAAATATCCTATGAGCACTCAATAACACGAGGCTGAAGCTGATTGGCAAGAAAATAGAGCAAAATGTAAAAGGCACCATAAATGGAATGAGTGCCACTAAACCCAAATACATTAGAAGAGAAGATGTCATATATCCGAATTATAATATCACATGAGGCCTCCATCAACATGAGTGGCAGGTCATCTAAAGTTTACTGTATAGAACTCATGTAAGGAGATAGAGATGGCAAACCAAGTTTAGACCACCAGTAGTACTTCTCCAAATTTTTGTTTCTCATTTTAGAAACCTTCCTCTTTGAAAGCTTATTTTATCCTAATAATGTTTGTAAGTCTTTAGGATTGAGATGTTATATTATCTTTAATGCCAAATCATGGTCTATATTAAAAAGCGCCATTTTGGGGTACCAAACATGTAAGATGAAGACAGAAAAATCCAAATGAAAATGTAGGTAAGGTGAAAGATAATTACGTACAACAAGCGACTGGCAAATCATTCAAGCTTACACCATCAAGGTAACCACTTCCAACTCCTCGACTGGAGAAAAACATGATAGCTTTAGCAGCTGCTTGATTTGCTAAAGAAGTTACAGATGGTGGTGGGGTCAATAAGCCTTCAAAATCCCCCAACTGTTGTAGGCTGGAAATTAGGCTCCTACGACAGTTTCCAAGGATCTGTGTTGCATTCCTGTGCCCAAGCTCATTTTCCTCAATAAGAACACTCTCCTCTTCATCAACAATACTGACAATTGCAAGGGTCGTTGTACATAAAAGTAAGCATAAACATGTATCAAGACGAGGTATCGGCCCCTCAACAGCGTCCCTTTCCTAAAGATCAAAGAAACGGAGGGTAAATAAACTAAAAATGAAAGGTAAGTACTTGTTCCAGGAAAAGCATCGAATAACATGTTTTGGTGAAAAATGTTGATTTTGTTTGTTTTCAATCAAACGAAAGGTCACCTATGTAACTGTGTTAACACTAACTAGAGAAGCTTTAGACATGTGTTTACCCTTTGAACAAGCTGTAAAGCTGCAACCCATAAACCAAGAAATGCATCCTGCCAGGAAGACTGAGTAATTGCCCGATGGGCTTTCAGTAGACCTATAATAAGAATTGATTTGTTTAGAGGACCTTATGAATAATGTTTCCTCAAGTTAACTTACAACTTTAGCACAGCCACAATATGGATGTTGAGTTTACCAGTAAGAGTTTCAGCGGAACTTGTCGTAGCCACCACAGTTCCCTCCATAGTGTCTTCAAGGAACAGATCAATTGGTAGCCAAATAGCTGACCGACTAGCACCATGACTTGGACCTGCAGATGATACAAGCGATCCGGAAGCCATAACAGCATGGAACTGTTGCAAGGATATTGTTTTGCATCCCCGTGATAGTAGTACATGGTTATCAGATGTTAAGTGCAAAAGAGCCTCAGGAGTAATATCTTTGGAATTTCTCAAAGACATTGAGTTTGCTGCCAGCAGTCTCAGATTGTAAATGAACGATCCCCAATGTATGGGCCTAAACGAATAAATTATTATAGCAGAATTAGAGATGAGGCAATCATAATTTCAGATCAGAGATCACCAAACATTAACGAGATGTGCCAAAACGGATTGGACGTGCAGGTTGAGCCAGTACTTGTTGTCCATAACTTTGAAACTTCTATAAATAATTAACGTGTCAAATATAATTACAAGAACTATGCTATTTCAATAGTATTATCTTTTCAGATGCAAATTATTTAGAAGGTATTCTACTTTAAAAGTACACTTTGGGTCACTTCAGCCATTTGACCCAGTTGAGACTTTTCATTCTTAAGCTATTTGGATAGTAATCGTCTTTTAAGTAGAAGGGTCAAAATTGTCACCTTCAAAGTTAACCGTAGTCAAAATACAGAATAATTTTGATAACAATAAGATCATGGATATGCCAGATCTCTAAATAACATGATAAGATATACAAACCCTCAGCACTCACATATTTCGACGTGCCAAGCACAGGATCCTGGAAGTTGCTTTATTTCTGTTAAGTTCTCCAATTATCTCAATGGCCAACAAAGTATTTGTTTTGAACAATCTGTCATTGCGGTCAATTTTCTTTTCTCCAATATTATGATCATCAATTTCCATTTCATTTGGTTTAATTGACCAAATAGACTTCTTTTCAGGTACAAGATCTAATAAGTCTTCATCATCTAGCGATGCATCAAGCAACTGCCACACTATCGCAAAGACAAATTCAACTAGGAGTAGCCCAGGCTCACTAGATGGAATGCCAAATCTTTGGGAGAGGTGAAGAGCATCGTTGATAGCTTCCATGATTCTGCAAGAATAGTAGCGTACACCACGGACATCTGATCAAAAAATAATAAACTCTTTGATTGCTACATGCATGAATTCAAGGGGACGTTGATTTTAGTCATGTGAGAACTAAATTACATACCCCACTGAAACACCTACACAACTAAATGCAGAAAATAGAGTTTGCACATGAGATGGGCATAAGAAACTTACTTGGGATACATTGGACCATTGACTTCAGAAACCAATGGAAAAACATGTCTCTTGAGGAACTCCAAATAGAGCCTGTATGCAGCAGGTTGGCTTCTTCGACTCGGGATTACACTACAGCAGTTTAACAATTCATATTCAGTCAAATGAAAATCACCAACAATTATACAGCAAAATTCAAGTCAGAGTTGTGCAGAGCTCAACATTGAAAATGACACCTCATCAAAACACTCTTGCTCACCATAAATAGCAGGTTTATCTATTTCAACTTTTCAAGGCATAGAAATTATGATTTCCTTCTTGCATAGAAAAACATCACTACAATGATCAACCCAGATGTCAATGTTTAGTTATATACTGCCTATCATAGGCTTACTTATTTGACCTTAGAATACTCTCCAAACTAAATTTTAGTAGCCAGAAACCGTCAATATCAACTCCGAAGTCCAAACCACTAATTATATTTCTTAAAGTTTTTACCTCTAGTTGTCCATCGATTTCAGTTTATTAGAACTTAAATAAAAGCTTTAGTTTATATCTGCATCTAGATCACCATACGAGATTCTAACTTATCAGCAAACGTCTATATCATCTGATACGTCACTCCGGATTTCCTTAAGTAAGATTACTGAAACATATACATAGATTGATACATACCACATACATATAATACATATATTATAGTGAGATTGCATAATTCAACTAAAAAACCTGTTAGAAAAAAGAGCGAGAACCAGCATTGGTGGAACGATCTTAACAACAATCGCTCTCTCGATATACTTCCAAACAATTGGAACATTATTACACCAACAAACATGAGAAACGAGCAATTCAGCAACCTCCGTCGACGGCGTAGCAATTCCAGCAGCTGATAACGTCGATAACAGCTGAACCGCCCAAATTGACGGATCCGTACCGTTAATTTGAGCAGATTTCGTCATTTCCATCACTCCCTCCCATACATTCATGCTTGCCGTCGTCGCTGGTACCGTCACCGTCATGGTAAAATCTGGATACGTAACCCTAGGGTTAGGGTTTTGAAGCTACTGACATTTAATATGTTGGTTGTGAACGTCTAACGTGTGAAGAACACACATAAAATTGATTTGAGTGTGAGAAAGGGTAACGTCTAGTTTTGATAATTTGGGGGCAAAAATAAAATAAAGAAATTATTGATCAAAGTAATGGAATTTGGAGTCAGCTAAAGGGGCTGTGGGCCAGTATGGTTATTTATTGCAATTGACGAATTATAACGTATTTATTAACCACGCATAACTAAATTATTTATAAATTAACCATGCCTTAATAAATATCTTTTAGAAATTGGACAATGAGGGAATTGGGATGTTGATGTTTTGAATTTTTATGCCAACGTGTAATAATTAATATCAATGAAACGTGGTTTTATTTGATTTTAAGTTCTGGTTGTTTGATTTTAAAACTTGTTAAAGTCCTTAATTTTGAAAAACAGTTTCGGAAGATGTTGGATTTCATAAATTGGTTGCCGAAAGTATTTTACTTCCGAAAAGCCGTTTTATGAAATTAAGATTCTTAGCATCGCTATTTCATGTAGAATTATTTTCTATATTTTTACGGTGATATTGTAACATTGAATCGGAAATATGAGATTATGTTATAACGGCGTGTTCTTTTTCATGATAAGAGGTGGAAACATAACAACTTTTTTTTTCGAAATAACAGTTTCAAGTATCACATGTTGGAGTTTATTGTAAAAATATAAAATATTATTGTTTAAATAAACAATTAAAAGAAGTTCGAGTATAAAAATTTAGAACCATTTACAATAGTCACTTAAGATCATTAGCAACATCGTATAGTTAAGCAATCTTACATTGTTACCAACAACAATACAATCATAAGATCGTATAACTAACTGTGAAAAGTAAAAAGTATATCAAAGTACTAATTAGCAAAACTCTTAAAAAGAAATTAAAACTCCAAAAGTCCAAGAAAAAAAGTCTTGGGATCTCTTAAATGAAGTGTGCTAAGTATCACTTCTAGAAGAGACTAATTTTATTTTCCCTTTTGACCAATAAAAGAAATCACTTACATAGCAAACTTGAACACCTAATTGTCAATAGTTTCTAGAAAGAAGAACCCTGTGCACCTAATTGCCAATAGCTTCTGGAGAGAAACCACTGACTATGTCCATCTTTATTATTCATACGAACGGCTTAACGATCACGTTGTTAGCCGTACATTTATTCAGGGATGTTCAGAGTATTTGAATCTGAAACTTAAAAAATTGATATGAAAATATTCAAAATTTTAGGTGTTTGAAATTTTGAATATTTGAAATTTCAGATTCGGGTATTGAACAGTACTTTTTCAAAATTCGGATAATTGGGTATCCGAAATATCCAAAATTTTTATTTTATTTTTTATATGTTTTGAAACTCAATTATTTAAGTATCACATGGCGACTGTGTTTTATTTATGTGTTTCTTAATTAGGATTGTTGTATTATAAATATTGGATGATCAAATAACTATCAAGTTTGCATTTGAATATTTAAAAACTTTCATAATTTTTTTTTATTTATATTTTTTGAATATTTGGATTACCTGAAACCCATATCTGAAATTCAGATATCTAAAATTTCGGATACGAATTTTGGATAGTGAAATCTCCTGTCCGAAATTTTAAATATCTAAATTTTAAATATCCGAAATTTCAGATATCAAAAAATGAATAGCCCCACATTTATGTGCAACAAAGCAAAAACAAAGTTTCACTTTACACTTTTAATCCTCTTAACTATATTATAGAGTGGGGATCAAGAAGGAAGCAAAAAAATTAGAAAATGAGAGAAGCAAATCTCAACCCTTGATTTCATTATAATGAATTTTAAAAATTACAAATAATTTAAAATTTTAACATTCATCACAAATAAATGTTAAAAATATTTATTTATAAAAAAATTAAAGACTAAAATTTATTTCATTCATTCCCCAAAATTTGAACATTCCTTATAAATGCTTTCCCTGTATCCCTGTATATACTTAATTCCTCAAAATATACTTGAAGCACTTAGCATTATGTGAAGTCTGAAACACCTAAAATTTCCCCATAAGTAAAATTGCTTATAAAGACTTCATTATCAAAATAATAATAAAAATTGTTTAAAAGAATAATTCACTCTGAAAACACTAGATAACATTCTACTTCTAGAATAAGACCAATTTGACATGTTTCATAATTAGTTAATTTTTCAAATTTTATGTTAAACGATTCGATCCATTTTTAGGTAATCTAGTTGAAATTCTCACCTCTGCTTACATGTGTAAGGATGTTTGAGTTCTAATCTAATCCATGGCTTAAGCAGAAATGTTATGTCCCAAACAGAGACGAAGATGAACTTTCAAAAAGGGTAATCATACATGATAAAAAATTCAAGTAACGAGATACAGAGTTGTGCAACAAATATCTAGTTAAAATGCCTGTAAAGTACACTTCATATTTCTAACCACCCCGAGCTTCTCTTCTCGTGGCATCATGGAGCAGCTCAATGTCAACTCCATCGGGAGGCAACTGCACATATCTCACAACTGATCCTCGGATGAAACAGTTCCTCACTGAAAGCTGCCATATAACCACAAATTAGCAAAACCAGCATAAAGCTAGGAATCTTAAGCCGCATATTATACAAACTAATAAATACCACCAAGAATATACAAATAAGATCTCCAATGACTTTATACCAATTTCATGATAAACCAACTCATGCATCAGCTACCTTTGGTGATGACACCAGTTTTGATAAATAACAAAGAACTTGGGTCCAAATGTCTTGAAAATCAAGGCATTTAGATTTGATATCTAATCATAATTCTGTTCGGATTTGAGTTATAGAAACGATAATATATGTACTGTGACTTAAGATCGGAATGATCAGTCATTAACGTTTGGATAAACAGTTTCTGCTGATTATCTCAGTATTAAGGGGTCAAGTAATCAGTTTGGGATCACCTATATCATCCCCAGCTGTAACAAAAACTTAATTACAAATGGGTAAAATGAATTTACTTATTAACACAGATTTCTTACTCTACTATAGGAGGAAAAAAAAAATCATTTTTTATCATGTTAGAATATTAATTTCTTAACTAACCAAAATGTATCCCACTTGTAAACATTAGTTATCTGATTATTTCAACCTCATTTAGCCAAAGTGCATCAAAACACTATTTTCTACAACACGTTCTATTACAGCTGATTATCTTATTCTGGTCATCCAAACTAGCTTTTAGCCACTATGTTTTGTGATACATACCAACTCAATCAGGGCCTCTAACACTTCAGAGTACATGTATCAAAAGAAGTTGATGACCTTCACTGTTATAATTATGAGTGTCTAACTTGATACTGTCTTAGCACTTACTTTCTTGACCATGAATATATCTAAAACCTAAACGAAATTTTTAATGACTCAAGTCCACCTAATGAAAACGCTATGACAACATCAATAGCAAACCTTTTTATAACTTAACAATAAACACCTATGCAAATCACGAGAGAAGTTTTAGAAACAACAAAATTTTCAATATGTGAACATGCAATAGAATGGAGCTGGAAGCATTAAACATCATTCACCAAAATGCACTTCATAAGAGCGACAGTATGCAGCAAACTTACTGGCAATAATATGTACGAGAAATGGAAAAATGGACTGAACAGACAACTAGTTGTTATATTTAGCCCTGATTTCAATGTTCATTCATCCTTAGAATGAAAATATCGCCCCCTAAAACAAGAATTTAATCAAAATTTAATTTTCTTTAAATGCAAACATAAATTAATGGATCTTACATAATTACAATTGTAAGTAATTGATAGTATACAGGTTTATCAAATATTCTAAAATTCACATCCTCTTATGATACACTGTTAACTGTCCATTCAATATACAACCCTAAAAACCAAACAAAAAACAGTATTAAGAAAAAGTACCATGTGAGGAAACTTGTCTTGATCAACAACTCTAGTGTTTTCAAGTTTGATGTTGAGATATTGATCTACAGAGTGAAGCGTTCCTCTTATTGCTAAATCATTTTTTAGTTCCACTGTTACTTCTCTTCCTACTAAATCCTTGAAATACGAGAAGAACAACTGTCAAAAATAACAAATCAGTTACGTAAATTTATATATATGATGATGATATGAATTACCTAATGAGTTTGAAGATTATAGAGAAGATGATTACCATTTTTTTGCTAGGGTTTCGTTTTGGGAATAACTGGAGTGAAGGAGGGAACTTTATTACGTAGTTTGTTTGGGGGAAGTAAGCCCTAATTTTAAACAGAAGGGGTGGTTGACTATTTTAGTCAATTGCATCAGCTCTCGTAATTTAGCAGGTGGACAGCTACGTACAAAATCGAATGAAGAAAAAATATGTAAAATTAAATAAATAAAAATGGATGTATATATTTATACAAAAAGTAGATAGTGTTTATGATTGTTTATTTTCTTACTAAAAAATTGTGTATTTAATTATTTAAGAAAAAATAAACACTTAACAAGTTTAAAAATAATTCCTAAGCATCACTATATACACGTTATTAGATTATTAGTCAAAGTTTTGCACAATACGGTAGTAAGAATCAATAATGATAGTCGTTTTAATGATAATGATTGTTAATTTTGATTTAATTTTATCTATACTTTATATTATCACAATAATTGTATTTTAATTATTATTTATTTTATATTTTAAACAAAGATAATTATGAGATCTATAAATTTAAAGAAGCAATTAAGTATAGATTGATTTGATTTGTAGTTTCTATTTTATGTAATATTGAAAGGGACATAAATGTAATTTCTAATATTTTAATTTTTAAACATTAAATCCTATAAATAAATGTTTATAAAGGTCTAAGATTATTATTAGATTAGAAGGTAAAATTAGCCAACTTTAAATAGAATGTCATATAGAAGAAAAAAAGTTAGTATTTTAAGTCACATTAGACTTTTCAGTTATTATTTGACTAGTATATTAATCATGATTAAAAAATATGTAAAAAATACTTTTACAATAATAATAAGGCTGCCTAATACATAGTTTAAAGTCTTTGCGCACTCGAATATGTTTCAAGGGCTCTAGACCCATTTTTGTTTATATAGTTTTTAACTTGGACCGTTTAGAATCTAGCGTGTAGAATAACTAACATTAAGTAAAAGAACATTTAAGGTGTATTTGTTTTGTACGTGTTTGATAATGGGTATTAGTTTGAAAGAAGAATTGAAAAATAATGAGATGAATATGTTAATATAAATTCTATATTTTTAATTTGAAAATGCAATTTAGCTTATTATAATATTAAAAATGTATGAGAGATGAATAAGTAATTAGAGAGAGAGAGATGGAGAATAAGGGACTCACCTTGTCATAAAAGAAACCTATCATCTTGACAAGGTTTGGAACTATCACTCTAATTTTCAAAAAAATTCTCTACGGTTAAACAAATATTACTTTTCCATAATACTCATTAAGACTAAAATAAACACCCTTAGAAGGTTTCTTCCATGTTACCTACGTTAGTGAGCAACCTAATTTATTAGAGGACTTCTTTAAAAAGACTAAAACAAACACACACTTAGGTTTCTCGAGTCTTATTTCTACCACATTAGTGAGCAACCTAATGTATTAGAGAAATTCTTTTGTGAAGATGAATCAATTAATTCGATCGCCATCTGTGTGAACTGTTCTATTAGATGAGCTTGATTTTTTTATTTTACTTTTAAACGAAGATAAGCTCGATTTATCTCTGACATAATCGTCTTGAGACAATCTAACATGGACCAATTGATATTTCAAGAATTACAACCTTTTGAAACTTGACCCACTAAACCTATTAAAGATGAAGCAAGCCACATATCAACTTGTTTATAGAAAAGTGCCCAAGTGGGTCAAAAACTCAAACGTGTTGCTTCTGTTACACATACCAACTTGAATGCCAAGAACACTTGAATAGAAAAATTGATGAAATAGTATCTGCATAGAGCAGATTCCAGAGATCCAGCTACAATTTATGTATAAAATTTGGTAAGCACATAGTTCGAATCACAAACTAAAGGAGTCTAAATCTTTTCTCACAACGAATCTCAATACATCATTAGAAAAATGAAACCATCAGCTATTTCAACATACGATAAAAACAATTTCTAAGCCTAGACAAGCTCTACAATTACAATCTGGGTTTGACCCTTCTACCATGAAAATCACTTCCATCGAGCATGATTGCATTTGAGGGACTGCATATGGCAAGAGAATGCTCGCTGATTCGAGCCACATACTCCAAGAGCTCAGTCAAAACGTGTGGACAACTTTCTTTCAAGTAGTCAAACCCATCTGTCTGCATCACAGCTGATGAAAAACAAAAGTTGAAATTCAATTAGATGGCGATCAAAAAGATGGGAACATGCTAAAAAGTCGGTGAAAATTCTACAGTATTTAGAAATTAGTTAGATCGTTATTCGAATAACGGTTTTGTAATAATATATAGTATATATCGTATTATGAAATACATTGATACAACTGGCGGTGAGCCAACCCAACTTGTTTTTACCAGCCCTGAAGTTTGTCCATAATCCAAGCCACCTTTTATATAATGACATGACACACCATTAAGCTTTGTAACCGAATTGGTTAAATCAGGTTATGTTTTATCACTTGGGTCAAGTGAGTGAAGAAAGGCCCAAACTGTGTAGTTTTGATGCGTGCAACCTCCTAAATTAATTTATTTTATTTAGGTCATTTATATTGTTATAACATACAGTATTTATGATCATATTTAATAAATTAAAGACTAAAAAGAATGTTGGAAATGGAGCAATTCCTGGTCAACTTAACCTAACCCAACCAGAACAAAGCTATTTTCTCTGCACTGAATATGATCCATTTGACCCGAACCTGCCCCCATTTTGCCACCTCTAGCCATTACTGAAGAACAGGCATGTTAAAATAAACCATCTAACAAAAGAATCTATTGATGACTAGACAGGCCAGACTATTGAGCACCACCAGACTTTTCCAAGTTCATAATGTTTTGTAATCACAAAACAAACAAAAAGATCTCGAAAAAATGGTAACAATGGTGACTGTTATCCTACCAGCAGCCATTGAGAAAAAACATAAAAATAAATAATCAAGGAAACAGTAAAAGAAGATAAGGATTTATTACCTCTGAGATTTTCAGGCATAGCAACAAACTTGAGACATACGGATTTCAGTTGAAGACAATGGTGGTGTTCAGCCAATGCTAATGTTGTTGCAACGGTATTAATGGAAACATCTTCACAAAGATTAGATTCACATAGCATTAAAAGCCTCTCTAAACCATAATGATCAGCAGCTGCAAGCAGATGCTGATACATCAACGTCGAAGCCCCCTTTGTATTTGAACCAGTAAGCTCTTCCATGTTTGGCAGACTATCCCAGTATATAAAATGAAGCAACACCTGAGAGTACCAAAATATGTAAGACAGTTGCAGAAAACAACATGCTAATGACGTCAAGGTCAATATTATGTCACAGAGAATCATAATAATTTGACAACTATACAAGGGTAGCCATTTCCAATAAAGCAAAGATGTTTCACCATCATCATGTACCAAGGAAGGAAATTGCAACCAATTTGTGAAAAACAGATTAACTTTAGATAGAGTTAGCAAGATGACAAGCAAGGACTGGGTAACCGGTTATGTTGATTCTTGACACGCTTAACATTTCACCTGCTTTAACCGAAGCCTTTTACCCAACCCACTGCCCTGCCCACTTTACACGTAATTTGGGTGACAGAGATAAGTGAAGCAAAGTATGAAAAGCTAGTTGCACCAAACTATTTTGATGTTAAATTTCATAATGGATATTAAATATGAAACGAACCTTAAAAACCGAGGCTTCTACGTCTTCAACTTTGATACAGCAGACATTTTGATCTTTCATTGGACCAAAAAGTTGAGCCCTAAAAACGGGGGAGCGAGCAGCAAGTACCAATTTATGAGCAGCAATAGCCTCTCCATCCACTTCAAAAGAAACATCGGTTCCCTTTCCACATTCCAAAAGCTGCCCGAAATGCTGTCCGATATCTGAAAGGGGCACATGAACAGAATATGACTTAGGACCCTCCGTATGGGACCTAACAACGCCAACACAGCAATGTACTTGAAGGCAGTCATCTTTTAAGTAGTCTGATGTTTCTAAAGCAGATCTTTTAAAGAACCGCTTGTAGCCCCTGCAGCATGCCACAATCATAAACCCAAAGTCAGAAAGAAGCTCATTCAGATTAAAATCCTCCAGAATAATCTAATAACTAAAACGGTTAACAATAAAAGAACATAAGTTGTAGATCAGGGGCTATCTCAACCCATTCAAGTAAAAATTTGTCAATTTCGGTTTTGTTACATCCCTGGTCAAACAGGTAAATACTGAAAAAGTGGCTACAGATGGCTGATTAGTTTCAGAGTCACCCAAGACATTTTACAACTTCCAAAATTGTTCTATTTGAAAACTCGGTGAACATTTTGACAAAAGTTAATGCAGTATTTTTAATCTATAACCATTTATGAATTAATCTTATAGAGAAAGACGCCAAATAAATGTTGCGGGTTAACCCAACCCTTCTGATCCGTTCCCCAATTTGTTACATATATAGTTTTAGGTTGAGCACCATATGAAAAGCCAGATGAAATATACATAAAGAAGTATGATACAAAGAAACCAGTTCATTCTTTCAAACAACAATCACCTCCCGAGAGATAAAGACGCTTCCTAACTATTTACATCAATAAAGTCAATGAGTTATATTATATTTCTAATGCTACTGAGTCGAACTGGTAGAAATATATACCTAAACAGAAAACGCCCCACACGGTTTTATAGTTGCTCATGAGTATATAAAGTGTCTACAGCCCTCATGAAACAAGGATTTGATTTAAAAAATACTTGTATTCAAAGTAGGCCTTTTTACAGAGTCATAGTAGTATTCAAAATTAAGCTACGAACATGAACATTTAATAAATAAAGCTACCGCTGGAGGGGAAAACCATCTGAAAACAAACAGCACCTGGCATCAACAACCTACGTCAAAAATATTACTTGACCACTCAAGGGCACAAGACTTTACATAAAGAGATGTGCTCGAACATAATCAGACCTAAATCCAGTGGCAGATCGTCTCCCCCTTCTGATTTTGTAAACAGTAATTGTTAAATTTTTAGTATAAAACCATAAATTAAGGTGATGTTCAGTTTGTGTATAGAAATTGGCACAAAGAATGGAATTGGGTTTCCCCTTACAGACATCCCTAAAACCCAGCCCTTCAGCTATGTTTAGAGGATCCCCTTATTTCATGGGTTTTCTCAAACCCATCACAGCATAGCCTTAAAGCAAATACCATCTATACCCTCAAACTAAGCACAACACAAGATACCTTTTGCCCATATTGGTATATTTCAAATCCCTACTACCTATAATGTTCAGTTATGCAAGAAATTCAAGATTTATTCCTTAATAACAAAACTCCATAGTTACAAATTTACAATGGCCAATGGGCAACAGAAAAAATGGTTATTTCATAGTTTAGCATAAGCTACTCTGAGGTTGATGAGATTCCCAATATCTCATAATTCCTACTTTTATGACAAAAATCATAATCTTTCATGTGTACCAACTACAAATTTAAAAGATGGATTATGCAACTAAAGAACTATTCATCTTCACCACCAAATTGACGAGGCTTGCAGAACTAGCTTAAATTGAAGATGAATAGTTCTTTAATTGCAGTTACTGAAAATTTTATTGTTCGGCTAACCTAGTTCTTATTATCAGGTCCGTAGGAGTCAGAGAATCAACATCAAAAGGCATACATATTTCTAACATACCCATATTTTAGCTATAACTCTTAAGCAATAACAATTTGTCAAATCATCAAAACTGATAATAAGGCAAGCCCAGACACTGTCTCATGCACCACATTCTACCATACACCTTCACTTTAACCAACATATTCAATCCTAAAATTAAATAATTCACATAAGGAAAAAAAATCATAATTGCATCTATCTAATCGCAATTCAAAACCAACAAAGTACAGAACATAACAATAGGATAATTAGCTTACCACATACTACCCCTGTATTTAAGAGTATAAGGTCCACTTTCCAATGCTCTACCAAAATGACTATGAACCTTATGTCTTTCTTTCCCACTTTGATCAATTAAAGTCAACTCAAAAAGCGCACGAACATCGGATCCCTCACTTGCTAACGCAATAAACAACGAAACATAACTCGCATTATCCTCTAAACTCTTCCCATCAGGATAAAAATATATCGCCCATGAATACCCACCAACCATAAACGTATCAGACGCTACATATTTCCCTATACCAATCCCTTTCGATAACGAATACCCCAAAATCTTGAAATCGTGCTCGCCATTCACTGTTTCGGTTATCGACGTCGATGTCGTCAAGGCAGACGATGATGAAGAAGATGATGATGGATTCGATGATTCTAGAAACGCCCTACCCATCCCCAATTCAATTTCAGCCCCTAATTTTTAACAAAAGGTACGAACTCTGAAAATTTCCGAAATTGGGCAAACTGGAGTTAGGGTTTTAATGAAATTGTGGAAATTGGAACGGTGAATAGAGAGTATTGGGGGAATTGTTGTCTGATCTGGTGGTATGAAGATGATCTGAGAGTAATTGATGAAGTATTGAAATCTAGGGTTAGGGCTTGATAAAATTTGGGGGAAATGTTCAACGAACACTTTTTATTTAGGTGATGAAATGTGAATGGTTTGATGGAAAGTTAATCATGGTGATATGGGGGTTTAAATAGATGACTTGGTGATTGGCAATTTGATCAATGATGATGGGGTTTAGGTTCAACGTACTTTTATTTAAATAATTATATTTCATTATTCATTTTGGACTATACTATAACGCACTTTTTGCCATAACTTATTAGTATTTATTTATTGTCATTTTAAAAGTTTTAATATTCTAAATTATCACAATCATTTCTATTTTTATTTAAAGTGTTATAATTTACCCACTCCTTCTAGTCGTTCTAATATGTATTTTCACTTTTTAAATAATATCCTCTTGAATTTTAGACATATAAATATGTTAATTGAAAAAATCATTGATACTCTTAATAACACGTAATTTAAGTGAAGTTAGTGTAAAAGTAGAGACTGAATATATATAAATGAAAATATTTAAAATATAAAAGAAAATATTCAAAGGTACAAAGTATAAAAGAAATTGAACATGATTGATTAACAATATATAATATAGTTATTTTCATTACACATATGATATTCTCATGTCAGTTATTGTGAATTTATTATTATCATGTTCTATTGTTATAATTGATTCACCGTAGAGTCCATGCGTGTGCATTTTCATAAACACTTTTGTGATACAAGAAACCATTTGTGCTTTTTTGTAGTTGGTAATTTGCCGGTCAAACTAAGTTTGAGAATCGAATTTATGTTGAGATCAATTAGCGTAATAAGAAATCAACCAAATCTTATATCCAATTGATAAATAAAACAACAACATAAAACATGACACATGTGGTTGAACTCTTTAAGGTTAATAAAAAAAAACTCACTAAACGTTAATATTACAAGATGTAAGCGTTTATTTTAATAATTATAGATACGGGTTTTCTATATATCTTGTAATAATGTAACTCTAACATGACTATGTATACAAAATACATAACCATAAATCTAATTTGACTTGCAATTAAATCCCTCAAATAACTAATATTAAATAGGCAATGTAATATTCCCTACTATCAAATTAAACATACATTTAAAGAAACTGAGTCAAACATCAATACCTTTCATTTAGTACAACATTTTTTTTTCATATTTGATCGTTAGATGAATTTCGTTTACAGTTTATCTTTATAGTGATAAACTTGATGGTTATTTGAAGTAGATAAGTAGAGTTTTCGAAAAATTAACATTTTTTTAATAATCATCGTGTCCAACATTTAACCGGCTAATATATGAGATCTAAGTCTCCACACAAACTCATAATCAGGTAAAACTTTTTAAGAGATACCGTTATAATTACGCAAGTATTTATTTGTCCGCTTATTTCCCTTGGTCCAATTGAATACTCAGCTATTGATTTTTCAATTGGCTTAAGCTTTGTAGTTTAGGTTCCATTACTTTTTTATGCTCGATTGCAAATTACCCTGTTGATTTTTCATACTACTTGTCGATGAAGCATGATGTCATATGTTATATTTACCCAATTTCTTACATGAAGATTAGCTTTATGTAAAAGAAAACATAACTGGAGGACCATGTATGCAAATCAGTCAAAGAAATTTCCTCTACACATAACCCTCAACAAAAAAACTAAACAACTTGCACCATGTTTGTCTTGATTCAAATTCCCAGTTGGATCCTCCAAAGGCCACAAGAATTAAAATACTAAAATTCAACAAATCCCACCTCACTTAAAATAAAATAAAAATATAATTGGAGCACAAAAATCCCATTTATAGATTTCCAGCTATTTTTCCTTACCAACCAAAACCTTATATGATCTTTCTAGAAAATCTTGGGAGGTCACTGTTAAAGCAATATACTACAAAAATGTAACCAGTTGCGACCCTCACATAAACAATATTTGGGTTGGGTTCATATATTTTAATATTCGGTATTCATGCATGTTGAAGCTGTATCTAATGGCTTCAAATGGGTATCTTCCTACCCTTGTGTTTCGCCCAGAACAAGGATTGAATAGAGTACCAAAGGTGATAATTTTATGCATTTCTATTTCAAGATTTTCAAGGTTATGTTCAAGTTACAATTGGGTACCCATAATTGTTATCTTTTGTTATATTTATTTAACTTATAAGGTTGTATTGATTTGATGAATTAAAAATTTGTGTATGTGTTTTGTTTAGTTTTTGCAGTTGTTGATGTGTATGTGTGAAATTGTTTGTGTTTGAGGAATTAGGGTTAAACTACATTATGGTTTGTTGGATAGTTTCTGTGAGGTTATTTGTAATTATTATGCTTATTTTTTGTCCAGATTGAGATTGAACTCAATTAGTATGTTGATGGTTTTAGGCTAACATTGAACTTGAAAAAATTCATCACATGTTCATAATTATGCTCGGGTTGTGCTCGAAATAAGTAGACACACTCCACTTTTGAATAAGTAATCAACTTAGGACATGTATGCATACATATGACTTGAATTGCTTGATAAAAGATCTCTTTGAGCTCTTACATGATCGAATTTAACTCCTTTATATCCTTCAAGTTTATATTTGTACATGAACTTGTTTCAGGAATCTCAACGTCTCTTACCTAATTATCAACCACGAGAAGATGTCATACGTTCAAGTCCCCTTAATATGGGAACACGACAGAATGGCGAGCCATGGAAACCAACAAGCGGGTTATATGACAACAATGGATTCATCACGATTGACCCGACTGTTATTAAGCCTGCACTCATTGACATCCAAGGTTTACCCATCTGTCTATTTGGTTGTTTGGGTTACCTATCTTATCTTTATTTCTTTGTTAAAAAATATATTTTTCCAAAAATTCATACATCTACTTTTACATATACTGCGACTTTAAACATGGATGTAACAGTAAGCTACTAATATCATGGATGTTTCTACAGATTGTTGGCCAAAGTCAACACTTTTCAGCTTCAAGTTTCCTATGTCCGGATTAGTTAAAATAGAAAAAGATGGACTAGATCTGTTATCACTTTCTGACTTAACAGGGCTTCAAACTGTGACAACCGATTACAAGCCGTATTTTCTGGATATGGGTCCTCCCCATATGGATTCTCAGCTTGTTTTTCCAAGTCCTGAACTTGATACGCCGCAACCTTTAATGGATTTTGTTGGTGATTTGGTTCGACATTCTGAAATCACATTCCATGAAGATGGACAAATCTCGTTGACTGGAACTAGAATGGAGATGAAGGACATACTTTCTATTCTTGCTGAGTTTTACTTGTCAAAGAAGTCGACTAGCTGGAGGAAGCAGTTATCATTGGTACCGCAGTTCAATAGGTATGTATGCAAATATATAGACACAGATATGCATATCTATTATAAGTGGCAAAATGGGCGGGTTGGGAAACGTGTAAGGTCAGCTGCGCTGAGCTATCAATGTTTATTTTGTTGATGTAAATTCTACAGAATTATCAAATCTAATTTTTTTTATAGCGATTAGGAAGTTGTAAGTGTTTGAAAATGAAGTTCAGAAGTTGTTTACTTTCAATCCCTTCCCGTTTAACTTAATTGCCTTTTTAGCTATGTTTTAAGTGTAAGTGTGTACTTAATTGCCTTTTTAGCTATGTTTTAAGTGTAAGTGTGTGTCTGTGTGTGTGCGCATATAATTTGACCTGCTAGGACATAAAAATTTGAAGATTGACATTTTTTCTTATTCCAGGCTGGATTATGATGAAACAAGCTACTATGGTTCTGTGTTGGAGCTTGAAAAATGTGATTGTTGCTCCTCCAAAGAGGTACGTCAGTTGGATAATAGTTATTTACTAGATCTATATTATTTTGGATAAATATGTTTTGGCGAGTTACAGATATGACCCAACCCGTTTTGACCAGTTACCCAACACAACCAACCTCTCATTTTGCCATTTACAAGCCAATTTTTTCTGCTTTCTTTCTCAAGTTTCTTATTCTTGCAATCTGCAAAGAAAAACCATATAAAAACACCTTCATGTACAATTTTTCTTTTTACTTCATAAATAACATGTTAATAAAACATAACACAGCCCAGAGAAAATCAAACTCAAACCATCACCAAAGAAGAAGGGAACCCGTAACAAGACTGCAATCAAACAACAAAATAACTACATTCAAGCGTGCGAAAGCCTTTTATCAATCATAGTCGACAAAAACCGAAATGGAAAAGCTGCTATTCCTGTGCTAAAGAGATCAGGTCCCGAGCTACCCAACCTCTTGACCCAATTCTCAGCCAGCATCGCAGGAACGGGGATTGCAGTTCTTTTCTCAGTCATGTGTAAAGTAGCAAGCGGTAGGGTGCCGTTTTGTTCATCAAAACTCCTGAACACGGGGCTCGGGTTTGGGCTTGTTTGGCTTTCGTGGGCAGTTAACAGATTGAGAGATACAATCGTGATGATCAACAAGAATTCAAATAATAAAAAGGGGTTGAAAGATGAAGAAATGATGAAGAATTTGGATAGAAGTGTAAAGGAGATTTATTTCAGAGCAGCAACATTGATGGCAGTGATGGTGTTAAGGCTTGCTTAAAGAAACTAGACAGACAGTTGATTTGAAAAATGAATTTTGTGTCATTGTGTAAATCTTGGGTGGATATAATAGGGAAGTTGAATTTTGATCGTTTCAAGTTTTGCCTAAAATAAATACTCAGAAATCGAGATATGTTCTGGACATATGATAATTGAAACAATAATTTTTGTTTAGGGACAATTTTCAGTACCGTTATAAAAGATTGTTACTATTGTCGTTATAATTGAAAAATAAATACTCGAAGTCGCAATTATTACCAGTGTCGTTATAAAAGATGACAATTATCAAGAGAATTTTCAGCTATAAGTAATTCAAGTATACAAATGGATATCTATCAAGAGGTCTAATAAGTAATAACTGCCAAGGAAACCATAAAAGTTGAAAGGTACAAACTTTTATCATCATATCATGTGTTGATAGAAAGCAACCCAACCTAAAATTGTAGTTTCATGCTGTTAACATTTGACATAGAATCACTTCTGGTATTTTTGATGAACAGAATTATGATTTCGAGTTGTGCATGCACCTCATCAATCTTGTGTTGCAATTATTTTGATTAATCAAGAAGGCTGATCTTGATTGCTAGAAATGAAGAGGTTTTGGCATATGCAACCTTAAAATATAGACTAAAATTGATATTTTATTGAAGAGATTGCAAGAATAAGTAAATCTGTAAATCACATATTTTTTGTAAATCTTAGCTTCAATTAGATCAACTAAAATTCATATTTCGTTGCAATCTATTATCCTGTAGTCAATTCATGCTGAAATTTCAATAATATACACCTTTCGTTAGAAGTTCTTGTAGAGTTTTCCAAGCACATAAGAGTCTTTGATAGTGGCAGGTATCGTTGCAACATACTATAGAATTGATATTTCAATCAAAGAAGCTTGAAACATAGTCAAACGTACCCGAGAAAAAAAAAATACTCCGTATACAGTTGGTGGCACGGCGAACACATCACCATCTTAGGAAATTGCATGAGGTTTTGGGTACTACCCAACTGCACAGGAAGATGCCATGGGGCATTGCACTCCAATGCCTACCTTTGATCACCAGATACAAAGCTATACAACTTTTAACAGCTTTAGCATTGCATCATCAGCACAATGTTGTTAATCTAAATAATACAATGAAAAATAGCCTGAAACCAAACTCTTAATTACATTTAAATCTAGATAATTTTCGGTTATGTAACCTCACCAGGTAATCACTTCATCTGGGAGATAACTGGGGTTGAGTTTATTCCTATTAGTTCAATGCACAATTGGAAGAAGACATGCTTTCTTTGAGTTCGTAAGACTTCGTTATGATCATGAATAAAGACAGAGAACAAACAAATGTTCCGCAAAATTATGTCTCTTAACTCTTCCTAAGAACCAAGTGGACAAAATAGAAAAGATAAAACAAAAGGAATGGTTCTCGTTTATCAGCTAATCACCTTTGAAACTACTCCGGCACCCACAGTTCGACCTCCTTCTCTTAGTGCAAATCTTTGTCCTGTATGCCAAACATTAATCTATTTAAATCCATCATCAATAAAGAACCTAAAAATTATGAGTGTGTCCTCTTCATTAGAGTAAATTCCAAAAAAGCAGAAAAATTTGGGGTTGTTAATGAGTTCCAAGTCAATCATGGAAAGTGGTAACTATGGAAAGCATATTCTTTCAATATCAATATAGAACTATCTAAAAAGTTATATGCAGTAAAAGTACAATTTGAGTGACTTTCAGCCCGTTTGACCTGTTTCTTTCTTAAGCTGATATCTTTTATACTTCACTTTAGACAGATCAGAATTACTATATAGCCCAAATCAACTATTCATATTCAATGGGTCAAAAGCGTCACCAAATACTAGCATCAAATGAAGTGAAATTCACGGTCAAGACACAAAGCTTTTGAAAGTGATATGAAGTATATAATTCTATTTGTTAGCATTCAATTAAGCAAATAGGAGAAACCTCCCGTGTATAGGCCTAAAGACCAATAGGATAACAAATAAGACTAAGATTAATTACATGAAGTATATATAGTATATAGACGTTACTGTGCTACGTGCTTATAATTAATGGATCAAGATGGCACGAGAAATTAGATTTTTGAGGTGTATGCAACGCACCTGGTTCAAGGACAACCGGTGTGATAAGTTCAAAAGCAGCAGTCACATTGTCTCCAGGCATAACCATCTTTACGTTTTCAGGCAAGTCTACTTTCCCAGTGACATCTGCCGTCCTCAAATAAAATTGAGGTCTGTAATTTGAAAAGAAGGCAGTATGCCGTCCACCTTCATCCTTTGTAAGAACATATATTTCAGCCTCAAACTTCGTGTATGTTTTCACACTACCAGGCTTGGCAATCACCTGAGCAAGATTGTGGTAGAACGCAAAAGCTAATTAACCACAAGGAAATGTAGACAAGTAGGTTGAACTTCGAGACCTCTTAAAAATAATAACTTGGCTTTGACATTCTTTTAATTACCTGTCCTCGCTGGATATCCGTCCTGCTTATACCACGCAAAAGGAGACCCACGTTGTCACCAGCCTAGCAAAATAAAGGGAAAACAAATATATTTAAATTCACATAATAGCTATTAGGATAGATATTGTAAATAAATAATCACTTACTTCTCCATGATCTAAACTCTTCTTGAACATCTCCACACCAGTAACTGTAGTCTTTTTCGAACCCTGAAATTATAAGATTAGTATTAAGCAGCGATTTAGACAGTAACATGAACTGATTATTCAGACAATCAGATCCAAAATAAATGTTATAGATCACCTGCATCAACCCCATAATCTCAACTTCCTCTCCGACTTTAATTGTCCCTTGTTCAACACGGCCAGTGGCAACAGTACCACGTCCCTTTAAAGAAGAATAAATGGTATAAGATATAAAAGTATGCCTCATAGACTTCATTTCGAAACAAATAAAACATTACTGTGATGGCCATAGAACTAGACCCTAACCAGCAAAGCATATGACCAGCTACAAATTTAAACTAATTTACATCAAAAATGACAATTTTAACACATTTACTTATGAAAAGGCAAAAAATTTATGCATCTGACCCATCCTAATTTGACTCATAGAAATAATTATGCATCTGACCCACCCCCGCCCGACTTACCCATTTTACACCTTAAATTTATAATGAGATCCCCACAAAGATGTGTACCAGTTTTATATGTTCATTGCATATTGAAATCTAATGCTACCGTAGCACCATGCTCTGAAATATACAACGTATTGAAATACAAAGCATGATTTGGTGACAATGTAATTACCGCAATTGAAAAAACATCTTCTATTGGCATCAAGAATGCCTTCTCCTTTTGGCGTTCAGGAGTAGGTATGTAATTATCAACAGCTTCCATCAATTTAAGGATAGCATTCTTCCCAATTTCATCATTGGTGCCTTGTAAAGCTGATAATGCAGAACCTCTGACGATGGGGATTTCATCCCCTGGAAACTTGTAGAAGCTAAGAAGTTCTGCCAAAATCGCAAACTTATTTAATATATTTTAATATATATATATAAAAAGCGAAATAAAGAATTTCACTGAACTTCTAATGAGAACAAGAACACAGCAAAAAGTCGGGTTTTACCTCGAAGCTCTAGCTCCACTAGTTCAAGCAGCTCAGGATCATCAACCGCATCAACTTTATTCAAAAAGCACACAAGTGATGGAACACCCACCTGCACAGTGGCATAGACAGTTTCAACTTTCATTAACTGGCATCATGTTAATGGGCTTGTCAACATTAAACTCCAATTTGTTATATCCAGTTGCAGGTTGTTCTAATTTTAATAATCTATACTAGATAAAGACAAATATGCATATGAAATTATGCAAAAATGTCTCAGAGGCTCATTCTCTCAACAGCGTAGAAAACTAAAGGATATAAATGAATACAGCAAAACCATCCCAGCATCCCATAATCACATAAGTTCATGAACCAACTACTTAAAGTGCACCAGATATCGCAGAAGTCAAACCTATGTGACCGAATACAACTATCTGGGACCATGATTAACATGCACAATGGCTATCGTATAGATGCCGAATACCTTCGGTAGCTTGAACATGATTATTTGTTACCATATCAGCATTGGGAGAGCACATATTACTTCTTTACAACACAGTAGAACATAAATTGGAATAACCAACCATTTACATGATCATATAATTCACCATACAACCAGCTAAAGCAACAAACCTGCCGTGCAAGAAGGATATGTTCCTTCGTTTGTGGCATGGGTCCATCAGGTGCAGACACAACAAGAATTCCACCATCCATTTGAGCAGCTCCAGTGATCATGTTCTACAAATAAGCAAATCATAAGGTACCTCAATGAGTGTATAAATACAGTCCATAGATGTAAAAGATTATGCATGACTAAACCAACAAATACTATAATAACACGAACTTTTCACCGCCGTATTTATTTTCCTCCTGGTAACAGATTCTACACAAAGACAACAAAAACATAGCAAAAAATTTCTAAACTTCTTACATGCCAATGACACACATCACATAATGGTTAAATGGTGAGGTTATTAATATCTGTTGATTTTATTTTAAACAAGCAAAAACCATGCATATCAACTATTATTGTAATGATATAGGTTATGTGGGTGAGTATACTATTAGCACATTAAAGTATGTAACACAAAGCCAAACATTTTATAAAGCCAATACAGTCTCGTAACTCAAATAAAAAAATAATACTGGCTTTTGAGACAGTGATCACATGACATCAGATGTGACAGGAAAGAAAATTCAATTTATCTATAAAAACCAAGAATAAAAATCCTCTTACTTTAACATAATCAGCGTGTCCTGGACAATCTACATGAGCATAATGCCTTTTAGCGGTTTCGTATTCCACATGAGCCTGCATAACCAAACCAGAAATAAAATAAAAAAGACTTGGAAAAAGTAGTTGATTGATGAACAACTAGGCTACAGCAAATGAAGAGAAGTAGAGCAATATAAAACCGTCGCAATTGTGATTCCTCTCTTTTTCTCTTCAGGAGCCTTATCTATTTCATCAAAGGCAATAGCCTTGGCCTTCCCTTCATCTGCGAGCACCTAAAGAAAGCACATAACTAGGCAGTTAGCCAAGTAATATAAACTTCTCGAATATAATGAAACTTGAGTCACAATAGCACTATCAAATAGAATAAGAAGACCATAACGAATAATTCCAACCTTTGTAATCGCAGCAGTCAGTGTTGTCTTTCCATGATCAACATGTCCAATCGTTCCAACATTGACATGAGGTTTCCTGGGAAGATATAAATCAAACTGTAAGACATATGCAATGAATATTTACATTGATTTCTACACATCAAGCTTGTTAAAAAGGTGATATAAAGACGTAATTTTCAACTGCATTAACATCTACATTCACCACTTCTTTTAACATAACATAAATTCAGGTTGATACAAACACATAATCATCATATAGCAGAAATAAGAGAGTGGCTTGACACAAAAGCAGATCATTTCTGATTCAAAACCAATTGTCTCTTAACTTCAAAAACCAGATTAAATATTATTCCAAATACAAGTGCTGCATTCTTCAATGTATCGTATCCTTTTAGAGCTCAATACACAAAATAGTCATATTACCAAAACATAGCTAATATTAAGCTCAAAAATTTAATACCACCAATTATAATTACATTCCAACGCCTAATCATTCAAACAAAACGTAATAAGTACAGTATCTAAATAAACTAAATCAAATACGCAATTTAAAGCAACGTGCAACCTAATTACATACACAAATACATAGCATATACATAGATTACAACATAAAAAACTTACGTCCGAGTGAAAGTAGCCATGGATCTCCACCACGGATTAGAAGAAACGGCGTTATCATTTCCGGAAATCGAATCAATAACCGGTAAACCGGAAGCTGAAATTACAGATCCTCGACAACTAGAACGTAATTGTGGAGATAGATTGAATAAACGTCTAGAATTAGGGTTTCTGAATGCAACAGACGCCATTGATTTACACGAATTAAGAAATGGCCGGAAAAATGAGTGTTTGTGATTTTGGGGGTTTTGGTGGGTTTTACGGATGTGACTTGGTTACTTCGAAAAAGTATCCAGGGTTTTGCTTCGGCATCTGTATTAAGATGATAATGGGCCGGGCTTTGTAATGGATTTAATTATAGGCCCGTATAACGAAAAATTAGACGTACTGGACCTGAACTAATAAAATCGTTGATTATTTAGTGTAAGAGGCAGAGCACTCTTTATCAAGAATTAATCTAAGAACTTATTATCATATATGTATCATGTCACCACCACTTTCTAACGGCAGGACATTGTCTATGAACACATAATGATAACTTATCAGTTGAACATCACATTTATTAATAACATTTGTTTTATAGAGAAAAAAATTAAGTTGATCCTACTTCCTATCTGTTTCTTCATTGCTTGTTGGGCAACCCCCTCTAAAAATGGATGAAGGACATTGCCGACATCCTCCATCTTTGAGGCCAAGGATGGATGCAAAAATGGGCGCCTATGGACTACTCTAAAAAGGATAAAATATCAGCTTTTACTACATTTTTAAAAATAGAGCCTATATAAAAGTATAAATAGTCTAGCTAGTTACCATACACTATCATGAAATTTCTCTATCTTCTTTTAATGAGGAGACAAAGTACTCATTCCTCTCCCTTTAGTATAGTGACTTCGCTCCTATAAGCTAGTTCTTGTTTTCGAGCTCTAACTCCTTACTTTCTTTCCCACGTAGAACTCTGGGAATCAACCCTTTTATTTGTTTTCTCTGTATTGGATTCATTCTATATTGGTAGCCATTGTCTCTTATCTTTTCCATCCATTCCTTACTCGAAAAACATTTCAAACGAAAACTCTAACTTCAAAGTAAAACGACATATGTTAAGAAATCACGCTAATGGAAATGACGTTTGTGAAAATATGTATTATCAATCTTTTCGGTGGATGAATTAATCTTGAAAATGCATAGAAAACGATATGCATAAGTTACAAGATAATGACAAACAATGAAAGGTATGTGATTTTGAGAAGTTGATTGAAGTTGAAAGAAAGAAATGATATTGAAAGATGTTGATATTCACCAAACATAAAACTGTAGTCAAAACACAACACAAATGTGATATGTGTGTTTGACAAAGTAATTAAACGTGTTCTGTTACAAGAACAACAACATCAATGGTACATTTGGGAATACAATTAGATGTCCTTTGAAGTTCTGACAATAGGAATAAAATTGTTTCAAGAAATTTGATTATCTAAAATAATTTACTTTAAGTCATTAGATAAAATAAATGACTAAAAAGTTAAAGCAGTTTTCTTAAACTAAAAGTCAAGTCTATATATGATATGACTTTAAGTTAAAAGAATAGAAAAATAGGTAAATTATTTTAACCATCTCATAATAAGTTCTGTCTTATATGATTAATTAATGCAAAACTGTTTATTCGACCCAATCAGATAATTGTTTATTCGACCCGGTCTAAATCTCTAACCATTGATAAAAAAAATATGAACAAATAAATAGAAATCGACATACAAAAACAATGAACTTACGTATAAGAAAAATGGTGACTTCATTTTCAACCGAAAGTCAAATTCCAAACACCAAAGTAGCCGTTGGGATCTATTTCAGTCCAAGGCCCAATTTTAACACCTCACCTTTAAAAGGGTCAACAACAATAGTCAAAATTGCTTTCCTCGGCCTTCACAAGTTCATTTTTCTTGTTTTGTTTTCTCCGCGTACTAGTTTATTATTGTGATTTCGCGAATTTAAATATGAATTTTTTTATGATTCATTAGTTTTGATAAACTAAGTTGAGTTGTTATGCGATCTAAATAAGTGTAAATTCATATGTTATTTATATGAGTTCATTTTTATTTTATAATTAGATATTAGATATAGTGTCATTTGTTGTATCTTACGATTGAATATAGTTCGTGTTATGCAATACGATCGGGTTGTTTAATAGGTCGAAAAATGTTGCGGCGAAGAAGTAATCGGCTATCAGAATTATAGGTTCTAATTATCACAAATTTACTGTAAGCTAAATTAAAATATATACACATTATAATTTATATCGACCTTTTTAAATTAATAAAATCAAAGCATCAAACTATATAAGTGTCGAGTAAGTACTACACAGAAAGTACTAACATTGATTTCAAGTAATAATTTAGATACATAGTACAAATAAAAGATATACAGAAGAGGTCAACGTTCTACGATCAAACATTTCTATTCTACATCATACCGTACTATTAGATGCTCAAAAGAATACTTTAGAATCAATACCCTCAGCTAATTTACCACATGCTTGATATTTAAGGTTCCAATTCAAATATGGGAGGAAGTCGGTATACTTAAAAGCTAATTTGGCATATTCATTTTGCTCATTTAGCTTGAACAAGAGGAGGTAGTTGTTTTCTTTTGCATGTCTTATTCCCAAGTTATTATTTCATGTCTTTAAAAGTAAAATAAATTGTAATTGTGCTCATCAAGGTTATGCTTGATCAATCAGATTTAATCCCTTATCTTTGTCTTTTACTTGATCTCATTGATCAAAATCTGTGATAACTGTTATAGGTTAAATCATGTGTACATTTGACTTAGTATATGTATGATGTTTTAGTTTGTTACATAAGTGACTTAATCAAGATTGTTATATCATGTATATATGTTTCAAGCTTTCATATGCAGGACAAGTTGTTTTTCTTAGTGAACCTATGACACCATGCGGAGTTGCTTATATATCATTGTATTTCATTAATTTCAACTTGGTTGTTTTTATATAGGTTTTTATATGGTAAAATATTTTTTAAGTTCAAGTGATGACTTAAGCCAAGTAATATACATTTAGGTTTCATGCAAAAGAGTTTTTTTAATTCTAATCAAGGGGTTTTTGTTCAGGGAATTTGTTTGTAGCTTTTCTTGATAGTTGTATAGCTTTACTGTGCATGTATATATTTTCATGGATTGATCTAATCTGATGGACAAACCTATATCAGGTTTCTATATATACAGTGTTTGCAGGTTTCTTAATATAACTTCTCTATCCTATTTTTTTAATTGATTGATCTAAGTTTCTATATATACAGTGTTTGCGATTTTATGTTAATCCTCTCTGGTATAGATTAAATTAAGTAATTTATGTATTTTATATTTTATAATATAAGGGCAATTAAGCTATTAGATTTTAACTATATCATTGTTAAATGAGTGAGTAGAATATTAAAAAGGAGTATGCAGGGATGC
This sequence comes from Logfia minima, assembly GCA_963921325.1. Classification (NCBI taxonomy): domain Eukaryota; kingdom Viridiplantae; phylum Streptophyta; class Magnoliopsida; order Asterales; family Asteraceae; genus Logfia; species Logfia minima. Next base: position 8,274,056 of record OY992775.1, on the reverse strand, counting down.
TACTGCTGTTATGGAAAGGTGACAATGATATGAACTGATAAATGTTGAGACTTGCATTAAATTAATTACTTGTTCAGGTGAGTTTGTGAGGAGAAGATCATGGGTCTGGTGGTACAAAACTACAAATGGTGAAGTGGGGAGAGTGGGTGGGGTTGGAAATGTAGCCTTAAATCATCCTACCAAGGATGAGATCATTGTATTGTAAACACATTAGTTGATTGATGGTACATATTGTTATATTCTTCTAATAGGTTAATTAATATTTCTTGATTGGTAAATGGGTAAAAAATTTCACCTATGCTTAAATGGGTAAAAATGTGAGTTTATTCCAAATTCTTATAAATTCACGTTAAAGATATAGATTAGTAAATTATTCATTGTTCCATTTATCTCTCCACAAAAATATTATTGTTCAAAAGAATTAGGTGATTGTGATGGTAGGGTCTATGTTATAGTTAAGATCAAGTGAGTTGCTATAGTAATATGTGAGTTGCAATAAATAGGTTATTAATAATAAGAATACTTATTATTTCATAAATATTTAAATGCATAAATAGATATCTATTACTTAATAAAAATACATAATCCTAGTATATGATCAATCAAAGCTTTCCACATTTTTCCCTTCTCTTAATTTTCTTTTCATAGAGTAAAATCATCAAATGTAAAAGGGTGATTTCATTTTTCACATTCTTACTCTATAATATCTTTTCATAAAAATAAGTTATAAGAATTTGATCCACATTTTAAATATCATTTAGAAGAGTTAAGTAGTTAGGCACCAACCTTTTACATATGTCTAATGTATAAATAAATAAATAAATAAGATACTTAAATCGATTACTTAATGAAAGTACGCAAGGTTATTCACAGATAAATCAAGTTTAATTTAAAATATCATATACGATTGACGAACAAGATTATATTTGTTTTTCAAACGTGATTATTCGAAATATACAGTTTATAAACTTTGGGTATTATATGTGTAACATTCATATTAGCTTATAACTAAAGCCTTAAAGGTTATAAATTACAAGTAGTTTGATTGAAAATGTGATTATTTTACATCCCGACATAAAGCACGGGTCGGAAAAACTCGTTGTAGAGCATATCACAATATCATAAAGGTAAAAAACATGACTACTTCTGCTTGTTCAGAAACGTAAACGACAACGCATTTTATTGGTTTTCTTCTTCCTTTGGTTAACTTCGCCTAATGATTAACATCAACTATTTCTTCTTTATGATTAGGTCAAAAAGATTGAATAAAATTGCATAAATTGTTTACTTTTAACAAGAAAGGAATCAAGATTCCATGAATTTCTAATGCATCTTTAGACTTTTGAAACCAATTCTAGAATCCGATGCTTCTTTCCTAATCGTTTGAAACACGGTCATCTAGCTAACGTCGAGTTTCAAATCTACAATCATTACTTTAAGAGACTCGATTTATCAATTGGGCAATTCAAGAATCTGATTCTACCTGCGCAACTTGATAAGAGATTGTTGTTTCGCTTTCAATTCCATTTTAACGCGAGAACAATACGACCATATGATAGTGGAATACAATCCGAACTCACTATAAACCGAGTTAGAAGTGTGATAGGAATCGATCTAGGATGCTTCTTAGAAGAATTGCCAAACAATTTTCTTTAATATCTTTTACCTTGCAACCTTAGGATTTCAATGGCCTTTAAAATGGGCACATACACCTCAAGAAAGAAAAACATCACATGGCGAAAAACCAAACAACCCAAAACCAATCAACAACTTCTTGTGAAAAGATTCGTAAAACTACATTTGGTAGATTTCGACGTTTAGATCCTTCATTGTCTTCTAAAACTCGTGTTTCCTACACCCAACAACCCACTATGTCTAACGAGATCCCAATTGAGTATGTTCCACCACAAGAAGTTAAAGTTGTCAAAAACGTTTATTTTTCTTCAAAGAAAAGCATGAAAAACGATAATGGTAATGGTGGCAAAGAGTTGGTCAATCAGAAGACATTTGGTGAGTCAAGGTTCGATAGCTTTATTGATCATACGAAGATGAAAATGAGTGCCCCTTCGGATGTTGGTGTGAATAACGTCAATAGCCATGATAGCTTTAATGAAAAGGTGTCAAGTTATATTGATCGTGCAAAGCTTAAGTTGCGAGCTACTTCTAGTATGGGTGCTAATGGACAATCCGTCCCAATATTTAAGCGCAATTATTGATCAAAGTTCAAAATCATCATGAAAATAAGCTGAGGTTGCATAAGGTCAAGCATATATGATGGATTGATAAGGTGGTATGATACTAAATTTGTAAGTGTGTTTCAAGTACATATATTCTTATAAAACTATAATGTATATTTCATGTATAATCCATGGGTGTTGCGGTGTGGTTTCTATATTTTTGGGTACTAACATGGGTGTTTATCTTTATTTTCTCTCTAACTCATAAACAACTGATATAATGTTAATAATTTAAAATTATATTGAAGTGTCGTTAATTTTTTTCATTTTTCTCTTAACTCAGAAACACGAAAATGATTTTTTTTTCCCTTAAAAATCTGAAACGCAAAGAAAAATATGTATTCCTTCTTATTCTATTTTTCTAAGTATATTTCTATTCTGTGATGTTATTTTCTTTCCTATCAAAACTCGTGAGCACCGGTGACACATGATACCAGTAACTTGGATCGAGTAGTATAATTTTTTGAGGGCTTTCTATTAATGACACCATTGAATTAATTAATGCGACTAGTAACTTGGACCGAATAGTGTAATTTTTTTAGTTATTATATTTGTGCCACCAGTAATCGAAAATCTTGAGTCCGCCACTGCTTAATATAACGTTGTTCTGCAATTGTTTAGACGTTTATCATTCATAAGTTTAGGGTTGTGACATGTGTTAAGAAATCACTCTTAACGGAAAAAGAAGTCTAAAAAATATATACTCGTTTTATCGATCTTTTCGATTGATTGAATTAATCATGAAAATGAAGAGAAAACGATATCATAAGTTGAATGATGATGACAAACAATGAAAGGTATGTGATATGATATTGAGAAGTTGAAAGAAAGAAATGATATTGAAAGATGCTTATGTTCACCAAACATGAAGTTGTATAGTCAAAAGACCACGCAAATGTGATGTGTGTTTGACAAGGTATATGTATTGTGTTACAACAACATCAATGGTGCATTTGGAACATTTTTGGGAATACTATGTCATTTGAGGTGACAACAGGAATAAAATTGTTTACAAAATTTGACTATCTATATAATCAATAGATAAAATGATTAAAAAGTGAAAGTGATTTTTTTTAATTAAAAGTTAAAGTATACGACTTTAAGTTAAAGAATAGGAAAATGTAAATTATTTTAACTATCTAATTGTAAGTTTTGTCGTAAATGATTAGTGCAAAATTGTTTATTTAACCCAAGTAGATGATTAGAAGCACTTTTTTTTATTTATTTTGCTGGTAAAGATGATGGTAATAAATAAATAAAGAATAAAAATTACAAAATTTTAGAAAAGGATAAAATCGGTAAAATGTAAATAAATATAAAAATTACAAAATTTCCCTTATTTATTTATTACTAGTACCAAAGTAGTCTTTTAGATCTATTTCAGGCCAAGGCCCAGTTCCAACACCTCAGCCTTAAAATGGCCCAATAACAGTATTTAAAATTGCTTTCCTGGGCCTCCATAAGTTCATTTCCTTGTATATTACGGTGTCATTTAAATCCACTAGGTTTATTGTTTAAACTCAAAGCAGTACACCATACAACTCTACATTTAAACATAGAAAGCATTATCTATTAATTTACACACTTATTGGTGTCAAGTAATGCGTACATAGTTGATAAGTTCAGGATCTTGTCAATCACATTACAAATAAACTATTATTTTTTTTCAGTTTAATGGTTCTTTTTTTTTATATAAGAAATGTTTATGATCACATAATTATACAGCATCATTTTGTAAATCAAACCTAACGTAAATTAACTAATGCTTATAAATCTTACAGAAATTAATATCTCAAGGATTATTAACAGTTCTTATATATAGTTTGGTTATAGTTATAAAAAGAATGTTCATGTAATTATGTGGTCATAGATATGTTATTTTAAGATGGACCTTAGAACTCAAAAATGACATAATGATACAAAAGGTAGAACTATGTTGTTAGATGACAAATGTTTGACTTTATTATTAAAATACATCAAATGTGTTTGAGATGTCAGGATTTACGTGTTAGATGTTGAATTATTTGATTTTTATAAATGTTACATGATGGAATGATTGTATCATAAACAATGCCGAAAGGATAGAAAACTTACAAATCAAACATTATTATAAAACAAATAAATAGTAAGGCAAGACACTAATTTAATGAAGGGCTGGAGAATGGAGGGCACATAAAGGCATGAAGCGCTCTTCAAGTCAATGATTTCTTTGGCGTACCAAAAGGCCAAATACATGCCATATAATATGCTATGGATGGATATCATGTTCACACGTGGAATTCATTTGTTTAACTAAAAGAATTCAAGGAAATATAGGTAATTTTTTTCCCTGTATTTATAAAATATATAAGTATCTTTTGGTGATTTAAACTATTGAATCTCTTAAGAGGTGTCCATACGTGCATTTTGAAACCGACAATTTGATCACTAGACTTTAAGGGTGGATTAGTAAATTATGCATATGATTATCTTATTAATAAGTCACTCTAAATGTATAATAATGAGTTTTTAGTACTAATTTTAGCATGATTTGGAAAAGTCCTATGTTATTTCGATAAGATTCGTTCATTTCTATTTTATATGATAATTCCTTCAAACCCGAATTTGTCAAATACTCAAAAGTTCCTCTAACCATAGCAACCTCAAACGAAAAAGGAATTTCAAACATTCTTTTTATCTCGACTTTTGACAGTTAATTATCTAGTTCCGTTATTTGATACTTTGTAACTTTAAAATCTATTATCCAACCAGTCAACTAGATCGAAAAAGTGGATGCATCAACTAGTTTAATCATAGACTTAAGTGCACCTTGATGTAATGAATTAAGGTCTAATATTCATAACGTGCATAGAACTAATCAACCTTTCATTGTGTAAAGAACTTGTTATTGTGTGTAATTCATGATATTTTTACTGTCATGTCACATATACAAAGTACGTGTCATCTTTATAAGTTGTCACATCAACAAAATACATACAATAACAATAATAAAAGGCCGAATATTTTAATAAGCACTATGAATGTTAAACTTTAATTTTATACATTTCAAAGCACATAAGTCTTAATAATAATATTGTGACTCTAACAGTATATCTACTTAGATTGGTATATGTGTCACAGTTAAAAGGATTCATTGAAGATGCCTTACACTACATTGGTTCATGATACAAAATCTTAGCAAACCATTATACCCAGATGTATATTTCATTGTAGGAATTGTACAAAAATGTATGATATATATTATGAAGTGCATATTGCTTACTTTGATACAATGTTTAGAGAGATCTTTTCACATAATGAATAAGCTAAGGATTTTATTTGGGGTAAACCATGGCCCTTCATTGGGTATTTCCTTTTTAAGTAAGGGTCAATGGCAAGATTACTAACCCTTTCTAATTGGACATGGCAATTGGCCTTTCTTCTTCTGGTAAAGGTTTTCTTTTAATAATTTATTATCAACATAAAATATTGAGGGTATTGAATGCCAAAAAGTACAAAATAAACAACCTGGGTATTGAATCTTAATTATTATTATTTAAAGTAAGGTTCAATTGAGAATGACAATTTTTTAAATATCTATTTTTATATCACAAATTAATTGATCTCATTTTTTTGTTTCAATTATATAAAAATAAGCCAATCATTATTTTTCCCGTAAAAGACTCCAATAAAAATTTAATCGTTTCTCCATTATTTAATAATTGTTGGGTTAGGATCCAATGGATCCATGATTGATTGGATCAGAGCTTGTGACTGCCTTTTAAAGCTCAAATAATTCAATAAAACTATGTATTTGTTCATCTTATGAGTTGTAGCTACCAATAATTCATACAACACTTCCGACAACATACAACAATTCACCCAACTGTATCTTCAGTTTAAATCTTACATCTATAGTGAATACAAGTTCAATTTTTGCAACAGAAAAAAATTGAATAATATTAATAATTTATACATATTACCTTTTTTTGTAATTATTTATTTTTTATTTTTAATTTGACTACTTGTGCTTGGGTAAATGTTTTCTCGCCGTTGACTCGTTTATGATATCTTTTTGGAAGTACAACATATTTGGTCAGCATGATGAACGAGTTCACGCGCGAAGTGTTTATGTACATAGCGTGGGTGCTTTGTAGGTTTACTAATATATATATATATATATATACACACACATATATACATACATATTCTTTTAATATCCCACTTTATAGGTATTGGGTAGGCATGGGTTATGACATCAAATTAACCCCTATGGTTGTGCCACCATGGTTGTATACTTCTATTGTACTTTGAGAAATAACATCTTGTTGATTTTTATTTTTAAATTATCTTTTGACATAATTTAGAGATTATGTATTGGTCGGTACTAATGTAGCGAGTAACGAGTAAAGATGAGTTTTAATCACTTCGGGTTGATCAAAAAGTTATTTGCGAAATTTCATACATATCGCTTTTAAACCTCCACTTATTATATGCGCACCAGGTAAAAGTTTTTAATGTATTTATATGATCTACATATATTTAAGCATATATATATTTTGAAGTTTAACAGTGATAAATGAAATTACCTATAAATTCCACAACTATAGGCATGATAACAAAAAAGATAGTATGGCGGTGACAATATGTTTGTTATTAATTTATATATGTTATTATATACTGATTATATCATTTATGGGTGAACGTTATTACTAAAAATTCATCAAGAAATGATGTTAAGTAACATTCATAGATGTATAATAACAAAATATGAATTAACATTCATTTGAAATGAATGTTATAAATGATAAAATCAAAAGTTAAGATTTACTTCCCTTATTTCTTAGAATTTAGAAATTTTCATTGAACTTTAAATAATTTTATTATTTATATTTTTTTTCTTACATTCAATGGCTGCAAGTGGGCTATATGAACGTGAGAACTAAGTTAGTAAAAAGCATGTGACAATGATTAATGTCTTAATGATATTAAATGGCAACAAAACCTTAAATTAAACTATAAATTTTCATGATAAATGGTAGATTTAACACAAGAGTCCAACAAAGGCTGCTTACAAAATAAAGGCATGTTCAAAATATTAACATGATAAATAGATTATTATATTATTTATGTGTAATATGATTGATATATGGAAACCTTATTTTTCATTTACTAAGTAATACTAAAATCAGATTATTTTTATTCAACGTTATCTCATAATCTCATTTTTAATAACTACAATAAATTGTCTTAACTTAGATGGCAAATACTTTACTTTAATACAATACTCATTTTTTCCACCAAAACTGACCACTTATGGTTATTATTTGATTAAAATTAAAACGTGACAAGATTTTTAATTTGTTGGATACTATACAAAATATTTTCTAATAAATATAATATTAGAAATATTTTTATTTTATTTCACAAATATTTCGACTTATTTTTTTTTATTTTAGTTTTTTGGCCAAAGACAAAACAATACACGTATCAAAAATAAAGGCATGTACGCAATGCACGTTATGGAATGTATAATATTAACTAGTACATAAATATGATTAAAACATTCAATTTGTAATATTTTAGAGTACAGCCCGCCAAAGTTTAATGAGTTGTTAAGAAAATATGAATTTTCATGATGAGGTGTAAAATAAAAATATATATATATATATATTTATCGAAACGTCTTGTTCATAACATATTTCAAAAAAAGGAACTTCATAATATCTTTTAAGACACGCCATGTTAACTCGTAAGTGAAGTTTCTTTTTGTATGATCTTTAAATCCTTCACGAACCGCTAACATAATGTTTGCGTTGTCCGTACCGCTTGCCCACTCATCTTTATATTTTTGGTAGATAGATTGAAAAAGTTTGACGTCTCGTTCAAGTTTTGACCATTTATTGATTATTTGATAGGTATTACATTTCTTATCGGCACAACGGTTGTAATTTTCTTGTATGACTTTCTATAAGAGTAACCCGTTTGTGAATTCCCGATCACTCCATTTTGAGAAACATTGACCCACCATTCCGCCAAAATACTTTTGACCAAAATGTTGCTTTCTTTCGAAGTCCACAATACTTTTTGAGATTTTTTTCTTTGGCTTGGTTTCGCCACCTTTTTACCTTTTCCTTTCTTTTTGCTTTTGGCCACAACTTCGATATCAGATTCAGATTTGTCTACAGCTTCGTTATTGGGTGATGGTGTGTGGACAATTTTCAAATTGATTTTGGTTTAGTGGTATTTGTGGGTAATATGACGGTGGGTATTGTGTTTGTGGGTAATAACCAAATTGTTGTGAAGGTTGATACCAAGATTGATTTTGATATCGAGATCGTGGGTCTTCGGGTGACATTGAAAACGGAGTGGCTATATGTGCAAATTATGCATAATTCATGTTACTTGGTGAAGGGTTGCTCGACTGTGGTGCGGAAGATGAATTCGCCGGTGAATAATTTAGAGTTTGAGTAGGATTGTTGATTAGGTAGTTTAAAAAATCATTTGATTGTGATCGAGAATTGTTGTTGTGTTGTTTAGGTATTTTTAGGTGTTTGATATAAATTGGGTGTATAATAGATAGAGATTGTGAGAATTGTATGTGAAAAATAATAGTAATTGTATGATATAATTTGGGTGTAAAATAAGTATAGAATGTAAGAATTATGCATAATAAATAATGATAATTGTATATGTATATATAATGTGTTTTGAAATTATTAATCTTTTTTTAATTTACGTTTACATTCGCCTGTTGGAGGTATACCTCACAAAAACTAGCCGTTCTACCATCGTTCATGAGAAAATGGAGAAGTCAAGGATGGACTCTAGAATAGGGCTAACCTATGATAATTTCTGAAAAACCGAGCCACATAAGCAGAATGGAGGTCGATAACGGATTTATAGTTATCGGTCTTAGAGTGTGGAATGAATGGATGAATGAGGGGATGATGATGAAGATGTGGTGGTACACTGATACTTGTTGCAGAACTGAGAACATCGTATGGTAAAAATGAAAATAATATAACTAATGATGTGGACGATTTATATGGTAAATTTGATGACATGGCTATTATGTGAAAGTTTACATGGATCGGCACGTAGATAATGGCCCCCAAGTATTACAAATTGAAAGTCTCAATCCTTTGTATGCACTAGTTAATGTTACACAGCTTTTAACGATAAAAATTGAATTTTATATTATTTTTTTCAACATTATAAATTTATATGTCATACATATAGGTGGTCTATGTTGGGTTGTCACTATATTTAGGTAGAGTTAGGCTTCAAATCGATATGACATAGGCATATTAGAGAATTTAATGTTCCTTTTTCTTCTTCTCTACATTTAGGTAGAATTAGACTTTTTGATCGTAATCATAACTCATACTAAATTATAAATAGCAGACAATACATACTTTCCAATAGCTAAATTGAAGTCTCGTTCTATAGCTTTTAATGTTTTTAGTGTGAATTATAAAAGTAAGCCTTTAATTCGTTTTCTTCCCCTCGAACCACATCAATTACAAGTTGACGTTTTAATCTGAAAGTTTTCTTTTGCACCCGATGAAGAACTCAATTTGATCGGAGAAACTCCGAGTTGATCAGAGATAAAGACGTGAACGGAAATTTTCAAATTTAAAAATTGGAAATGAGTCGAAAATGAAAATAACCCTCATGTCCTTATACCCGTACTCTAATATATATATTTTATAAATATTATATAGTTATAAACTATATACATTTCTATAATAAAAATTATAAATTATCAATGTACATATGAAAATTCTTAATTTTTAAAAATCCTAATATATTTTCACATTGTGCGCTTCATTTTTTCAACCCAACTCTTTATATTGTCAAAGTCATTTTTCCATTTTACAAATGTGTTACTTAAACTTGTTTCAACTCATCAAAAAACCTTACAAATCTTTTTATACCTCTATGTAATAATAAGTCAATGTCATATTAGTCTTGTAATAAATCATAAGAGTTTATATTATCCTTATTAGTTAATCTTTTCATTTCGGTAGTTTGTTTGTTTTTAAAACTTAAATTAAGACAGTAAAAAGAATCTTCTAATATCCGATACAAATCCTTGATCTCTGTAGGCGACAGGGATGAAGATGGAGATTAGGAGTGGAAATTTGACATGTAACGCTAAAGGGCAAATTTGACACTAAACTTATATCAAAAAAGTAATTTTGTTATCTAACTTTTTAAAGACTCAATTTTACCATTCAATTTGAATAGTTGGTGCAAATTTGCAATTCAACTTTGAAGAATTAGTGCAAATTGACATTCAACATTAGTAACAATGTATGTTTAAAACAAATACTTCCACATTTTTTAACCGAGTTTATTGGCTTCCATCTAATTAAGCCTCTAAACGAATTGAATGAACACAAATGACGTTTTTTTGATTCATTAAGATTTTATCGAACAAATGAATGAACATTAACAATTTTTCATATTAATGTTCGTTGATTAAGAAAATATATTTTGTTTGTTTTCGTTTGTATTTGTATTTGTATTTGTATATCAAAATGTTAAACGAACAAAAAAATAAAAAATAAAAAATAAAAATGTAGTTATCAATTAAACACCGGTAACTTGAGTATCATATATATGAAAAATATGAATATTTAAACTTTGAAGAAATTACATAAAGAAATAAATAGTTTAAAAATGAAATAATAAAGCTTCGTCATCAAAAATACTAAGTAAAATAATCTATAAATATTGTATATTATATACATAATATGTAAACATAAATGAACGAGAAATAAACAACGGTTATAGAATGTTCACGGCTGACTATGTAAATATAGATGAACGGAAATTAACCAACGGTTATTAATGTTAACGAATAAGACTTATGTTTGTGTTCGCTCTATTATCATATTCGGTAATTAACTAAAAAACTAAACATCTCAAACTTAAAGAAAATATTTAATGTAAATATTTTAAATATCTCAATTAGTTTATTATATCGCGATTATATGTAAACAGATATAAAAATTTATAATAATTAGCTTATTATAGACCAGTTGTGATACATATTTAATCTAAGTATAATGAATTACAAACTTACCATAACAATAAAAAGAGACTATTACTTGTTTAGAATAGTGCATGAGTAAAGTAATATAATAAAACAATGTTATACATCGTAAAAAAAGTGTTAACCATTTGTTGTTTTGTGTTTTGTGTTTTGAGTGATGAAAAATATTAATTAAAGTGTGAGGTTTAATTGTAATTTAAAGACAATCAATTGTCAAATGAATAAAATAATAAGTGAGTATTATGAAATTTGTAGGGACTGATTTGCTCTATTTTTTGTGACTACGCGGGAATAGACATGAAAAATTATAATAATTGGCTCATAATAGACTCAGTGTAGTACATATTTAATCAAAGTATAATGAAATAACAATAAAAAAAACTATAGTTAATTTAAAATAGTTTATGAATAAAATAATATGAATAAAACAATATTCACCACTATAAAATTAGTATCAACTATTTGTTGTTTTGTGTTTTTAGTGATGAAAAATATTAATTACGATGTGAGAGTTTAATAGTAATTTTAAAGCAACTAAGTGTCAAATAAATAAAATAATAGGGGAATATTATGAAATTTGTAGTAACTGGTTCTGCTATTTTTTAAAGTTTACGGACATACATGGAAAATTGACTTTGATCCCCTAATATTAAATTTGCATTTTTAAACCAAAAAATAAGGATAATAAAAGGTCAAGATTTATTTATTGTGTCATTTTTAATTATTTAATAATAAAGATATGAATGAATGAAAATACGTAGATAAAGATTTTGAAAGAATGAAAGATCATTCGAAGAAGACGAAAAATCTTCCATTAACGACATAATTGACAACTTGAAAATAAAAGCTCTTGAATTCTCCATCATATTGCTATTGAAAAATTGAGTTTCTCATAGCCAAGTCAAATATGAACTTGTGCAAACTATCATTAACTTCAAACTTCAATTTCAAACTTCTTAGAAGCTTTGTAACTAAAATACTCAAAACTTAGGGGGTGTTTGGTTCGACAAATATCACAATGGACTTGTGTTTTCAATCGGAATGAGAATGGAATTTTACACCTACGCCATATTTGAGTATAAATTTTACCTACATTTATGGACCGATATCTAAAAAGTAAATATAAACCCATTAATCAACTCCATTATTAACAGTCAGACCTTTACCTTCATTTCCATATATTTAACCAAACACACCCTTAGAACTTGGATTTTTTTTTTCTTTTCTTTTTTCCACACGTATCAACAAAACACTATTTAAGTGTAAGGACAGACTATGCACAATCATGTTACATATAAAGGAATCATACACAATTTATGTATTATTGAGTTTTCACCATATGACATGAATTATTATTAATTATTCCAATATTGAAAAGACATGAGCATCAAAACGCACCATGTTATATTTCACTGAAAAACTCATCATATGTGTGGACCATTTTCCTTACAATACCATGCTTCATGCTTCCTATCATAGACTTCTTTTTTCAAACACAAATTAAATACATGACGTAACACTACAAGAAAAATGCCTTCTAGCGACAATTTTGATGCTAGCGAAGTCATGTGACTCGTCGCTATGAAAAGTCAGCAGATTTTGGCAACATCCAAAGATACATGTCGCTACCACGTCGCTAATATTTGAAAGGCATTGCTATATAAGTCGTTACTTGCGTTGGAGTTGATTTATTGTCCATTAATGTCAGTTGATTTACATAAGGAGTCGCTATTTGCATCGCTAGCTATTCTTGACGTCGCTACTTATGTTATTAACGGTGTCGTTATTTAGTTGGCTATTTTGGTAATTAATATTAATTAAGATTAATATGAATTAATAAATAACTACTAATCAGTCATTTACATTCTTATGTTTGTATGTGAGAATGAAGATTTAATTAATTCAATGAGAGAAAAAATAAGTTAATGTAACCGATCAACCTAACATGATGTGGTTAAGAAATTTTATCTAAATATAGCATTTTTCGTGTAGTCATATTCCAAATATCACATGGTAGTGTCCTTTTTATTTATTTATTTTAATTCTTTTTAATACATTAAAAAGTGGTTTAAATCCAATAGAATATCAGAAACAATATATATATATATATTATATATATATATATATATTTGGCTGATGAGAATCTTTAAAGAGGTCAATTCCTTTTTTATTTTCTTGAAGGTTCCATTAACAATGGTTCTCATGTGCACCCCTTAACATCTCCCCCAAAAAAGAAACATAGCCAACCAAAAACCATGGTTTTTTATGGGTCCCACTTCCACATATGGCTCTCGTATCAAAACACATAACTCGAATACACGAATGTATATTAAATGCTTTTGAATTTCCTCATAGATTTAACTTTTATCTTTTTATTTTTATCTTTTCACTCTTAATTTAGCTGTTATTTGATTTTTCTCATGATTATCTATATAAAATTTCATTAAATTTTCTTTAATATCATCTATGTTAGAGTTTAACTTTTTTAAATTGAATTGATAATTTAGAATGTCTTGATATTTAAACAAGTGTATTCTTTTAGAAAATAATCAATTTTTCTTATATTCTAAATTTAGAATGTCTTGATATTTAAACAAGTTCATGTGTGGGGTTTAAATATTATTGGTCTTTATTTTTTGTACGCTCTTTTGAATCTTTTGACTACTATCCATTGGTAACATGATGTTTTAAAGATTACTTGATAAGATACAAAATCGAATACTACTTTATTAGATGTTCGTTGAAAGTTATTTCCTAATTAAACATCACATGAAAATAGATAAAATAAAAAAAAATTGAAGGCCATATATGACCCAAATAATATTATTGATGCTCTAATGCCTTTATCCACTTCAAAAATAGCGTTGAATATCTCCATTCCTATATGGGATTTTAATTTTTAGTGGTATTATTTCAGGAAACAATATAGTTTACATATACATACTCCGACAATATTATCTATATATGCAGTACAATATTCATCAGTTGTGAGCACAACTTTATATACAAGAGTATATATATATAAAAGTAGTGAACAAGTTAATTTGAAATATATATTTCAAAATGAATTAGATGGATAATATCCTTGAGACAGATGAAGGACTAATCAAGAATAATTTACTTTAAAGTAGCATATTTTGAATCAAAATTCAACTTCTAATTAATTCATATTTTTATATTAAAATTTTATAATATTCACATTTTGATATGCATTAATTAAAGTTCAGATGTATCATATCATAAACAATAAACTACATAATGATTCAAAAAGGATAAACTAAACTATATTGTTAACATTTAAAAAAACATAAACCTTTCATCCAAATCACCCTTCAAACTTGAAATGGTTTAGAAAACTAACATCATCTACATAAATCATTTCGCTTATGAATTACTTCATATTTGTTTCATGTAATAGTTAGTTTGATTTGATTAAATAAAGCTATACAAAGAGGAACATATCTGTTGTTTTCACATATATGATAGATGTAACCAATAGATATCTATATTGACATATTCGATTATATCATTTTGACTTGATTGGTCTTAATTTGACACAAACAAAATGGATAGGACATATGTATGTACGATACTACATTTAAGTATATATATATATATAGTATCAGGATCTAAAAAGAAATAAATTTTAGGGGGGAAAGGGGAGAAAGATATATTTAAATGATTCAGAAAAAACAATTATGATTCAATAAAAAATAAATATAATTTAAAACTAAATCAAAAAGTTATTTTACTGAATCGAAGGGTTAAAAAACCTTTCTCCCATTTCTCCACCAAATTTTCTTTCTCCCTTGAACCCACTCCTCTATATATATATATATATTTTATATATTCACATAAGTTGCATATATCCTAAGTTGTGTCACTTGTTAGTACATATTTCATTTTCTGACTATAACAACTAAATCTAAAAAGCTATAATATATTTGTTCTAAGAATCTCAATAGTGAAAAATGGACTCACACTGAATTGCTCATCACTAATTTTATATTCTTCTTCAAACGAATTCCTCACCTTCTTGTGGTGGTACTTGTTAAAGCAAAAGGGTTACCTACGAGTAAAATTCCTTTAAAAATTTTTGAGAACAAAAGGTGACTACTTTTGCCATTTTAAGCTTTATCAACACACAAGGAATAACCTTTTTTTTACAAGTTATAGAACAAGTGAAGAAAGTTTTGATTTCTAGTCACTTTAGCATATCGATATATTCGAAAGAAAAGTGTATATATATGCCATAATAAGATGTCAATGATTGATTATATTATTCGTTTATATAAACCTCGATAGAAACCTAAACACGTTAGTCATAAATCTTGTTTGTTCGAATTTTAGTTTTATTATCGCTTACTTTAATTGAATTTGCATTTGAAAGTATAACTAGTTCAATTCTCATTCGAATAAGGAACCTGATTTATTTGAACTATCATTTGATAGCGGTGGATCAGTTGGTATGGCTACCATGAAACAAGTATAGGTTTGAGATGACCTGATGTACGACAATTAAAGTCAATTTAAAAATCGATCACATTATATTATTAATTTTTATGTTACAAATATAAAATATGAGTATTAATAGTTGCACCCCTTCTCCTCACATAAATCAACACACTTCCTTCACACGAGGGGAGGGGAGGAAGACACTACTAAAAAAGAAGGAAAAAATGAAAAGTAGAAAAATATATAACTGATAAAATAAGGAGAATTTGAATTTGGAACTCTTGAATACTAAGATCACCACTCAACCAATAGACTAGTAAGACTTAAGATATTGAAACTGTTTTATATTTATTACTTACGGGAGCAATACACAGATTCTACCGACATTTTTGTAATTTTTCTCTACTCGAAAAAATTTGGTGGGCAGCTTCTATGATGTAGACTAGAGTCGACAATTTTAATTAAAACTTTTGAAAATGAATTTTAATGAACTACTTTTTATAAATACTGGATTTATTGAATTCTCCATTTTCTTTTAAATAGGTAAAACTGGAATTGTATCATTCTTATTTCGAGTATAATGAGCGAATGAGTAAATAGATGAAATTAGAATTTTATTGTTAAATAGTAAATCATACACTACAGTACTATCACTACCATACTATTTTAATAATGATAATATATTAAATAATAACAAACGTAAATAATTAAAAATAATAGTAATTTTTTATAAACTTTACATATTATTTTGTAATTTTATATTTAATTTCTTTTTGGATTTAATTGAGATACATAACCTAATAAATTCAAATTAAAATTAAAAAAATAAGTTCTAAAATTTTTTATTTATATAAATCCGTTTGGACCCGTACTCATTTTTAACCCGCACCCATTATAATCCATACCCGTAATGACCCAAACTCGTATTAGGTCAATTACCTATACCGATTCGTCTATCCATTTCATCACCACTAATGCAGGCACTAAATACCGTCCCTGTTTTTATCAAAAGTAGCGATTTTTGTAAGATAATAAAAAGCATGCAAGTAATACATTAATCTCTTTTATAGCTTTTATATCCGGTACATAAACATATATTTTTATCTTTTGTCGACGATAAAGGAATAAATAGGGAATTGAGTGGGATAAAATTATCTGTAGATATAAAAATAAATTAAATTAACAATAGTAAAAGGGTGATAGAAGAGAACGATAGGAGTGAAGCTTCCCTCAGCCTTTGTTAGCAGGTAGGGCCCACAAGACTGTTTCGTTCCATATAATCCGGTGGACCAGATGCTACCGCCGCTGCTGACTGGACCCACCGTCTCCACTACCTTCTGTCGTCTATTTCCGCCGTACCGTTATGTTGATGCGCCGTCATCATCTTTATTTATATTTTCTAGACGGAATTTAATTGACGTGGCCATCAATATATTTGTTTCGTTTTTCTTTTTGTTTTTTTTTTACAAAAAATAAATATAAATAAGAAAAATTAAAATATGGAGAAAATTACCGAACAAATTGAAATGAATTATTTTAGAGGTGTTGATTTTTAAAACGGTACGAAATACGTTATAATTCAATACAAAAATAAATAGGTTAGATAAGTATATAAGTTGACACCTGAATATTATCTATAACTATGTATAATATGACCTTTTATGATCGAGTAACTAACATTGCATCTCAAATTATAAATACGAAGATATTAGCATGTTGTAATCTACGGATAACGCTCAAATACATGTTTTTTTACGTACATTATAAGCAGTTCATGACCCCATGTGAAAAAGAAGAAACATGTAAACACTAATTACTCATGGTGGCAGCGACCTAACGTTCCATTTCTTCTCTAGCCAAAAAAACCCTCATGTTGTCACCCAAATTGTAGAGACTGAGGCCCTGTTTATGACTGAATACTAAAAATGCTTTATGCATTAAATCATCTAAGTTTGTTTGTTTTTTTCAAATATTCAGACGTCCATAGTATAAAACAAACAACAGTTAGTTACGCATGACTTACTCAGAATATACATTATAAATTCAGACATATTGTATATCTATTTAGAACTTAACTAGAACTTAATCCCACTTGACCTTGCTAATATGAGTCTTGAAGTAGTTGCAGATGTACTGGAAGTTGATATGTATGATTAAATCCAACATAAGAACTTTGTCAGAAACATATTAAATAGCATAATCTAAACTTTTTGTGCACCTATTTATATTTTTACTCAAAGCAAACTTTATCAGAAAATATCAAAGTTTTGCTTTTACCTTTTTGTTGAAAAGTTCTCTTAAAAATAAAAAGAAGAGCTAAAGAAATAATCAGGCAATCAAAGAACATTTATGCTTACTATGAAAAGCATCAAAGAACATTTTTGTAAACAACAGAGATAAAATAATTATTTTAATTCAATACGAAAAATAAGAGAGAAGAAATTAAACTATATCTTAAAAAACACTCCGTAATTATATATTTAATTTAATATTTAAATTCTTATAAAACATTCGCATTCCATTGTTACTCACTTACATTATGAAGGTAAAAAAAAACTACTTTATCCTTTTTATTCATTTAAATTTTCATTTTAATATTTAATTCTAATAAGTTAACTAATGAAATAAATAATCCTAGCAAGAAAATAATGCACTAAACATTTAAGTCAATGTATATGGATCTTTTCCAAATTTCAATATACCGATAAAAATTGAGTGGTACATATACATATATTTACATATTTATTAGTTCATTAACAATTTCAATATCACCTGATACATGTTCATGATAACTAGGTTAAACTTAGAATGTAACAAGAGTTATTACAAAAAGAATGTAAAATATATTGAGTTATCGTCTATGTAAAATATATTTAAAGTTTTAGATACAATTTTAAAGTGTTGAAATTAAAGAATTCTAAATTAATATTCTATCCTAACTCAAAACTAATAATTTCTCACTAAGTTAATAACAACGAGAATTAAATGTGCAATATAAATTTTATGAAAACTAAATAAAGTATTTTTATATATACATATATGTATATATATATTAACTAAACACTTAAAAAAGTCTAATTTAATTTTCAATAAAAATTATAATCGAATTTGAATGAAAGTCAATAAATAACTTACCCAAATTCAATAGGTACAGAATTCCAAGCAATTAGAAATAAATCTTAGAGTATTATCAAATGAGTGAAAATTTCTTTTTATTATCAATATAAAGAATATTATATTCATTTATAAAAAATTACTTATAAGTGAGAATCATATATAAGTGTTTCATAAACGAATATAGTGTTGACAGAAACTATTGTATGCTAACAGATATATTATCGAAGACTACTACTTTTCACTGCATTCTGCAAGTACTATACTAGGTTAAATCTTAATTTTTATATAAGTGTTTAATTAAGTCGAATCCCGCGCACAAAAGCAAGTGAAGATTATAAATCTTGATATTGAGAGATAAATGTTTAATGGTACCTGAATGCAATAATAATTGATACTTTTTTTTTAATGAAAGTGATTTCTATAATAGGTTAAATTATTATAATTGTAAATTCAATATTGTGATGTAAAGGAGAAAAAAAATATTTAAATGTATTATGTGAAATATAATATTAATTGAATAATTCATATAATTAATAAGTGAAGAAATAAGTGTAGGGATAAAATAGTAATTTTCGATATATTTTTATAAAGATTGAAAAAGATAGTGTTAAATGTTTAATACGAGTTATAGATACTAGAGGTATATTTAACTAAAAACTTATAAACTTAATAAATAAATCCTTTTAATATAAAAACAATAATACATAGAGGAAAATGGTGTAAAAAGATATCATCCATCAATAAAAAAATAATCGACTTATTTATAAAATATCTTTTAAATTTTCTACAGGATAAGATTGTATAATTGACTTTTTCAATTTGATATTTGCATACATTAAAATTAAAACAGTGTTTTATCTGATTATAAGTTATAAAGTTGAAGTCGATTGAAGTTGAAGTTGAAGTTGATAGGGAGGAATAAATTATGTAATTAATTCAATTACATAACTTGATTCCTCTTTTCTTAAATAATTAAATAAATACAAACAGAGAGTATTACATACTTTAACTTTTTACCTTTATCTTATCACCCTTCTCCACATAAGTCAATATATATATATATATTATTATATAAAAAGAACGACCATTAAAATATACTAATTATATCAAATATACATATATTATTATATAAAAAGAACGACCATTAAAATATACTAATTATATCAAATATATACATTTTGCAAGAATTGATAACTTTTTAATTGATGATAAAATTCATATTAGCTAGATAAAACTACCACAAATTTAAAATTAAATACACATTAATATCATTTCTATGTTTATATATAACTTCACTTCATTTACTTTCTCATTTTCTTTTATATTTAAACAAAACTTATAAATAAATTCACCTTGAAGACGTAAATATATTAAATAATTTTATATTACATATAATTTAAATATAATTTAGAAAAAAAAATCTCTAAAATTGTGATGTATTTGCGTATTTTGTTAATAACAACTCTAAAAATTAATATTAAATTGTTTGACATACATAATTGATTATATCTGAACCAATATTCAAAGGGTCATAAAATCTCCACTACTTTATATTTTACTTCGATAGAAACTTTATTCAAATTATTAACAAATAATATCAACCTAACCCTTTGTCCGAAATACTTTTCTAAAAATATTATTAATAATGATAATTACATGCTGGCAAAAAATACGTATTAATACTTGACACGTAAGCATGGTGTCCCCACAGACGGACTTGCCAATTAATCTCTTCAGAAACCAAACCCTCGCTTTCATCAAAATAAATTTTGTTTTTTCATTCATCTTTTTCAGTCACTATATATACAGGTTCCATATATACATATATATCGTCCCTGTATACATTCTCTTCTTTCTCTCTCTAAATTAAATTCCGACCGATAAATATCGAATTCCGATCACTTATTATCGTCGAACGTCGTCGTTTTGTTAAACGGAATTATAAGTTTTTTTAGTAATTCGAATAGAATTTGAAGTTTCTAATGGCGCCGGCAGCTGCCGTTTCGTCAGTAACCGATCGTTTACCGGTAATGATGCCGGCAACGGCGGTGACGTCAGAAGCAATAGCGAAAGATGCGATAATCTCTTGGTTTCGAGGTGAATTCGCTGCAGCGAATGCGATAATTGATGCGTTGTGTGGACATTTATCGCAATTTGACGGCGGAAGATGTGAATATGAATCTGTGTTTACTGCAATTCATCGTCGACGGTTGAACTGGATCCCGATTTTGCAGATGCAGAAGTATTTTTCAATAGCTGATGTGACTCTCGAGCTTCAGAAGGTTAAGAAGGTAAGAAGTGTTGATAAAATTGTTGATGACAATGTTTTATCTCTCGTGACGGAGATTAAAAGTCCGGTGACGGAAACGAAAGTTGAACGTGAAGTTTTGGATGCTGAAATTGTTGATGTTAATGGAAATGATGGTGGTGAGGTTGTTGATGATGAATCCGTTAAGGATAGTTCGCCGAAAAGTGGAATTACAGATGCAGGTATTGGATGATTTTATAGCTCTTTTTATACAGTTATATTATATTATGATTTTGATTATACGTAGTATATATCAACAAAGTAAAGATCAAATAATAACGAAGTATAATATAAATAAAAATTATAATGAATAATCTGAATCTATTATTCAGATGCATATGCATTCAAATTCTTAACAAATTCAAAATTCATAATTGTTGGATTAGGATTACAGATGCAGGTATTCAAACGAGTGTTTTCTGGTATTATGCAGTTTTATTGATTACAATTTCATTGCGTGTATATATATTATTATTATTATTTTCCTTTTCTTTAAAATAGACAACAGTTAAAATATCTTGCTATTTCAGTTAAAATTTGTTGTCTGTCAGTTTATTATATGAATCATCTGGCAGCTAATGAATATTACACATAATTGTGTACCTCAAATGGCATACAGTTGAAGATTCTTTTGTTATAATCTTGATTATTAAATTCGTTGCCATATGAATACGTTACTATAAATGAATGCATTAAGCATGTTTTGTTGATACTTTACATGACTCTCCATGATGGACCCTTTACAGGGTATTTTTTTGGAGCTTATTGATTATTTTTTTAATTTAATAATCATACATAGCAAGTTCAAACAACAATTACATTCATTTACTATTATATTTTATTCTAGGGACGCGATTTAATAAATTTAATATTTTTCCAACTTTATTTGGAAAAAGATGTTTCTAAAGAAATTTTATATGGAGTAACTTTCTTTTTTCTTTTTTTGTACTTGGAAGTCACAAAGTATTTTCCTAATTTCCTTTGGAAAATATGTTGTTTTAAGAGTAAGATTTGGTTGGTTGTTTTTCAGGTCCTTAAAATTGATTGGAAGTTTGTGCTTTGAGAATTCTAACTTCCATCCTCTGTTCTGTATCTGTTTTCACAGTTAAGTTTTAAATGAAATATGAGAATCAGTAAAAAGGAAAAATTTAATTTACTTGTTGTAATATCCCAAGGATTTGGTGAGAGTGGGAATTTCGAGGTCTGTTTTCTGTTAAAAGTGCCCTTTTAAGTTTGAGTAAACACATAGGTATTTCCTTGATATGTGTGTGATTTAGCCTTGTAGCCTGCATGACCAGATCTGTTATAACGGACGTCACCGCCTGCAATTGTCCTTTTCATTTTTTAATTTGATTTAAAAGAATTGAATTCTTGAAGTTAGACACTAAAAGTCATAAAGATATAGGGGTACCTTTGAAATTAAAGATAGTATGCTACATGAGTTTTGTTTTGTTAGTGGAAGTTTGTTGACATTCGTTCATTGGATTCTAACCATTAGGGCTAAGTGGATTCCTCTATAACCATGTTTGTTGTGTCCTCCGCCCATTTCAATGGACCATGTCAACTTTCTTATTGTTTTAATCTCTACTTACAATTCTTATTCTATACCAGCTATAAGAATGAATATATATATATATATATATATATTTTGTCATATTATGTGTTCTTACTTCTTTTGATGATTTCATCATCAGTTGTACAACACGCCCATTTATTCATAATATAAATAAATAAGAGGCTTTACTTTATCTGTATTATTATTATTATTATTTTTATAAAGTTAATGTTGAAAGAAACTATTGAGATGAGTGGAATTTATACAATCCAGATAAGTAAAATTCACGTGAATATTGAAGAGAACCGGTAGCTAAAATTTGCACACCACTCTTTCTAGGAATAGACCACGCAAACTGAGAAAAAGTAATGGACTAAAAGGTTAGGACCGATGATGCCCATTTGAGGAGAGGGATAGTGGAAGAAGAATATGGGAATACGTATATCCTCTAGTAAGTTGAAACAGTGTGTTAGTGCCTTACTGTTATTGCTTTTATGTATTTGTCGTACTATGTTAGTGGGAGGAGCTAGTGCTTGGTGCATGTTAATAGTGATGTAGTGCCTGCTTATAACTCTTGTTTTTACTTAAAAAGCTACAAAATGATTTAGTAACGAATAGAATGCAAATATGGACCATGGTGGATTGGTGGGGTCAGATTTAGCGTTTTGGGCGGTTGGTGAATTTTTGGTTACTCTTATTGAAGGTCCTCTAAATAGTGTCAGAGATTGTATGTTAGCCTAACAATGATTGATGACTAATTATTTTGTCAGCACGGATGAAATAATTCACCTTCAAAGTCTCTTTCTCAATTATTTAGTGCATACTTTTTATTACTATTAGACTATTAGTATTAGGAAACTGCTTAATAGATTGATACACAGAAACTTAACTATAATACACGTGGCGACTTTGGTTAACACAAGTAAATTGATTTCATATAAAGTTACTACAAGAGGTGAAACTTATTTGACATGTAATTGTGCATTATTTCTTCACCATTTGAAGTAATCATCTTTAATTATATTTCTCATGCCAATGTGAACTACAGGATCTCAGGACATGCATTCTGCAGTGGAAAGCGTTGAGATATGCTCAAACGAAGAAGATTTGGAGGAACGACGTGCTGAAATCAAGATGACAAAAGGGTTTGTAGCCAAAGAGTCTGTAAAAGGGCATATGGTAAGTTGCTTATTTCTTTCACATACTATTGTTATGGTTAAAACAGAAGTTGTCATAAATTACATTCAAGATGGTTGGACTTGTGATTGACAATTAGATTGTGACTAACAGGTGAATGTTGTGAGAGGCTTGAAGTTGTATGAGAAGATACTTAACGCAAACGAGCTGTCTAAGCTGACTGACTATGTAACTGAACTTCGAGCCGCTGGCCAAAATGGTGAACTCTCAGGTGGATCCTGTGATTCGTGATGCTTTTGTAGTTAACCCTGTTCTTTCCTTTTGGGACTGAAGTTATTGAGATAGTAAGGGATTGAACAGGTTTGGCAATTAATTTTCAGTTCAGTTAATTATAGCATTGCATGTATATGTAGAATACAGGCCTAGTTTTAGATGTTTACACCCTACGACTATTTCCAACAATAGAAGAAAAAGCTTTTCAATATTACCGTAGGAATTCACAAGTCCTGCTGCTATTTCTACAGTCTGATCGTTTCAACCCTGTAATTTTAAGTATCTTATGAAATATTTCATGTTTATGGTAACCCTTTAGAACTTGGTAGTGCGATTTTCTAATCTTTTTCATTGGATGTTGGTGATTAGGCGAGACTTTTATCATGTACAACCAGCAGTCGAAAGCAATCAAGAGAGAGCTTATTCAGTTTGGAGCTCCTATATTCGGACACGTAAAAGATGAAGCTTCAAATAAATCACAAGATAGTAAGCAGTCACTAACACAGTAACACTAATCTTTTTCTAAATTTGTAGCATTCTAAATTTAATT
Organism: Logfia minima; assembly: GCA_963921325.1. Taxonomy (NCBI): domain Eukaryota; kingdom Viridiplantae; phylum Streptophyta; class Magnoliopsida; order Asterales; family Asteraceae; genus Logfia; species Logfia minima. The sequence continues at coordinate 8,249,381 of OY992775.1, read as the reverse complement.
GAAGTCTAATATTGTGACCGTGTTTCAAATATTTACAGGCAATATCGAGCCGATTCCTGCTCCACTTGAAGGTGTCATTGACCATTTGATTCAACTTCACCTCATTTCTGAAAACAGACGACCAAATAGTTGCATCATTAACTTTTTCGATAAGGTATATTTCACTTTTACACTCCTTAATCATTTCACAATTTCAAATGTGATACTGAACCTGAATTTTCTATGCAGGGTGAATTTTCACAGCCTTTCTTGAAACCACCTCATTTGGAGCAACCCATTTCAACACTTCTTCTATCTGAATCAACAATGGCTTTTGGGCGCACTTTAGTTTGTGATAACGATGGAAACTATAAAGGACCGCTCATGCTTTCTCTCAAGGAAGGGTAAGTCTATATTCTAATTTCAAATCATAAGTTAACATTTGAGAAAATTACACAAATTGTGTTTTAAGTTTGCCTCAAATTTCATTGGCTGTCATTTACAAACTTTAATTACATCAATCATCATTTCTTTTGAAAGTTGTTACGCCAAGAGTCCTTTATTCTAACGATCGTTAACTATTCCATTACAAAGAACCATGTGATAAATATTCTTTTAATTTATTTTCCTTTGAGTAAATATAAATTATAAATTATAAGTTATAAAATCTAAAATATGTATAGATACATTATAAGGTGCACATAATACCATTTTCATCTTCTCTATTTCACTTAGCAAATTCTTCATCAAACCCGGTCTCATTCTCCATTAAAACATCAAAGTCTATAGTCTACCACTCAAAATCCACCACCATCTTTCACCACCTAAACATACATTGGTGGCTTAAAATGACGAGTCACATGTTTGTCGACTCCGTTTTACTTGGAAGCTGTTTTTCAAGTAAGGAATGGATACAAAAGACAAGAGGCGGTGGCTACCAAAGTTGTGACCAGATAAGATGACTGGGTGATAAAGGATCACTAGGTGGTGAAAAATGGTGTTGTATTTGACTGGTAGGCTATGAAATCTGATGTTTCAGTGGAGAAGGAGACCAGATTTGGTGACGAATGTGCTAAGTGAAATTGAAAAATTAAAAATGTTGTTCTGTGCACATGATAATATATCTATATGTATAGACTTTGTAATTTATATTTTGCTTAAAGAAAAATAAATTAAAAGAATTTTTTTTAAAGGAAATAATTAATGATCGTTAGTTTAAAAGACTATTGACGTAAAATTTTAAAAGAAAGGATGATTTATGAAATTAAAGTTTGTAAAAGACTATCATTAAAATTAAGACAAATTTAAAAAATAATTTGTGTAATTTTTTCAGAACATTTTTTGATAATGACCTTTATGGACTTCAACTAATAACAGTGCATTACATCGTTAAGTACTAATTAGCACGGGAATAACTAAGTCAACTTTATTTTTACATGATCAAACCCCTTAACTTATACTGTAATATTTAACGAAAAAGTCATTTTTACATAAAGTTTAGGGACTTCATGCATAAGCCAGGACTTCTTTATTAAATTTCAACAATTTTCTCCGATTCTTAAAATTTGTTACAAGTCATTCGTTGATTTATGCAAGAAGATACTATTTGCTCATTAAATAAATTGTGCTATATGTAATTATAATGACGATGAATCTTGCAACTCGACAGGTCACTCCTAGTAATGAGGGGAAACAGTGCTGACATGGCACGCCACGTCATGTGTCAATCTCCAACGAAACGAATTAGTGTCACATTTTTCAAAGTACGAATAGACAGCTACGACAAAAATCCACCAAAAGACCAGATGACTGGAGCCATGACTGTATGGCAGCCCGGCGTCCCAACTCCGATAATCACACCAAACGGAACACTTGAACCATACGAATCATTCCACATTCTCCCCAAATGGGGTGCACCCATTCGAGCTCCACAACTACTTATGTTAGCACCAGTTCGTACAATGGCTATGAGCCCAAGAAGGTTACCACGTGGTGGAACTGGTGTTTTCTTACCATGGAATGGCGGGTCAAGAAAACCCGCTAAACACTTACCTCCTCGGGCTCAAAGAGGCCGTCTTCTTGCACTGCCCGCGTCTACTGAACCACACAAAATGGACCGAACACCCAATTCCGGCATTAGTGTTGCTTGAATGAGAAATGTGGCTTGGCGAAAGAAGTGTTTGTAGTTTGTTTCTGGTTGTTTGGAGTTGATTTAGTGTACAACAAGGCCTTGGCGTTGCAAAATGAGTTTTATTTTATTTACCTTAATTTTACTTACGGCTTAAGAAGGGAAACAAATAGGTGTTAGTGTTGGTGATTATTAGACAACATTTGTTGTTGCCATTGTCAAAATCACCACCTTATTAGAGTTTTAGAACTAGTGGTTAAAATATTTAAGTTAAAAAAAAAGTGTGAATTGTTATTATTGTTCGCCTTTACACAAGTTAACTTTGTTTTTCAATTTTCTTGTTAATTAAAGAGTGTGTTGTAACGTGTTGTGGTTTTGCCCACCTTTAATTTTCTTAAATATATGTTTTATTACTTAGATCATCCATTTAATTATACTTAATTATTGTACTAGCTAAAAGTTGGCGAAAATGTAAGTTTCAATGCATGAAGCCTTTTTAATGACGATATTAAAAATCCTACTATTATGATATAAATATAACTCTTTGTGATGGTACATTTTCTTGACGAAAAGGTGTTTCATGTCAATTTAATATGACTTATTTCAAAGGACAAATATCATAAAAGTCATTTAACTTTTTTTTGTCAATTGTCAATTTAACCGCTCATTAGAATTTTAGTCACTAAAGCTATTCAAAAATCGTTACCTAACGTAGTATACAAATGTTAACTTTTGACCCATAACCGGTTTGACTGATTAATTTTTAATGAACGGTATTCTTTAAACATTTCTATGTTATTTTATAGATTTAAATTATTTATTAAAGTTGATTAATATTGTCATTGTTAAATATGACCAAATCAAGATCCAATAATATCACCATCTTCTCAATGCCTTCACCAGATTTACTACCGTACATCATTTCACTAAAATGTCCCGCCACCATGATACCCCACACTCAAGAATCATCTTCGTTAATCATATCATATATTTAAGCATATTAAATCACAGTAAACCAAAATCAAACTATATGAATCTGCAATCACTTTTTTAAATCTATAATCATAAATATAAACCTGCAACTTGCTTGATTAAATATAAATACGAACATGCTTCTGAAACCTAAAATCAATTTAGGGCATTATTTCACGTCTGCAAATTCGTTTGATATTGTATTAGGGTGTAAATGAGTTGAGCTACTCACGCGCACGACTCGTTAAAGCTCAATTTGACTCGAGCTTGAGCTTGAACATATTTTGGAGCTCGTTTAGTACATGAGCTCGAGCTCGAGCTTCTTTTATCGAACACGAATAAGTTCACAAGACTAAATGTGTCATTTTCTTATATACATTAATTAATTTTTATATCATAATATAATATTTAATTACGTAAGAATAACTATTTATTTATATAATATTTATAATAATGATAATAAATCTTATTATATATAGTTAAAAATTATATAAAATTGAATAAATAAAATAATAAGAAAATAAATACTATTATGTAATAGATGAGTCGAGTCAGAATTGAGCTCGAATTTATATAATATCAAACGATCTGAACTCGAGCTTGATATGTTAGGGTTGAGACGAGCCGAACTCGAGCTCTTTAAATTTTAAACGAGTCGAGCTCGAGCTCAGCTCGACTCATTTACACCCCTTAACATTGTAGTTGTCTTGCAACTTAAATTGGATTTCGCATTTGCATCACCGAAGTTTACTATTTCACGACGAGAAATCGCCACAGGTGGTAGGATTTTGTTGCGTTTCTTAAGTTTATAGGGTGAATCAATTAAGTCTGTTAATATTAGTGTAAATGGGTTAAGGAAAAAAGGATAGGGGGATGCCTTCTTGGAAAGAAAGAACATAGACATAAATGGTGAAGTCGCATTTGATTGTGGTTTACCAAGTCATAATGGCTAATTCAACCAGTAAAGACATTCAACAATTAACTTAAAAGTTGAGTGATATTTGTCCTATTTTAAACCACAAAAAATGATTGCTTTTGACATGTACCCAATGCTTTCATCTTGTAATATACACACACATAGTGGATTAACATACTCCAATTCCTTATGGTTATACGAAAAGAATCTCAACTGTAAGGCTGATGTGATAACAATATTCGGTCAATTCACTAAAAAAATCAGTTTAAAAAGTTAAAAGTGCTTTTGATTATAGACAAACTCCTCAACTTTTAAGAGGTCAATTAGATTTTAGTTATCCAATCCTAGAAAATCACAAATCATCGATTTTACATTTGTATTTAATAAAAAAATGAGTAATCAAGTCCTCTTTTATTAAATAAACATTTTTCGAAAAATACAAACTTGAACACGTTTTTCAGTTCGTCTAAAATTTTACCTAAAATAATATGACGAGATTTCTGTCACTAAAGGTATCCCAAGGGATTGGACCCATTTGGAAAAATAAGAGAAAGTTGGGTTGAAAATTAAGAATATTCGTGTGGCTCTATAGAATATGAATGAATATGCTTTATAGTATGTGGCAAATACTTTAAGGGCTATTCATAAATAAATGTGGACAATACCAATTTCTTTACGCCACTCTTGTCTAATCTTTAAAGCATCCTATCCTATTTAAGTCTTGAAAAGAATTTGAGAACATGAAGACAAATTCGTGTTGAATAGGCATTCCACGCTACATGATGTTGTTCGATGTCCACATCATTATAGTTTCTTTTTCTTCTTTATACTAGAATCTAAAGTTTGTACGGCACATGGAAGTGCTAGCTAGGTTGATATTTAAGAAGATGACCATAAAAGTTTAATTGGTAGGTCGTATCACGAATTGAAAGAGACATGTGTGGATCGACTAATTACCTTTTTTGATGCTAATTAAAATTATTCACGTGTTACCAGATGACCTTTTGGTGTAGATGACTAAATACCTTTTTCTAGACGGACTAAGAGCAAAGTTACAAGTGTACGGATTACACCAAAAAAGCTCCTCATATCAACGTTGCATTGAAAATTATAATTAAATTCAGTTTATTTATAATGGTCATACTGCAAATTGAGATTGACTTTTTATTTATATTAATTAAATTTACTTGTAATAATCATATTGAAAACTAAATTTACTTTTTATTTATATTTATATTTTTAAACTTAGAAAACAAAAAAAAATAAACGTGTTTTTCATTATGGTGCACACCACATCGTTGACATCACACTGAAATCGGCATGATTACACTAACGTGGTAGAAAGAGAACGCTAACCACTTATTATCGTAACGTTAGCTCTAAGATTAACTTTCTTTTCATTGTGGTGCAAGTTACACCGGCCACCACGGCAGAATTGATGTGGTCATGTGTACGATATTGCTCTTAGATTAAAAGTTTACTCTTTATTTTATTCTTTTATCTTAAAAACATGATAAGCCAATAAGTTGTTAAAATAAGTTTACTTAAACATTCCCTAGGTTTACTTATGTATCTGTGGCTGTGTTATCTGATTAACTGGAAAGAAAGTGAGATTATGACTAATTATAGAGAACAAAACGACTTGTTTCTAATGGTTTGTTCAAAATAGGAAGATCTCCGAGAGAGTTTTGAGGTGATTATTTCTCATTTAACGTGAAATATAACTTGCTTGCAACTATTGATTTAAACTAATATATTCTAGTTAAATAAGGGTACAAATCAAATTTGTTTATACTTTTTCTTAAATTTAAGAACATGAAATAATTACACATGACAATTCTTTTCGTTGCTTTCTAACGGTTTGCTTTAGAAATTATATGCATCACATATCCTTAAAATGTTATATCTCTGTCTTCTCTAACTAGTATATCTTAATCTATATGATAATTGTAAGATCAAGAAAGATATTAGAGACCAAGTATGATAAAAAGTGTTTAAATATGAGGTTACTAACAACCAATATCTAGAAGACATTACGAAAATTAGAAGAAAACCACCTCTTAAATACCCTGTTTTCACTATGCCAGCTCTTTCAGAACATATAATGTTATTATATCTTTTCCTATAAACCAATTCTTGATAGTTGAAATTGATAATTGCAAAACAACTGAATATGAATAAACACTCAACAGTAGAGCTGGGCAAAAAAACCGGTTTCTGATCCGAAACCGGTTTTCAAACCGGAAACCGGTTTGGTCAAAACCGGTTTTGACCAAACCGGATCGGTTTGAATCCGGTCCGACCGGATTGGACCGGTTTGAGTTTTTAGGTTCAAAAACCGGTTTGAAACCGGTTTGGTTTGAAACCGGTCTCAAACCGGATGAAACAGGATTGAAACCGGATTGACCTATCCGCCGGATAGGTTAAGGCTATCCGGCGGATAGGCCTTTTCTGTTGCCAAGTAGCCGTTGTAATTGAAGCTATCCGCCGGATAGCCTACCCTATCCGCCGGATAGTTGCTTTCTGCAGAAATCTCTGCACAGAAAACTAGCCGTTTTCTCAAACGGCTATCCCTATTTTTGGCCGTTTTTTTGGACTCTTTGTGGAGCCAAACCTCCAGAAAAATCACTATATATGTAAATGTGATATTGATGTTTACTCACAACTTACAACACTCTCAATATAAGCATATACTCTCAATTCTCAAATTGCAATCTATAATTGTATACACTCAAACTCAAGTCTCAACACTCCACTTTTAGTTTTTAATTCTCAAATTTATACTTATTAACACAATGGCATCATCATGTGGGCAATTACAATCTTCCGTCGGTGTTGGAGAGTCATCTAGCAATGCTACGGTTGTTTCTATAATAGAAACAAAAAGAAACCCGGCGGTTTGGTGCAATTACGACTTGTGTGAAATGTCGAACGGTATTAGAAAAGCTCGGTGCAAGAAATGTGGGGCATTTTTCAAAGAAACCGGCAATACTACTTTGAAAAATCATGCAAACACGTATTGTAAAGCGGTGAAATATGGAGTGGGGCGTAGTCAATCAACAATGGCGAATGATGGTACAACGTGGCAATACGAAGCCTCTAAGGTGCGGGATAGAATGGCGAAGTTCGTGATTCAAGAAAGCTTGCCATTTGACCACTTTGACAATCCTCGGTTGACTCGACTCATCCAAGAAACTCTCCAACCTCGTTATAACAATGTAAGTCGTTCGACTCTTAGACGAGATGTAATTAAAATGTGGAAAATCGCTAAAGATGAAATGATTTTAGGTTTTCAATCTTTAGAAACCGGTGTAAATTTAACTTGTGATGTTTGGACGGCTCCACATGGTTCACCGGATTCGTACCTTTGCGTTACCTCTCATTGGGTTAATCCCAAAACGTGGCAAATGATGAAGCGTACGATTGCGTTTGAATTATTTGGATATCCGCATACCGGCGAAAATTTATATCAAATTTTAGATTACGTGATTAAGAGTTTTAAATTGGAAGGAAAAGTATTTTCAATATCTTTTGATAATGCATCCAATAACACCGCCGCCGTTAATCAACTAAAATAAAATACAAACCGGCTTGCGAAGGTGCATTTTTTCATAGTCGATGTGTTGCACATATCATTAACTTGGTTGTGCAAGATGGACTTAGTTTTATTGCACAAATAAAAGAAGCTTTTAAACAAATGCTACGTGATATTTTTAGTTCTTCAAACGCTAGATACCATAGATACATGAAATTTTGTGTTGATTCGAATGCACTTTGGTTAGGTCCCAATTGGGACGTACCTACTAGATGGAATTCGACTTGTAACATGTTTGAAAGTGCCATAAGACAAAAGGACACCTTAAGGTTGTTCCATGACTTGCTTGCGGACCGTAATAGATTTGTTACACCTTTTCCCGAATCAAGTTGGTATACTATCCAAGTTCTAACCGATATGCTTGTAGTTTTTAAAGAAGCAACCACTTTATTGTCGGGTGTTTATTATCCGACTAGTCCTTTAGTATTAAGACAAATATGGTTAATGTGTCAAAAATTAAGCGCTTTTGAAATGAAAGGCGAAATATTTGAAAATATGGTACAACCGATGAAGGAAAAATTAGTAAAATATTTTAAAAATATGCCTCCGGTTATAAGTTGTGCCGCCGCTTTAAACCCCGTTTTAAACGTTAATGGAGTTGAAACTTTACTAACCAACATTGCAAATGATTTGGGTTTGATGGCTATCAAGCCGGCTTGGGCGGACAATGAAATAAATGCATTTAACGATTTTTTTGCAAGTTTGTTTGATGTTTATGCTACGAAGTATGGGGGTTCCACACCCGTTCAAGAGTTTATAAGGAATGAAGGCGCAAGTGGTTCAAGTTCGCACATCAACAATGATGACATAATATTATACAACACATTGATAAATGATGCTTCGAAAAGAGCCCGAGGAACCGTTCCTAGTAGCGAACTTTCAAGATATACAAAATCCAACTTTATAATGTTTATGTCGGTTCAAGAGTTTGGGAAGTTGGATGTGTTGGGTTGGTGGAGAGATCATGAATCCCAATTTCCAATATTAGCGGCTATGGCACGTGACCTATTAACCATTCAAGCTTCTACGGTTGCTTCGGAGTCCGCTTTTTCGGTTAGTGGTCGGGTAATTTCACCAAGAAGAACAAAACTCACCCCTTTGTCGGTGGAAGTATGCATTTGTTTAAAAGACTATCTAGATGGGATTGAACGGATACAAAACATTTCACCGCTCGAAGGAGAATTGGAAAAGGTTGAACAAGAGATACATGAGGAATAGATAGCAATGGGCATGTCGGTACCACTTACCGCACAAGAGCTTACTTATCAAGAAGAGTTACACAACTTTCATACCGACGATTAGTCAAGGATACTTTGTAACATATTTAAAATTTTATTATTGTATTATGTAAAGTCACTTTGAGAAATCTTATATTTTTGCAAATTTAGTGCTTAACATTTCTTAGTAATTTGTCAATTATACTTCTAAGTCAACCATAGTCAATGAAAGTCAACCATAGTCAATAAAAGTCAACCAAAGTCAATGATAGTCAATGAGAGTCAACCATAGTCAATGAGAGTCAACCATAGTCAAACAAAGTCAATGAGAGTCAACCAAAGTCAATGATAGTCAATGAGAGTCAACCATAGTCAATGAGAGTCAACCATAGTCAAACAAAGTCAATGAGAGTCAATGAGAGTCAACCATAGTCAATGAGAGTCAACCATAGTCAAACAAAGTCAATGAGAGTCAACCAAAGTCAATGAGAGTCAACCAAAGTCAACATAGTCAACCAAAGTCAATGAGAGTCAACCATAGTCAAACAAAGTCAATGAGAGTCAATGAGAGTCAATGAAAGTCAATGAGAGTCAACCAAAGTCAATGAGAGTCAATGAAAGTCAAACAAAGACAACAAACTACCAAAAACAAACAATAATAAAAATAAGTTAATCACTGCCGTTCGTCCGGATGTTGAGAAGATGATCCTGGTCCATATCCATAACGAGCATTAGTAGCCGAGTAATCAATACCCATATGCCCGAAAAGCGATTCCATCATGTCTCGTTGCCAATTAAACTGGTTTTCAACAGTACTTTGAAAATTATCGAATTTATTCTCAAAATAATCAAAACGTTGGTCAAGAGATAAAGATGGTGCCGGGCCGGCCTGTTGGGCAGGGCCGGCATGTTGGGCAGGTGCCTCCTCCTCCTCTTGATCATCATCATCTTGTTCCTCTTGATAATGATTATATACCCACGGAGCCCATTGTAGGTTTATAGTTCCATCTACTAACCGACAATGCCTAAACCAATTCACACCCAATAACCGCATTTCTGGTTGCACAATCATGCACGTTGCCAATCCTGTTTGGTTACCAAAGTAGCGGGCCAAACGGGTCACATACTGCCCGCCAGTGATGCTACTAGTTCGGCGTGACGCGCGAGCCATATTCCACAAAGACCGGGCAAGACAACCCGGAACATTCACCAACCCTCTATTCACGATACACCCAAGATAATACAAATCTGTTTGGGTGACTTTCTCTGGGCTTTCTTTCCGACAGGTGAGAGATGTAGAAATCATCCGGTGAATAACTCTCATCACTGGATCATAAAGCTGTGTAGAAGACTTAGGCTTAGATGTCCACGGATACGACGAAATCTGATTCCAAAGAGCCGGTAGATCACAATCTTGTGGTTGCCGAATCCCATTAAACAAGTGATCTATATAATAATCCATACGTACCTCCTCCGGAGTATACAAACCTAAAGCCAAACCAAATTCGGACACACTCATCTCTCGAGGCACCCCACACAATTGGAACCGAATGGTACGTGCCTCGACATCCGTATTGACATCATCAAACAAGTAAGTGCTGAAAAACTCGAGAGTTGCCTCCCGATATATATACTCCCGAATACTAAATAACCTCGACCAAGCTCTCGAGGTAAAACATAACCTACCATCAGCTAACCGATACTCCATCCGCAAAATGTTTCTAATTTCTTCGGAACCGGTAGTATTAGACTGTCTTGCACTTATTTGATCAAGAACAGCCCAATCCACAACATCAGCACATTGAATTGTTTTGTTGATGTTGATGTCCAACATCGACTTAAACTCAGCTTTTTCTCTTGAACTATAATGCCGATTATTAAACTTTAAAAATTGGTGATTCCTTATTATTGCTGGCACCGGAAGGTCATACACTTCCGTTGCCTCCTCATTCTGGCTTGTAGATGGTTCCCCACGTTTTCGTGACTTCTTTGGCGCCATGTCTGCAAAAATATAACATTTATCAAACCTAAACTCATTAAAACAAAAATACAAACCGAGCACGTATCTATACATTCAAATTACCAATAGCACATATTAAGATCCATACGTTCAATTCAATTATACAATTATACAATTACAATTCAATTACCATAAACCAATTTATACAATTACAAATCCATACGTTCTCATATATACAATTACCAATTACCATAAACCAATTATACAATTACAAATCCAATTAAACATTATATATACAATTAAACAATGTAATTACAACAAATTCAACCGTGTAATTTCAAAATCAAGCAATTCAACCAATTATATACAACTACAACTCAAATTAACCATCACAAACAAGTTTTGAACAAAACCCCCAAATTGTGTTATAAACCCTAATTATCACAAAACGGTTATAAACCCTAATTAGAACAAATTAAACCGTGAAACTTGATAATCAAGTATCAATTAACTATTAAAAACATAATACAACATAACCCTAATGATTAAAAGCCTAATTCATCACAATTCATCATCAATAAAAGTTTCAAAATCAAGAAATCTATTAAACGTATCGTAGTAGTAATCATACCTATGATTTGAAGATGAAAAACCCAAGCAAATGTGGATGGAATTAGGGGAAAAATCGCCAAAAACAAGATTGAAGTCGACTAGAGAGAAAAAAAGAGGTGTGTGTGTTTTTTTTTTAAAGAAAATGGGGGGTTTTGGGCTGTTAATACGCACCAGGGTGCCGCTATCCGGCGGATACCCTTACCTATCCGGCGGATAGCCCAGTGGAAGGGTTTTTTTTTTTCAACAGAAAAGGGCTATCCGCCGGATAGCCTTGACCTATCCGGCGGATAGCCTGCAAGTTTGGGCCAAACCGGTTTCTCCCAAACCGGTTTTTGGGAAACCGATCTCGATCCGGTTTGAAACCGGTTTGAAACCGATTCCTAAACCGGTTTGGGCGGTTTGGGTTTTTTAGGATTGAAACCGGTTTCAATCCGATCCGGTTTTTGTCAAACCGGTTTTGACCGGCGTTGACCCAAACCGGTTCGGTTTGAAAACCGGTTTCGGTTTGGGCCCAAACCGGTTTTGCCCACCTCTACTCAACAGTAACATGAAAATTTAAGAAAGTGTTCAGACCTGGGCTTTTTTTGGCCCAGACCATGGCTCGGTCTGCCCAAGCTTTGTGCACCCCGACAGTCACTGTGGTTTGTTGGATAATGGCAATGGCAAGGCGTGACTTCTGCCCCTAGTCCTGATACAGCAAGGCCGTTACACACCCAGCCCTCGATGTAAACCCAGTGTTAGGACTAATACAACACATCATAGGTACATACTTAAAAGGAGCTTTCCTCTCGAGTGTAATATACCATTACCATTGCTCTCCCAGTATCCATTGCACACCTTCTCAAAAGGGTCAAGGACTCGAGGCATCTTTCCACGATTCTATTTATGTCGATCAGATCAGTGCAAGAACCTGGGGATGTCATCTTGAGTGTTATCATGATTCTTCATCGACTCTCCTCCAAAGCATCGTTAACTCGATGGCAAACTTTGGTAGGAATACAGAGACACGTGAACGCTCATTTACCTTTTGATGTAAAAGTTATTTCCAATATACAATCACAAAACACAATTAGCAAACATGACATAAGAAGTTAAATATTTTTGAATTTATAATCTTAAAGTTTTACATTCACTTCATGTTTTATTGCATAAGACAGTGCATATCTTATTTCAACCTGCTTGCCTGATCTAAACCACCAACGTAAGATCGTTGTTTGTTTTATAAATAAAATACCAATTTATTCATCCGTCATCGATCCTTTAACTAAAAAAAACATATATTATGAATTAAAGGACTTTCAAACTCAAACATTAAGAAGAACTTCCATGGAATGAAAGACTATGAGTAGATACTGTATATTGTATGAAGAAACAGGTTAAAACTGGAAAGGCGTGTACACATTAACGTCAAACCTAATGGCATTCAAGAGTAATTGATGATATGGGTTGGCTAAATCTATTGCATGGATCAAAAGTTTATTCATGAAAGAGTTGGTTCAAGAATTAAGTTCAACGGCAATAGTACTGCTACGTATGCAAACTTTTATTGTTACGAACAAGAATTGATTGAGATTCACATAAGAATGCCTGCTTTCTAAAATGACAGGAAATACATTTTGACAAACGAAAACTAAAAAGCGGAAACAATTACAACAAATCTTATATTGAACACACGTAAACACAATTCAGAACACCTTGGGTGATCGATTTTTGTTAGGCATCACTTGTTACCTGCTTTTGCAGGTTCATCGTCATCATCATCTTCAATATCCCAACTCAAATCCTCCTCATCTGCAGCAGTACTCAACCGCTTATGCAACTCAACTTTGTCCGTGGTCTCACCATGAGAAACTTTCTTGTCAACATTGTTCCCAAAATCCTCAATTTCATTCCACTCAAGATCATCCTCCTCTTCAACTGAAGGTTGGTTCGATTTAACCACAACATTACTATCTTTAACTTCAGCTGAATCCATTTTATGATCAACCGTTTCATCCGATTTAGGCACGGATTCAGCTTTCTCAACGTTAGAGACATTTCCACCACTAGATTTTGTTTCTTCTCCACTGTCCTTATCAACACTAGCCACATCAGCTGTCATTTCTTTCTCTTCATCAACAGTCTTAGAATTTGACGTTTTCGATTCATCAACATCACTTTCGTTCTTTCCAACACCCTGCAAATCTTCGCCTTTTGAAGTTCTCAACTTTAAATGATCACCTTTTGATTCTTCTTCATTTTCGTTTTCTTCGTCATCATCATCATCAACATCCCAACTCAACTCTTCTTCGTCATCAACTGACAACGATCTCTTCACAAGCTTAGCTCTCATATCCTCTTGTTGTTCAAGCTTATACACCTTATAAAAGTACCTAAACCAAAAAGTTTCACCATCAACCTCATTCGGAACAATTTTCGCATACATTCCACTTAAACTTCCATTCTCCCCAACCAATTTCTCAATCTCATCCTTCTTATCACCAACCACAAAACCTAATTTCCACTTGTTATAATCCTCTAAATCCTCAGGATCCTCACAATAAGTCCTCACATCACTCCTAATCGCATTCAATTGCATATCAAATCGGCTATACCGTCTGGAATTACTATCATTATAATTATCATTACTATAACTACGTTTTCCAGATGCATCAGAATCATCAACATCAGAATTAGGTGCAAGTAACACTTCCTTACCTTGAGCGATAATATCCGCGGTTGATTTCAATACGCCGTCAATCGCCGACGTACCGACCTCCGGCAACTCCTTCACAGCACGGCTGGCAACTTCACGAAACAAATCGGATTCTTTTCGTAATCCGGTTCCGAATTCCTGTAAATCGCGGCGGTAGGTTTCGAATACCGATTCGGATTTCGTTGTCAACGTTTTTACCAGATCGCCGAAGCTCCATACACCGCCACCAGCGCCGGCCCCGGCGCTGCTTCCGTCTTCCGATGAATTTACGTTCGAATTTGAATCGTCATCTTCATCATTTTCGGTTGTTGATTGATGATTTGGAGATTGAATTTGGTGCGAATCGGTATCGGAATGTTCGGAATTAGCTAGGGTTTCGGGATCTGGATCATCTGATAGTATCGATCTAAAGAAATCCATTGACAATTGTTTGAATTGATTAAAATGAGTTAAATTAGGTTTTCCTTTTTTTATGAAATGTTTCAGGTTTTTTTCTTCAAATCATCATTATGAAATCACGAGTGTATAGATACCTCATAAACACATATAGTGTGTAATTATTTAAAATTTGGGCCTTACTTCTATTGGGCTGTTACCTTCTTAGGGTCCACTAATTTAGCCCGTTAATTTAAATAGAACACCAAAATGTAGTAGTTGATTCAATTGACTGTAACGAGTACTATCGAAGTCTGCGTGTTGCGTCAGGTGCTTTACATAATAATATTAAGTGCTTAACAACATATATCTTATTTGTCTGGATAGTTCACACACATATTACCCTTTAATATCAATTATTGAACTTATATTATACTTAGTCTTAAAATAAATCATCTAACATTCAAAAATGTGATAAAATGTTATATGCTAAAAGAAATTGCTCTGTTATACAAAAATGAACAAATAACATATAAAATAAATAATCAAGGAATGAGTATTTGAATGCTTATTTTGTAATAATTAATCGTCATCAACTAAGTATACAATACTGATTAAATCTATGTTTATTTGAATCACATTACCCTATGATATAATAAAAAGTATATAATCATATACACTTACAATAGCATATTAGAACTTTTTTCTAACAAATTTAGAGTGTTATATATTAGAAGTCATTGATTGATCCAAATATGTTTTAGTTATCCCAGTTTAATGAGAGGATAAAACTACTATTTAGATCATAACCTTAACAAACATATGTGACAAAAAGTATGTTTAATATTAACAATTCTTAAAAGGGTAAGTAGATTTAAAATTACTTGAAGCGAAAAAAACTAATATAAATAAACACTTAATATATATATATATATATAATCATGTTTGATATTGCAAAGCTATCCTAATTTACGTAGTATATATAGAATTGAATATATAGGATATAAAAAACAAAAACAAAAGAATAAAGAAAAAATGAAAAATAATTTTATAATAAAAAAATCCACAAAATAGTTACTGTCGCAAGATTCGAACTCACGTGAGATGAGTCAAAAATATATCCGTCAACAACTTGATCTAGCGCACAAATATATACAAATTTTCCCTATCATTAATATATATGTAAATGTAAATTAGAAAAAGACAAAAAAGTTACTATTCATAGTAGTTGACTAATTGATATTAAAGGGTAATTAGTTTTAAGCATTTGACAAAAGTTAGTTATTATTTTAAAAAAATTGGTAAGAAAAAAAAGATATTTTTTTATTGTTGAAGTACTTGATTACTGATAATTTTAAACACCTTATTATCTTAATAACTTGATCCTTTAACAAGTTGATACAATTACCTGGAAATTGGACATTTTAACACCCATGAAAGGTATCTAATAAGTCTAAGTGATGCACCATTGCGATTGGAATCTAAGTTGTGTCTAGAATAGATGCCATGAGTTCTAGAAAGCGAAAGATGAAGAAATGCTCTATGTTGATATGAAAAATAAGAGAACAAGACTTTTTGATGATTCGAGAATACTATCAAGCTTATTCACAGAGTTCTGTAGTAAGCGAATCTTTTTAATCGACGAAATGATATGTATTTTCAACTATAAGACTCATCAAATAAGTCGACTTCGATGGTGATTCGATCAACTATTCAAGTTTTAGTGAAGAATTTTTTGATCAATATTCCTTCATGACTATGATGAGATTGAAACACGGTTGTATGCATATATGAATACCAGCTCGATTTCACTTTAACCATCTTTTGAGTAAACCTAGTTGAGATAAATTCTTGCATAGAAAACACTGAGAATCGATCAGTGGCGGAGGAAACTGGGTATGCACTTGCATACCCTAGCAAAACAATGTTTAATGGAAAGAAAATTTATTTATCTTTTATATTTGAGTATGATTATTAAAATGCATATTAAAAAATGGGTGCTTACCCTTTTGATTTCTTGGATATATCATACACCCACAAACTTGATAACAAAACTACAATAAATCTAATTAAAAGTCCATGATCAGTTTAGAGCATCACGATAAGAATATAAGTAAATAACGTACATACGTATCACACAAATATAATATAAATTGTGAACAGTTAATAGGTCTTCTAAATAACATACAATGTAAACAATATATATAGCTTATCATTTGGTGCTATAAGATCAAAGTATTTAAAAAATATAACAAATATTTATCATTGAATATGCATTTGTACTTGTATATTCTTTACTTTTAAAATAATTAGTAATAAACATATAGTTTTTGGTTATGGCCAACTGAACGGAGTTTTCGTTTTCGGTTTAAGTTAAAGAAAATGTTAAACTGATTACCCGGTTAACCATTTTTCGATTAATCGAATTACCGGTTAACCATTCATGAACAGTCCTAATGAAAGATATACACTTTTTGTTAAACTTGTGGATACATTATATTCATGAAAGATTAATTTTGTTTTAACTTGTGAATGAGTTGAATGCCGAGGAAATAATGTTGGTACTAATGTGGGCGAAAATCTCCAAAACTAGAAGATAACGTTATGCAAAACTATTTCTCGCATGCATGTAGTGGATTGATCCCATCGTGCGAAACATAGTTTGAAATCATGTTCCACGACATATAGCGTGTATAACATATACTAGCATTGATAAGGAATACATATCATGCTTTATCATAATTAGATTTGTATATACATTTTCATACAATTAAAAATTGATTAACCGATAATCAACCGACCCAAAAGTCGAAAATGAAAAATCAATTAGACCCGACTAGTAATTAGTAGGTTATGCATACGTAATGACTAATTCCTAAATCGGCTGATCTAATGAAGATAGATTCTAAGTTGAAAATATTATATTTATAAGCGAAAGGATCTAAATTGCCACAAATTTTAGGTAGTGAACCAAAAGTATATATATGAAAACCAAGTTACATACAAGACTAACAAAACTCACATGATTCTCATGGTAGTCAACTATTGAGGAATATAACAAAATTCAAGAAAAGTAGTACAGTAAAGATTTTATGGTATCAGTGATTAGGATTCGCCCTCCTCATACAAGCAAACTCTTTACCTTTAATATACTCAAAAATAGCATCTATCTTTTAATATTTTCTTTACCTCATATTCTAGGTTTAGAATAATACACAAACTCTTAAATTCTTGTGTTTCTTGTGTGTGTTTTCCAAGTGAAACCAACACAAATAATGGAACAAAATGGTCCTCTAGGCATTTGCCATAAGCTATTCAATTTCATCATGAATAGCTTCCTTACCCGAAGTACAAGACGCATTACATTAGGTACAACATCATCGCCTCATGATGACAGATTTCGATCCCCTGAAGATAGTAAGAATGACCAATTCGAGGTCATTAGGCCAGATGGTCAAGAAATACTTGTTGAGTTTAGGCACACAAACTGTAAAATTGAGAACCGAAGAAGTAACACTTCTGGTCAAGTTTTGGTCAAAGAAAACATGAATACAACGCAACCCCGTCAGGAAACATATTCACAAGATCAAGGTAATGGCAAGGGGGGTCAGAAGAAGTCAACTTTGACAATCGTTGAAGGTGAGAATCTGCCTGGAAGAAGGCATCATCTTCTCGATGTTACTTCAAATATTAATGAGAAAGCTGATGATTTTATAAGGAGTAGAAAGGAAGCTATGGAGAAGGCTTTGAGCATGATACCGAACAATGATGTGTAATGATCAGAATGGTTACCGTAGAATAAGCAAAGTTCAGTTTGCAGCACATATTCTCTTATAGATTTATATTTTCTACAATGATAAATACTCGTTATAGGCGAATTTATATATTAAATAAATTACGTTAGGATGTGTGGATGATGTTCATGAGAGAAGTACGGAGGATTCTGGTTGCTGACACGTATCATTATGCCTCATTTTTTACACTTTGATGCACAATTTTCATTACTAACAGCCAATGTTGCTATTTGGCCCAGATTACAATCCATTCAGGGTTTATTCCACTATGCGAACTTGATAATGATTTAGGGTAGTTCGGTTTATGGTCTTTCTTAAACCAGGATGCTTAAACTTGTATCGAATAAGTATGCAATCTGTACTAAAACGAATGTCAATGGCCAAAGAAAGCTACCTTAATGGAACTTGCAGGGAAACAAGTGAAACTGTTGTACAACAGAGAGGGGTATGGGGTTCCTAGAAATCTAACTAATCTAAAACAATAATTTAGGTATAAACGTAATATATGCTAAAACAAGTTTTTCTACATTTAGCCGAAGGTGGTTGTATTTTTGTTTTAACCGTCAATAAACAGATCAATAGATCATGAGAAACATCGACGTATTTGCTGTTAACCTCACTTTCATCTTTATGCCGTCCATGTTGTCGCAAAATCTAACCTTAAAACCCTCTCTCATTCACCTTTGCATTGCTGAATCAACCTAAAACGAAGCCCGTTCTTGTTTGTTGGCCTAGAAATCAAGAATTTGTTGAACCCATTTCTTGGAATTTTCTAAATTTCATCATTCATCGAGAATAAGTTTCGACGAACGATAAAGATCATATGGGGCCCACAGATGGTCAACTACACACGGTTTCCCTGAGTCAAGTCTTAACCATGGTTTATCTTTACCACTCCAATGAAGCAGACTAATTGGACCAGGGTGCAATGTCCTACATTTTCCTTCAATGTTATCACCGCCTAAACCATGTTGGTTCCAACTATGATCAACTGCTTTAATATTTCCAGCAAAAACAAGCAAAAATGGTGGCAATGAACCCAAATGATATATCCTTTTTTGCTTTTGAACCACCATCCATTCTTCAACTTTTTGTAAATACCCACCTGCCCTCCATTTCTCAACATCTAATACCATCACCCCTGTGTTAAAATAACACGGATCTTTACCCGAAAATATTTTCTGTAATTCGGGCTCGTTCCAAAAATTATCATTGAAGTATTGTGTGAAATTCGCGTGACAATATTCAGGTGCCGCGAGTACCTTGTCTTGCAAATCAACTCTCCATAACTTCTCAATGTCATCCACCACAACAAGATCCGAATCCAAATATATGATCCGTTTCACATAGGCCGGTATTATATCCGGAAGGTAGATTCGTGCGTAGTTCAACGGTTCATCAAGCGCTTCACGGATAGATTTTGATATTTTACCTTGAACCAAGCTCAAATCAAATCGGTATAATTTGAAGTTGAGGTACGGAAAGGTGGTTTTGATGTTGGTTTTTATATCTTGGTCAACCCGAAGCCATAAGAAATGGAAAACTATGTTTTCTGGGCAGCCCGAGTTGTGCAAAATCGATAGAATGGCTGCCATTGTCCCGCGAAGGTAATTGAAATCAAGAGTCATTGCTAAATGGATTATATCGTTGGCGGATGATCCACATGGTTGACCATTACGGAAGGCCGGAGCTTCACGAAAAAAGGGGACATTGTGGGATAGTTTTCGAGGGAGGTTGAGGCGGAGATTGGTGGCGGCAATGACAGTTAACGGAGGGATGACGAGAGACAGGAGGCCCATGAAGAGTAAAAGATGATATAAGCTCTTAAAGGCCATCCTGCCGGCATTAAAAGGTGGCGAACAAGAATACTATAAGGGGGGGGGGGGGGAATGGTTAAACAGCCATTAAAGGCTGATTAATGAAAGATTACTTTTTTGTAATCTCAGAACCTTTGTGGGAATATTTTTGAGGAAATGATGGAGATTGATGGGTTTGAGAGGAAGAGAAGATTATGCGGAAGAAAATTGTTTCCTTTTTTAGTTTGTAAACCTTGATTTTGAGTTTTGTATTAGGAAGTCAACTAATGTCAAGAAAAGTCACACACTTAGATGTGATTTGTCTATATTTGCGCCAGAAGTTTCCCTAATAATTCGCTGAGATTTTGATAATAAGTTTAGGTAAAGGTCAAGCATGTATATGTTCCAATCATACTGATTTAATTAATGAACAAACAAACATGCCGGGTTACCAAAATGCTTATAATCCTTTATAAAAAATACAAATACTTCTGATGAAATATCAAAATGTTACGAGTTTAGAATCAGTGAGGTTGCCGTTCTTAAAAAAAATGTTACCTTTTCAAAAACTATTAGGGCAGTTTCTTCATTCGCCATGTTTTTGGCCGAATTGGTACAGATAACAACATATACATATTCACCAACAGGAATATAATATAATCCATATTGACCCGTTTATCATGTAAATGGCTTGAAATTCAATGAGGTCTACAGAGCTTAAAGAAAGTCAAATCTTCAAAACTTGAATCCAGATGCAAGCAACTATATCTATATGATCCTAGAAGAAAATTGTAATGTGTACAAACCATACAAGATAATCATGTTGTGTATCAGTGGCCTCGAACTGTTATGACTGTGAAGGTTAAAGCTCATCTTTATAAGTTGTCTGGTAGCATTGTTCATCCCAATAATACGGGAACTTCAGTTTGGCTGCAGTGTGTGGCATTAGCCAATCATCGTACATGAATCTGCATAAACATTAATCAGATAGGAATTACATGATTCGCATTAAGATACCAATCAGTAGGAAGTTTGTGTTTGATGATGTTACATGAGAAAAAATGATCATTGATGTAGATTATTCAGCCTATTCACTTATGAATGGGTCGATTTGGGTTATGTTTCATCTTAATTCAGGTCAAACAGGTTTAAAAAGAGGCAGATCAGGAAACATATAAAATGTGTCACACACATCAAACAAATTGAAAGTCGCAGAAAGTGCTTTTAATGCATAACACCTCGTAGATCACTTTATTAAATAATGTAAACACTTACATTTTGACTGGTGGACGAGATATTACAACTAGAACTTGCAAATCTTCATTTTCATTTGTGTTCCAGAGCTGCAGAAAGGACTTGAATCAAATCACACATTCTACATATACTTTTTTTTCTGCAGTGTCTAAACATAAATGTAGCATAAACATGTAAACTAACAGGGTGAAATAAGAAAAATTACGAATAAAACATACCCACCAATTTCTATAAGATATCAGCCACCCACATTACCATTTTATAATCTAATATTACCATACAACTACGCAAGTCATGTCAGCAATTTCACCTGTTTACCAATTGGTACAATTAGCATAATGTGTGTGGCTAATATAGTTTCATCGACAACTTAAAATATAACATTTCCTAACTCTGGCAATTAATCTTAACATCAACCGTAGACAGGTTGGATCAAAATTGTCTCTGTTCCATTTTTGCTACTAACGTTCGGGGGGAAAATAGTACTCTCGCACTCATACAAAAGGAAAAAAAGAAGCTAGAAACACAGTTTTGATATATACATTAAAAGGGAGCAGAACCATTTACCTGGTGAACATCATTAATAGGGATGTAAAATGTACTATTTGAAAAGATACTGAACTTCTCTGGCTTGCCAGGGGATTTTTCATGAGAATTCGAGGAAAGATAAAGGGTACCACTCCCTTTTAAGACCACAAAAACTTCCTCACAGGAGTGCCTATGAATAGGTGTACGTGATCCTGGAGCAAACGTTTGAAGCCATATCTCAACCTGTTTAGAACATATATTTTATATAATGGGATCATAACTGTCTAACTTTGCATACTTTGAGTGAAGAAATGATACACAGTAACGATGGTTATCAATGCAGTGAAACAAAAAATGAGTTGGCAGAATTATGGTGTGTTTTCACCTCTTTTAGCCCATGCATGAGTGAACCTGCAACAGTAATGTGAGACAACCCAGGCCGTCCATAATTATCTTGATGTAGCTCACTGATATCTCTCGCAAGTGGTAATCCTATATAATACCATGATTATCATATATAAACATCAAATTGACAATATCAAAATCATATGAATGTAAACCCTACAACTAAACTTAAATTTAACTTTTTCTTATAAGTAGCAATCGACATACTCAAAAGCCAGTAAACAGTTGGAGTAAATAAATTACTATAGGCACGGTAGTTTCATGATTAACTTTTGTTCATGTTGAAACGTTGAGCTGTATGTAGCTAATTTTTGGCCTAATTATTCTTCTGATATTCAACCTCTGATTAATGTCTGAACCATACTAAACTCAAGCTCCATTTGAATATCAATCGTGTCAATGTGATTCATAATGCAACTATAATGTTAATTATCTAGAATGATTATTGCGAAATTATTCGAAAAGCTAAAACTAATAATAATTATGATTCTCTGGCACTAAAATATTGATTAGTAACTCTAAACCCTAAAATTACATGTCGACAACATATTTAATCACCATTGATTAACAAACAAAGTAACAAACAAAAGTAAGTATGTGCCAAATGTCAATTAGTGCAACTCATATATCACAAAACCGCCAATTATGCAATGAAATGATGTTTAACTATATATTGTGAATTTGATACATAAACAAGCATACGAAACGGAAACCTAACTTAATACAACGGAATTTGAATTAGAAATGAGAAATCAGAAACAGAAGCAAGTAACGGACCGTTAACTGAGCACTGGGAGGCGGTGACGGTTGATATATACAGATAAATTGTAAGCATGTACACAATTACGGTAAGCTTCGTCATTTTAGTAAAACTAAAATGAAATGTAATTTTGGAACTCTTTTATCGAAATATATTAATATTAATATTATATTATGTACCTCCAGAATTCAAATATTTCAAGTTTCTAACTCATTGTTGTTTTCTAGTATCTACCAGAAAAAAGAAAAAAAGTATTTTTAAGGAAATTTTAATATCAGTTGCTGTTTATGCACTTAAATCGCACACTTTTATTTTTATAACAAGCGGCTTAAAAGAAGCGAAAAGATAATTTTTACGAGTATAGGTGTTTCAATTTTTAATATTCGATTTGAATTTATAGTATTGCGGTAATTTAAATCGCTTACATGTATGTTGTCTTTACTGAAAGTTTAGAAATTAAGGGCCTATTTGGCAAGCTTTTATGAGCTTTAGCTTTTAATTTTTGAATAAAAAGCTCCTATGAAAATAAAAGCTCTGTTTGTCATGTACAAGCTGTAGCTTTAGAATCCAACGAAAAGCTCAAATTTTCAAAGCTACTAGAAGTAGCTTTTCGCGAAAAGCTCCAAACGTAAAGTTACAGCCTATATCCTACAGCTACTTCACCAAACATACCCTAAAATGATCAAATATGATGATAATGATTGGAAATCGGAATATATCATTTTGATTAAATAACTTTTTTTTTAAATAAGCTTTTTACTTTATTTTGACTTTTTATTGTTACGTTTTTAAAGTACAATATCTTTATCTTATAACTATTTAAGATAATAATGATTATGTGAGAATATTATATTAATCTTTCTTGTTTAAATAGAAATTTAAAACTATATAATCGGCGATAGATTTAACCAAAAGGTTTAGTACTAAAACGTAAATCTTTTAAAGTACATAATTAATTACAGTAAGCTCCCTTATTTTACTAGTAGGTTGAAATCCATTTAAAGTTACAATTCAAAGTTATCGAGATAAGTAGAAAATGTTGTAGCAAACAAATAATAAAAAGTCATAAGTCGTTATTTAAGTCAGATTCACAAAAGTTAAAAATCGAAATGTAAGCTACTATGAAATATCAAATCTTAACGATCTTACGATCCTATTTCGATCTTAAAACTTGAATTTAAGATACTCCGTGATATTTTCGCCAAACGATCCTACCATCGATCGATCCTATAATGAAGGCAGGATTATACAGCCACTCTCCCAATAATTGTCTACGTGATATAATTTCCCAATTAAAATTTGTTTTGTATTTATTTCCGTTTTGTTATCGTAATATATACTAATCCTAATACTAATACTAATACTGATACTAATATACAGTATACTATTGGGCTTTAGCCCACAAAATTATGAGCCCAGCTTTCAATAATCCAAGTGCCTCAGTATATATACTTCCTGATAAAATCTAAAATGCATCAAGGAAACTTAAAAACAAAATATTAAATATATATCTTGTGATCTTACATCACAAACGTTACAGATAAGCAGTTTTCATTATTGTGTTTGAATCTGTTTATCTGTTGTCAAAATAAGCAGATAAATAGTTATTATAACAATATCAAATACTTCTAAAATGCTTTTCAGTTTCTTGATCATCATACTTCAAAGTTATAATGAACTTGTTATTTATTGCTATTATATGTAACCTTTTATACTTTTACTTGTGTGACTATATAAGGTGACACGTGACATCATTACAAACTGATATGTACCAAAATACATACAATGACAATAATTTGATAGTTCATTACATATGATATATAAAACCCCAATTACTTTGTTGTATGCTATAAATATTAAAGTATAAATAATTATATTTTCGTAAACTTAAGCCTACATATAATATTTTCCTCCAGTTATACTAATAATGGTTAAGTTATGTATAACTACTTAGTTTATTAACAAGCTTGAATCCAGTTAAAAAAACGGATTAGTATTTATTTATTTGTTACTTTTTAAAACCCAAAATACGATAATTTATTGAAAGTTGATGGACTCCTTCACATTATGTTACGTTAATGAAATTGTTATGTACTTGTTTATCAAATAAAAGTAGTTACGTTATTTATCTAAACAAAATGAAATTAGTAAATTGGAAGTGAAGATTGTTTGAACAACAAAAAAGAATGGATTCTTGCATGGGAAGCCACGTCACCTGAAATACGGCGTAAGCCTCTCCAATGCATTACTGGTATGAACTTTTATAGTTTTATTTTGTATAAAGATATATAAAAGTTAAAATAAAACATGCTTTTGTTGACTTTTGTAGTAAAATTCGTTGTGAAGTGAACTTTACTTTATTGTTAAATCATTTTATTAATCGAGTTTGATAGATTAAGACATGAGTTGATAATCGTACATAGTACAAACATTGTGAAAGGGAATTGAAGTGCATATATTAATAAAAATTAAATACAATTACGAAATGCGATATTAGTATTACAATTATACAACAATTCTAAATTTAACTTATATCACGAGAAGATGAAGTGAAGACGAACCTTAATCATTTCGTTTCAAAAAAATTGCAGTTAAATCGAATACTTCGTATAAAACTAATATAAGAAATTAAGTTAACATACTTCAAACCAAACACAAATTTAAACTTCCTTTGCAACAAGTTTTAGTAAACAAAAACATTTGAAACATTCGTTAAGACAAAATTAGTGAAATGAAAATTTGTTGAAATCTCAAACTACATCCAAGCATAATAATTGTGTATACAAATGTGCCTTTACTTTTTAGAGTAAAGATGTTACAAGATGCAAAAAGCGTAAAATTAAACAAATTTTCTTTATTCGTCCTTTTTATGTTCAAAGGATAATATTTTTTCCTATTTAAAAAGTACATCTTATGAGGGTCCTTCTAACAGAAAAAAAGGTCTCATTTTATTCAAATATCTATAAGAACTCTAAAAACTGCTCGTTATACAAGAATTTAAACTATATGAGTTGTCAAAATCACATTTTTAAACAATTATACATATGTATTTGAGCCTTTCATATAAATTATACATCATAAAAGTCAATAAAATGATAAATTTCCATAAATTCATCTAAATAAATATGCATTTGCGATACAAATTTATCATTTTTTTAATAGAAAATGATTCAAAACCTTAACAAACACTCGTATAATAAAAATTAACAATATAACTTTAGAAATTTTCAACTCATATGTTTTAAATTTCAAAATTTGAATGGTTCTTAAGGTCCGAAACTCCGTATGTACTTCTTAGATCCTTCATCGTTCTTATGAATATATAAAATCTGATTTTTACAAGTTGTTAATCATTTGAACGATATAAACACCAAAGGAGTAGAAATGTAGAATACAACCACATATGTATGCTTTTAGTAACATTATTATGAAGCTCTTAAGTTTTACAACAAAAAATCTAGAAGCTTTTCACTTAAAATATGTGAATTCAATTCAACGAAGATTATGTAGAGTACAATATACGTTCCGGATAAGATTTGTGTCAGACTTTGTTTATTTAAGTTTATGGCATATTAACAGTTAAAAGAATTAATAAATAGACTATAAACGTTGCTTGCGAATTAATCATGTAACTAGTGTATAGGATATATATATATATATATAGGCTAGCTATGAATTTTTATTGTAATACTCTTAATTGTAAAATCATTATTAGTAATATTGGAAAGAAAACTCTCTCTCCCTCATTTGTTTATACATTCATAGATTCATCGTGATTGCTTGGTAATGGACCAACTATTGGTATCGGAACAGAAGAGATTGACGATTTAAAGTAAATGAATTTATAAACGAAACTAAATCATCAAGAATTTATTGAAATCTCATCAAAATTTATTCATGAAAAAAATACATAATGTTCATAATGTGAGATTATCAAATTCATCGATTTCATCAAGAATTTGTGAAATTCAATGGTTCAATCTCATAAGAAGCATCTGAATTTCAAAAATCAAGTGTTTAATTTTTCAATTACGACTCGAAATCGACGAATTAAGTCAAATTGTGCTAACTGGGTTTTTGATACGGTTCATGAACTATGATGATCATATTTCATCAATTAACCATCGTTTTGTGAAATTGATCCGACAAAAAGCTTCAATGAATTGATCAACAATTATGGTTTATACCCAATCAAATTACACGGTTGTGATCAATTTTTCACCGAAAAGTGTTCATGTTCTTCGCGGTTAATTTTAGTCAAAATTCATCAAATTTGATGTTAAGTTGATTGGTTTAATCGGTTCAATTGCTTAATTCACTTGAAGTTGATAAACGTATGAAGACCGGTACTTAATCATCCGTCTTGAAGACTCTTTAAATTTCGAGAGTTTGTGTTAGTTAAACTCGGTACAACGGGAACAAGTGACTTGGATATCGAACTCGATACAAGCACAAGATACATGTTTAATTAAGCAGTTGATTATCAAACTCGATGAAGGTTTAAAATAGCAAGTGATCAAATTGAAGACAATTTGAACAATATTGACAATCAATCACAGGGAAAATGTCAAAAATCAATAAATTGCTTATAAATATTGCTTGTGAATTAATTATGTGGCCAGTGTTTCGAGTATATACAAGGCTGACTAGAATATATTATTGTAATACTTTTACTCGTAAAGTTATTATTAACGAGCTTAGTAAAAAATATTGAAAAGAAAACTCTATCTCATTCATCTATACGTTTATAGATCCATCATGATTACTTGGACAACATTGACTTTGATTACCTTTCTACGTATTACCTAAAAGTTCACAACTATGGTACTTACATTAGGTATCTAAAAATCAAACTAAAAAACTATGGTTATTTTATTTGGAAATAGCTGGTTGAGAAATAAATATAAGGTCTTCTGAGAAGAAAATAAGACTTAAAAAGTAGAAAAACAGGAGTCAAGAATCGAGATTCCGTTCGCAGAAAGAAAGAAAGAATATCTGTCAGTATCAAGCTCAATTATTCCTACTCCCATCCCTCCACTTTAATCATTAACTAAATAAATAAATAAATACTTTCACATAATCATTTCGACAAATGTCAACTAAATATTTTGAGTTTCTTTTAGTATTATTTTCTGTTTCAACCCATTCAGTATATATGTGCATTGTATGCTTTATCTTAGTATCAATGTTTTATCCCCTATTTGTTACTTGTATTTATAAACCTAGCACAGTTTATGTGACAAGAGGTTACGGTGTTGATTTAATTAATCATGGCGGTAATTAATCAAACACGACACTTTTCTTATTGTTATAATTAATCATAATCATGGCGGTAATGGTACCATGCTCGATGTTGAGACAGGAAGAGCACATAGAGATCGTAGGAAATACTTGTGGCTTCGTGATGAGGTTCAAGTCAAGTTCGCGTTGAAAAAAACTTGGTTTAGGGAGCTTACTTTGATTTGGAATGAGATAGACACGGATATAACTAGAGCAGAGAAGAGGTAGAAACAAGCCAAAAAGGGTAGTAGCTAAAGCACAAGAAAAAGCGTATGATGACTTGTATAGAAAGTTGGATTGCAAAGAGGGACAACACGATATTTACAAGATAGCTAAAGCGCATGGAGAGAAGAAGAAGAGATCTAGGAAATCTCAAATTTATCAAAGATAAGCATGGGAGAAGCATAGTGAACGAGGACGAGATTAGGAAAGATGGGGAGAGTATTTTGCCTCTCTTTGTAATGGGAATAGGATTGGGCGAAACGGGGAAGAAGAGAGCACTGGTAGCATTCAATATCTACAAAACGAACTTAGCGGAACGATGATTATCCATGAGACGTTAGGTTGGCCCTATGGAATATGGGGAAAAACAAAGTTGTAGGATCGGACCAAATCCCTATAGAGGCGTGACGTTGCTTAGGAGATGAGGGGGTGCCATGGTGGACAATTCTTTTCAACAAGACTTATAGAAGCGCTAAAATGTCAGATGAATAGAGACTCAGTGA
Source organism: Logfia minima (assembly GCA_963921325.1). Taxonomy (NCBI): domain Eukaryota; kingdom Viridiplantae; phylum Streptophyta; class Magnoliopsida; order Asterales; family Asteraceae; genus Logfia; species Logfia minima. The sequence continues at coordinate 8,220,390 of OY992775.1, read as the reverse complement.
GATTATCCCCATTTACAAGAACAAGGGAGATGCACAAATTTGTAGCAACTATAGAGGTATAAATTACTTAGCCATACCATGAAGCTATGAGACATAGTGATTGATATAAGGCTTCGACGTGCAACTACAGTGTCTAAGAACCAATTCGATTTTATGCCTGGACGATCCTCAACTGAGGCAATACATTTTTTTATAAGAAGTCTTATGGAGAAGTATAGGGAAAGACAAATAAACTTGCACATAACTTTCTTAGATCTTGAAAACGCTTATGATAGCATTCCATACGAGTTGATTTGGAGGACCTTAAATGATAAAAGATTCCCAGGGGGATTCATAAGAGCTATTAGGGATATGTACGAAGGGAAAAAACATGTGTACGAACAATAGTGGGAAAGACAAAGTTTTTTCCCAGTTAAAATACGTTTTCACCAGGATCAACCCTTAACCCATATCTTTTTGTCCTAATATGAAACAAGCTATCGAGAGGGATACAAGAGAGTCTTCCATGGTGTTTGATATTTTCCGACAACATTGTATTAGTTCCAGAAATGATAAACGGGCTAAATAACAAGCTAGAGTAGTGGACGAAGACTTTAGAAAGCAAAGGCCTATGGATTAGCCGAGAGAAAACAGAATACCTACGACGTGACTTCAATAGTAACGAGGATGATCATAACAAAGGAGTGGAAATCAGTATTAGTCAGATCCGGGAGGATATCTTGGCTCAATACTACACAAATTTGGGAGGATAAACGAAGATGTTACCCACCATATACAAGCAGGCTGGTTGAAGCAGCGGGTAGCTACAAGAGTCTTGTGCGACAACCCTTCAAAACTGAAAGGGAAATTTTATAGGGAGACAATTAGACCTGCAATGTTATATGGGTTAGAGTGTTGGTCGATGACGAAGGCTCAAGCGGAAAGAATGGAAGTGGCGAAAATGAGGATGCTAAGATGGACATGTGGTAAATCAATGTTACACATGTTACCAAATGAAGTTTTTTTAGGGTGGATCTAGAAGTAGCAACTATCACCAACAAGTTGAGAGAAGGAAGACTAAGATGTTTTGGACATGTGAGGAGGAGATCATAGACATCACCAGGTAGAAGAGTAGAAACCCCCATTATTGACAGAGTGAGGAAAAGGAGTAGGCCAAAACTTAGGTGAGAGGATAATTTAAAGTTAGACATGAAGGAGCTCCTCCTGTCCAAGGACATGACTTCTGATAGGAATAAGTGGAGAAGTAGAATTATGATAGATGAATTCGGGGCCTATAAGTTGTTTTTCCATTTTAGCGGGTGAGGTATTTCTAGCCTCTTTAGGTGACCTAATGTTTACACTTCTACATACTTGTCTTCACTTTTTTTAGGATAGATATTCAAATAGACATCTAATTTCATCTAGTATTATTGTATATACATAAACTAAATGATCTTATATATTACTTTATGTATTTATTCCGTATAGATAAAAATTATATGAATAATATATTTAGTTATATTTATAAATAAAAAATATATATTTCTTTCACATATAAACATATGCACTCATTTGCATAGGGTTCTTTTTAAAAGCAATTTCTTTATTCAGGGATAGAAGTAAAACTGTGTATATCTCATTTTTCTTATACTCTGTTTTTGCTAGAATTGAGTAATGTTATTGTTATTGATATGGTATATTATTTAATTTACTTTTAATCAAAATCTAAATTTACTTTCAACTTGATGTCTATTGTCAGTTTCTTACCCTATTTAATTATATTCTATTCATACATTTTTAGTAGTAGTCGAGAATAAACATAAACACATATATAAGTAAAAATTGTATTCTACTTTAAAATTCGTTTGAAGTTAACAAATTATTTTAAGTCTTTGTGATTATTTGTTTTACAGAATTCAGGGAGTAATCTATAGTAGCATTGTAATTGAAAATGCTAATTTAATTTTCTATGTTCAATCAAGTTGAATATTACTATTATATGTAGTTGTTAGATACCACATTTTCCAATAATTATTTTTAGTAATCTATTTGTAGCATCTAATCAAATTATTAATACATTTTTCTAGGCTTCTTATTTCTTCTTCTTGAGGGAGCAGTTGGCATCTTTCCTTTCTCTCTCTCAATCCATCACAAAGACAACAAAGAATAATCTCATCCAACCACCTTTTTGCCAAAACAATTATATTTTTCATTATTTATGTTGCCTCAGTTTTTCTATTTGATATCCTTCACTTTAATACATGTCTTTCTTATTTATAGCTATTTCTTTTTAAATAATTCAGATATTTCTAACGAGTGTGATTCAATAAGGTAGTGCTTTTAGAAAAAAAGTGAACGGTATATCGCGTGTTATGATATACCATTTTACATACTTTGATGCACTATTCTTTTAAAAATCGATGCTACATCAATATCCTTAATATTGTGTACTTTAGAACACTTGCTAGCATCATAATCTTGCTTAAACTTTTCTTAACGTAATGCACCGACACTATTATGGTTATCGGTTGACATGAGTCATTCGATTAATGAATGACGTTCAAACATGAACTGCTAGACATTAATAGTAAACCGAATATACAAGCTTGGTACACTCTTTACTCTTTAAGCATTGTGAAGTGTCACAACTAAGTAACCCAACATGTATCACTACAAGATATTACTAGATTTTACAAATCCATAACAAAAGCTTATAACCATAGACTTGCAATTAATAATTATCTTATCTAAGTTTACAAAAATTTGACCATAATTTTGCAAAAAATACAAAATTAATAATCAGGAGGACCCTCTGAATTATTGCCAAGTGTCACCCAGCTTGTTTCCCATAAAACTATTCTTTTTTATTAAAAGCTTCTCACAACTAACAAACAAACATCAAAACCTTACTACTAAAATTCCAACTTTATGAAACTCATAAAACCATATAATACCCATCAAAGATCACTTCTCGAATTCTCGGTTTCCAATCAAGATTTCATTTTAATCAATCAAGATTCCATTTTTTCACTTCATTAATGACAACCCACAATTAAAGTTCAAAATTCTCTTCTTTGTATTGATCATAAATTGCAAAAAGAGTGATCAAACCCTGAATTAGGGTGAAGTTTCCTCTGAAAAAAAATGTTAAATATCTTCAATAAAAATTTCCGGCGACTCTGTTCCAGGTTCCGGTGGCCGGTGCGCCGCCGTGCAAAGTCTAAAGTCATCATAAAAAGATTTGGGAAATCAAATTCAAGAAGTCAAGATACATTAAACACTAATGGGTCAGCTACAATTCATCCAAATAATCATTTGGGTAATCCGAAAACCGAAACCCCAATTCGAATTGCAACATTTAATGCTGCTTTATTCTCTATGGCACCAGCAGTTCCTCCTGACTTGACTGAAAAAGCTTCAAACTTTGAGTATGGTGAAGATGATGATGAAGATTACAGTAAGGTAAAAAGGTCTAATTCCTCTGTTTCTTATACTAATTCAAGATCAAAATCTTTAGTTGATCGTCCGAAAAGTATACTAAAACAATCACCATTACATTCAAGTTCAATGAGTAGTTCAGAAACTTTGACTAAACAGCAGAAATTTGCAAAGTCAAAGCTAAGAGTGTCGATAAATTTACCCGATAACGAGATCTCATTAAAGAGAAGTGGGCAATTGAGCTTTGTTATTGATGAAACCGAAACTGACCCGAATTCAAAAATGAGTGGTTCTAAAGGAATAAGTATAAGTAGGCTATTGAAAGGAAAAGGTGTTTTGAAATCACAAAATAGTTTTTCTTCAAGAGAATTTGAAAGTCAAAGGAGGAATTATAGGTCAACCAAAACTGTTCTTGAGGTTTTGAAAGAATTGGATGCTGATATATTGGCTTTACAAGATGTTAAAGCAGAAGAAGAAAAAGATATGAAACCATTATCTGATTTAGCTGCTGCTTTGGGTATGAATTATGTTTTTGCTGAGAGTTGGGCACCTGAATATGGCAATGCAGTTTTATCTAAATGGCCCATTAAACGATCGAAAGTTCAGAAAATTTTTGATGATTCAGATTTCAGGTTTGATTCTCAACTTTTGCTTACTCCTACTTTTTGGTGCGTTCTAAAAGTGGTTATCTGATTAACTTTAGGTGATGTTAGCTGCACATTTGTCATCCCCAAATATTTAACATCACATAACTACTTTTAAAATAAAAATGCCAACACCCTAGAATCAAAGAAATATTTTTTTGATTCTGCATGTTTTCTTGTTTGCATTAATGCTGTTTAACTTAATGATCCTGTCAGTTTCACTGCTAATAAATAATCTTTAAGACAAAAAAGAGGATAATTTTTTTGGGTTCAATAATGGGTTACATTGATGGGGCCATGACCCCATGACAACTCTCATTCAAAGGAGCAAAGGGCTAGAATTTCTTAAGGTGAAGGGTATCCAGTACAAAACTGTAGTAATTGTGAAAAGCCATAAATGTATCCTACACAAAGTTTAAGTACTTCAAGAAAATAACTTAACATGTTATAAAGTGGACAAATTCATTCTTTTTATGTGAAAATAATTAATTTTGATGTTATTTTATCAATTTCAAGGTAAGTAGGTAAAAAAAATAGTTGAAAATTGATGAAATAAATTATTAACTTGTTTTGACTCAAACCTGTTAGTCAACCAGACCCTTTTTACCATCATAGAAGATGTCAATATAGATTCTGTTTACTTGAAATTAAGATGGGGACCATGCGATAAATAAATAAATAACATCTGGAAAAAGGGGATGGAAGGTTATTACTTGTTAGCATTTGGGGTGGGGTGGGTGTAGTTTTCTTGATACTTGCAAAAATTAGATACTAATCTTTCTGTCATTACCTAACTTTTGCTATTTTCTACTAAATAATTCACGTAACCAAGATTGCAAGTTGCATATTAGTGCTGTTTGGTATCATGTTCCCAAACAGCTGTATGCACACACATAAAAAAATAAAAAATTCAACTACTAAAAACGTATTTCTAAACATCAGTTTGCGGGGTTGGGAGGGGGGGGGGGGGCGGTGTTGGACATGTGACTGCAAATTTTACCTCTTGATTGCTACCAAAATCCAAATTTTATATAGAATTTATTCATACCAAGTGTCTATTATAAGGTTCAATCATTTCTGTTTTCGTGTAAATGTCATTTATTTTCTTCACAGTTTGATGCTGAAATTTCAGGAATTTAAGTACTGATAAAGTTTTATGGTGGTCCATGTTTTCTTTATGTGGTTGGATTTCATAATCGATTTAGTTCTGGATTCAGTATGATGATTAAAAAATAGGGTTAGTAATTAAAAATGTATTAACCTAACATTCAATTGTGTATATCAAATTTTGATTGTTTTATTGAATGCTTTAAACTTTCAATTACTGTAACCGATATCTTTTTTTGCTGATGTGGCAGCCATATAAGTTGACAAGTCATTGGCCACGTCCCAAAACTGGTGCCACATACATACAATAACAATATTGAAACTTTGATACATGCTATAAAATCTTTAAAAGATGGATCCATACAATGGAATTTTGGGTAAAGTTTAATGAATTTTTAAACACAAACACAGTCTTGTGGCGTTTAACTGTTTTTTACTTGTTCTAATGATACTGACTTAGGTCTACTGTGATTGATATACTTAACCATCTATGAAATTCAATCAAGAATACTTTGGATGGCGACCACTAGCTAAATGTATATTGATCCAAACGTTTCTATTAAGTTTTGTATGACATTACGCGTGACACATGCAAGTTAGGCATCTTTTGTAGTAACACAGATAAACGAAAGAAAGAATTAGCTGTAAAGATTAAAACAACCCGAGTGATTTGCTATCATAAATAAATAGTTTTCTTAGTTGTCACATTGAGACAGTAATTAAACATCAAGACACATAATTTAACAGTTCTTAGAATTGGGTGCAGGAATGTTTTAAAGGCAACAATTGATGTTCCCCAAACCGGAGAGGTTGATTTCCAGTGTACCCTTCTCGATCATCTTGATGAGAATTGGCGTATGAAGCAAATAAACGCAATAATCGAATCTAATGAGAGACCACACATCTTAGCCGGTGGCATCAACTCTCTTGATGAAACAGACTACTCTGCTGAAAGATGGACTGATATTGTTAAGGTATGTAGAATTCCAATCATTAGAGTGAAGATTAGATGTAGTAAGATGAGCAGGTTGGGTAACGGGTCATCTTTAGTACAGTTCAACACGAACCAGGCTGGGTTGAACCACAACCAGTTTCTTGTCCACTTGTTATTTTTTCTTATGACTTTCAAATGCTTTAATTATGATCACTAATTAAATTCTATTAACATCAACAATTTGAACATGAAAATAAAACGATTTAAGAGGTCTGTATGCATTAAAAATAGACTGTGGAAAAGTTTCAAACTTTTTGCCCCATTTGACTTTTTTGAGATAAAATACAACCCACATCAACCAAATTATAAGTTAATGGGTCGAAATTTCCAACTCTACTAAAAATCATGAAAAACGTTGATACTAACACTGCCAACATGTGCTTTCAGTACTATGAAGAAATGGGAAAACCAACACCAAAAGTTGAAGTGATGAAACACTTAAAGAACAAACAGTACACCGATGCTAAGGATTTTGCAGGCGAATGTGAATCTGTTGTCATTATCGCTAAAGGCCAAAGTATGAACTCTTACTCTATGTCTCCTTGGATATTACACTTGAATTTGGCTTCTTCTTTTTTTCCTCCTGTTCTGGAAACTTAAAAATAATAGCTTATAACAATACAATGCAGATGTACAGGGTACGTGTAAGTATGGTACTAGGGTAGATTACATATTGGTGTCTCCGGACGCTCCCTACAAGTTTGTTCCCGGTTCATATATGGTTTTATCATCAAAAGGTACTTCTGACCATCATATAGTCAAAGTTGATGTAACAAAGGTAGATGTATCACCTCAACAACAGTATGTTAGAAGGCATCGACATCCTAAACAAAAAGTTGTGAAGATAACGAAATCAAATTCGTCAAAAGGGGTATGGAAAATGCAAACTTTAGATAGATAGTAGTAATACAAACAGTAAACGTTTATATTGTACACATATTTTTATTTCATTTTTATTTTATTTTATTTTGCGGTTGGAATGAGCTTTGTGTTTGTTTGAAGGGAGAGGAAACTGGACAGTATGTTACCAATGTAAAGAGATGTATTTGCGTAGGTTTTTGATATGATTGTTTTTCTTTTTCTTGACTTTTTATATCTATAAGAAAGTATTGAGGTTTCTTGAATATTTTTAAGTTTTTGGGGCATATATATATAGGGTTACGTGTCTTAAAATGTATCATACTTTACTCAAAATTCTATTATATGTATACAACTTATAATCAATCATATTCTATGTATCAAATTTGTTATTGTATGTATTTGACCTTTTACGAGTTGTAAACCAGTGACCTGGGATCAGCGGTTGCCACGTTAGCAAGAATATACTGGCTACCTAATGAAGAAGTCATCTGGTATATACAATGATAATAATGAACTTTTGATACATAGAATATGAACTTTAAAGTTAGATATATAGACATTTGAATATGTTTATACATTTTTAGGCTCTTAACCCTATATTTTATACATCTGGTCCTTTATTATCACTTTCAGTCATATATTAATAAAAACTGTCAAATCTAAATACAAACACGTACTGTAATATAAATGACATCATTTATCAAGTCAACTTAGTACAGTCAATGGTATAATGGTAAAAAAAAAGGTTATAATGATTGAAACTTGTGTCAATGACTATTAATGGCGGCTTGTATTTCTTCCAAAGTTTTTCCTTTTGTTTCAGGTACCAAGTTGATAACAAACAGAATGCAAGTTACATTTACTGCTGCATAAAGGAGGAAAGTGCCTGAAATAACGTAACAAGTTAATCTCAATAAACATAAACAAAAACAAGACACTGATTAACAACACATTAAGCTTACCATAAGAACTCCATTCATAAAGAAATTTGAAAGTGTACGAAACAGCCCATGCACCAGCCCAGTTTACTAGCGTCACTAGGCCACCAGCAGTGCCCTTGATGTTAACGGAAAATATCTGGATACAACATATTCATCTAATTATTGGCAGCCTGATAAGAAACTAATTTGAATAGAGGTGCAAAATGGGTGGTTTGGGTCAAAACCAGTAATAATTTGTACATGTCGGGTTGGATTGGCCATAAACACTATTGGTAAATTTAATTAATAATTAGTGTTTCTTTTATGGCTACAAAATTTTATTACACATCAATAATAAGTTTTTGGCAACTTTTGATCATTCAATTCATTTGATACATTTTCTTTTAAGCTAATTTTGGAAATTACAATTCTTGTCTAAAAGTTTTAATTTTTAATAGGATAATGTTTCAATATGATAAAAAATATTATATAATTTCAATGATAATTTATCTTTTAACTATAATGGTTTAAGATGTTTTATACATTAAACATAAATTTTGGGTCACTTCAATCACCGACCCATTTGACTTGTTTCCAATGGCTAGTTTTTTTAATAAAACATATCCATCCATGTTTTTTTTTACAAATAATGACGAAAATTGTATTATTTCAATAATAATCTAACATTTTATATATAATGATTTAGGGTGTTTAATGCATTAGTGACCTTCGACCTGTTCGACCCATTTGAGCCATTTCCTTTTACACTATTTTTTTATTTGACCCGTTAGAGGCAAAGACTTGCCCAAATTGACTCATCCATAAGTAAATGGGCCAAAGCTGCCACCTTAAAAATTGAGAAATTAGATTGACGCTGATACATATTTACCTCGGACATTATAACCCATGGAACTGCTCCCTTTCCTAATGAGAATCCCGCTATAAACAACTGTGTTAGAGAAATAAAATCTTAGAAAAATGCATTATTATGTATATATGTTAGTACTTCCATTTTTGTATGTAATATGTAATATTTACCAGTATGCCAGTTACGGCTAGCGCAGGTGCTGCTACCATTGCTATCTAATAAGTCGGGTTGGCAAAACAATCGTCAAAAAATATAAGCATTTTACGTACTAATAGAAGATCAAGTGCCCCATTTGTCCCAAGATCAATGCAACACTCCTTAAAATAAAAAAGTCCGTAATCTTTACCCGTTTGATTCATTATCCAACCTGCATGACCTGCCCGTTTTTTTCACATATAGTTTTGTTATTAGTAATGATATGAATGATTGCTTCATTTAGATTATCTGTTTAGTTAAACATTGCATTTATTTTGAGACGAACAGAGTAATAGTCTAAAGGTATAGTATCTGATGATAACCTTCATGTAGAATGAAGCTGCTGTTAATAAACAGCCCAGAGCCATCCCTGCCACAGAAACCTTGAAATCTACATCTTATTACAAGTGGCTTTAAAAAATCAAGAAATTGCAACAATGATATTAAGTTGTGTTGTTGGTATGCAATACTAAAATTTACCAGTAATAGTGGCTTTCTACCAGCTTTATCTATAAATAGTGCATTTAAGGTGGTAACCACAACCTGCAAAAAGAAAAAAGAAGCGACATGCCTTAGAGATTATTCATCAACGATGATTTATGAATCTCAGAATTATAATAATATTGATAACAATAATAATAAATAATAACCTGAAGAATAGCATATGTTATGGTACCAATATGAGCTGAAAATCCTGAAAGTCATACATCAAGACTTGATGATCAAGTTGTGTTTCATATGGTTTGATCCGAATTAATGCTGTTCATTTCCGTATGGCTACTGTGTTTTCATAAGTAGTTAGTGTGTGAAATATGATTACGAAAGATATTATCTCATTAATGTTACATAATTCGAATCAAAATGATTTGGAAGGCTTTTTGTGTTAATATACATTTTGGGTTTGACCAATTTTCTATAGAGCTAACTATGTTTTGATTTTACGCATTTGACCCGATAGCAAAAACACATAACCCGAATCTATCCTTTCATTAGTTCCACCTCTAGTTGTTATATGGCCGGTTGAAAACATAAAAGAACGTAATTCAAGTTTTAAGATATATACCTGCCGACTCAAAAATGCTGCTTGCATAAAAACATTCCGTTTATTCCTCCAAATTGTTGAATAATCATCAATCCAACTCCTATCTTCTCATTAGAATTGGACAAAACAAGGAAGGCTAGCACTAAATTTTGACATATTATGAAAATGTTTATCGGCTAGTAACAATAACACTAGGTAAGAAGACAAACTTACAATAATAGATCGGAAATATGTTCTCTGAAACAAATCTAATAGTCGGGCTTGTGGGAGCTTTTCCAATGTTTCTATGTAATCCTGTCAAATATTGCAAGATTTTGCAACTCCCTCAACTTTTATAGATTTTCTTGTTGTCACACACATGAAGACAAAAAGAGTTTGAGAGCTTTGAAATGCATACCTTGATTTCAGCTGCCTCTTCAGAAACATCAACATCCTTCCCACGAAGTTTCCTTAGTGCTAAATCAAATTCTTCCGATTTTCCTATCTTAGCCTGCATGCATGCCAAGACTGATTAGGCATTCAACATTGTATTACTTCGCGTTTTTCTTAGAGGTGGCAAGACAGGTGGGTTGGTAATGGGTCAATTTTAGTAAGAGGTGAAACGAGTTCCAAACATTTTTGTCAGTTTTTTTTCTTACAAACAACGAATGCCTTAGTTATGTTTACTAAAAGAATATTATCAAAGTCGTTATAGTCTAAAATTCCATCTGAAATCATTTGACCCGTTAGAGTACTGAAAGCAGCTTAAGGTATCTATGTGTGTAACATCCCAAAATCCAAATACATATGTTATAATAAGTTGGGATGTTTATATATGTCCAAAATTCTGGGTGTAATGATGCCTTAAGACTTTCTATGCATTTCAAAAACTTTAAGCGGCTCTCAATTTGCTTGACATGTTCAACCCATTTGACACATTCCCCTTATAGCTAAATGCCTAGATGTGTATTCGATCCGTTTGAGCTGGAACACAACCCAAATCAACCCATTATTAGAAAAATGGGTCGAAATCACCTTCCCTAGTTTTTCATGTAGAACTTACCAACCATCTAGGAGATTCTGGTATAAAACAGAGGCCCACTATTAAAATGTCACACGAAATCAATCCTGCAATCAAATCCTTAAGATTTATCAGATGACTTTGTAGATGTAACTGTTTTTTGCCCTTGTAAATTTTATTTTTACATTTCTTTTACACTACAAAGAGTATAAGAATGCCACTACCTAGTGACAAAAATGCAACTGAAAAAAAGTTAGTTATGTTAATTGTTTGAAAAACCTGTCAAAGCCATGGTTCTCCAATGTAATAATAAAGGAAACTGACACGCCAATAACGATCAAGAGCTGCAAAGTAGGTGAGATTGTGAGAATGGTTAAAAAAATATCGCATTGCTTCTACTTAACGTTTTCGGTGCATATTGTGTGTTGAATGAGATCTGAAAAGTACTAAAGAGGTTGCAACCTGATTTGCTGCTGTTAACAGGCCTCGCAACTGTTTTGGTGCTATTTCAGCTATGAACACAGGTACCTTGGAACACAATAACATATTTATTCAGTCTTTTGACTATACACAATGTAAACTGAACGTTAGAAATCATATAAGTTTAAGATGTTTTTAGTTGCAGATAATTTTCTCTAGTTTCCCATCTTCATTTTCTCGAAATGAAAGATATTTTCGATCTCTAGGCAATGAGTGAAGGTTTGAAACCATGTTCTAATGTCTTCATTTCGCGGGTGAAGCTTTTTATCTCTAAAAAGGAAAATAGTTAGAAAACTATAAAATGGAGTTTCAAATGTGTAGTGATAAATTAGATAAAGGAAAACATATATGGAGTTGACTGCATATTTAATTGATGCATCAAAAGGTAAATTACAAACAAAATTCATATTTGATCCTTCAACTTTCTAAAAATGTACATCACCAGTCCCTCATTTAGTGATTTTTCCGTTTTCAATGTAAATTATTTTGAAAAAGTCATATTTGAACTGTTTTCTACTTCTCAGGCTTTCCATGAATTACCTTTCTGGGAAACACCTTATGCAAGAATGTGTAAAGTCGATAGCTACCATTGTACGACTAAGAAAAATAAAGGATAAGAAAACTGTTAGACCTATACAATCCAATTTGACTTAAACTTTCACACATATTAGCAATCTAATCCAATCTAATGTTTTAATATATATTTTTATTTTATAAAAATTATTAAAAATAATTATTTATTTCATAATAAACTATATTTTAAATTTTAATATAAAAATAAAAAATTATATTTTAATTAATCACACTTAATAAAATCGATAAAATACATTACAAAGATAACAATAATAATAAAATTAAATACAAAATTAAATATAAATAAATAAAATAATGTAATGAGCGTTCGTGAACTTGATTTTCTGTCACAGCCCAATTCACTCATTATTTAATTTATTGTCTAATTTTAATATTAAACTAATAAGAGAGCGTTCGTTGAAAACTCCAATAGGAGTAGCCTTAAGACCATGATCAATATAGTTTGTAAATTGAATTCATGTTGATTTTGTATGCTTTCATAAGTTAATACTCCCTAGGATTTATAGAATGTGAAGCAGATGTCTTCGTATTCTCACTTAAAACAAAATCTCCAAGTAATCTAATCTAATCATAATATGATAATAAAACAATTTAAACTAGATAAATAGCTAAAGATAAATACTAACTAATCCAAGTATTATTACTAAATAATATACTCTAATAGAATGATGGGCAGAATAATGTACCACATACGAGAAGACTCCCATTCAGAAGCCTGTTGCTAGTCTTCCAGTGTCCAGAGGCACAGCCCCCTTTCAAATAAAATTATTCGGTCAGTCTTTTTCAAATTAGAGTATCTTAGCTCATTTCAAAATCTTTAACGAAGACAGTAAATGGCTACATACCTGAGCAATGTAGATAGCTAGCCAACCTCCTATACAGAAAGCAATTAATATTCTCAATGCCTGTTTGGTTGTCAGATCTTGTGATCTGAATGTAAATAAAAAGCATGTTCTGTAAAGCTAGATTGCTGATAGTTTCTACTGTCTGCACAGCTTACCCCTTTGCGACAGAAGAAATCAGCCATGGGCCCACTTGCAACAGCACCAATCATCGCGCCAAATGTCAATATTGACCCAAACAAAGAATACTACAATGACATAAATAATGTATATGACTTAAATTCATGTTGTTTATATTTCACAATGGGTACCCTCCAACTCGCAAATTTGCTGATTGTGGGTGGCGGTTTATTTTGTATAAATTGTCTTATCTTTTATTCGTTTCAGGTAAGATTTTTTGAGATTTTTAAGATTTCTATAAAAATTGTGAACCTAATATAAGATAATCATCAACTTATTTCACAAATTCTCTCAAAAACACTCTCATTTTTTTGTTGGCTGAAAAATCAAAATAATACTTTGTAAGAAATACGGTCATAATCGAACTACTTGCATGGTTACTGAGGATATAACGGATGAGCCGAGCCAATCAAGATCAAAATCAATAAGTTGCTAACCTTTAGACATCTATAAACTAAAATATTTGTACGTCTAATATCATCTTTGAATGTCACTTGCAGAAAACTTCCAGAATATCAAAGGTGAATGTCGAATCAGAAGCGTCTCAATCCACTTAGTGTTTTTCAAGTGTACATTTGAGTCACAACACTTATGTTTTGTACTACTTAGCAATGTTCCTTATGTTATGTTACTTGCGTTTTATCTGCCTTAGTAACTTTCTTTGTTCACTTTGTTTTGTTTGACGATCACTAAAACATTTAATTAGATAGGGTTTAAGAATATTACAAAAACAATACAACACAATAACTGAAAATACTTAATTTGGCAATTATCTAATTATTTGAAAGAAAATATACATTACAATTAAGTTGATGATCATCTTATGCCGAAAGTGATCAGTATGAACCATATGACAGTCTTTTTTTGATATTTTAGCCAACAAAAAGTGAGTGTTTTTCACAAAAGTTTTGAAATAAGCCGATGATCATCTCATCTTAAGGTCACATTATTTATAGAAATTTAAAAATTCCAAAAATCTCAAGGAATCTTACCGACAACGGATAAAAGATAATGCAATTTATACAAAATAAATCACCATCCGCAACTCACCACCCACAAATCTGTGGGTTACGGATGCCTAGTTGTGGCCCGCCTACCCAGCCACGAGCCTGTGTCCTTAGACATGCAACCCGGAAATTTGCTGGTTGCGGGTGGTGGGTAGCTTTTTTCAGTACACTTTTTTTTGAAGAAAAAATTATATTTCTTTTTCTTAGTACTTATTATTTAATTTGTCATTTTAAAATCAAGATCAAGATCTCAACAAGTATGATTGGAGCTTCATGTCTCAATATCCGCATGACAAATGTATGAACAATAACTCAATAAGATATCAAAATTTAGCCAACCATGCTTGTTTTGTATTGCATCATTCGATTCCACATGTAACCATGCAAGTATATAAAAACATTGGTAAATAAGGATCAACGACACATGTTCTTCCATTTTAGACTTACCCGTGTTTACTTACGATGAGATGTAAACCGAAATCCTTAGGGGCTGTAGTTGCTTTGATCTTTTCCAAATTGATATGTTGAAGCTAATGGAACTGTATGCATGCATGAAATGAAATTTGAAGTTTGCATAAATTATCGGATCAACAGATTGTAAATCCGAGTGTTAAGTTTGTATTGTTGGTGATTTATCACCAATATGATTTAAGTGTAATGGGATTAAACTTATTGACCAATTTGATCTAAATAAATATTAAACAAGTTCGGTGGTGCGGGGTGCACGCTTGTTTTAATTCGTTTAGGTCCAACGGGGGTCCGGGGGCAGCGCCCCCGGTAGCGGGGTCCAAGGGGCAAAGCCCCTGGCTGGGGGGAGGTGCCATCTCTTGGGTATCCAAGAAGCAGAGTTGTATTACCAACTCAACTATGGAGTCTGAATTTGTAGCATTAGCTGCAGCTGGCAATGAAGCTGAGTGGCTAAGGAACTTGATATATGAGATTCCTTTGTGGCCCAAACCGATATCACCCATTTCTATCCGATGTGATAGTGCTGCTACATTGGCTAAGGCTTATAGTCATGTATATAATGGGAAGTCTAGACACTTAGGTGTTAGACATAGCATGATTCGTGATCTCATCATGAATGGTGTGATATCTGTTGAGTTTGTTATAACTCAGTTGAATTTAGCCGACCATTTAACCAAAGGGTTACCTAGAGACCTTGTGCACAAGGCGGCTGTGGGGATGGGTTTAAAGTCCACCTAAAATCTTTGATATTAAGATACCCAATTCCCATCTAATACAATATTAGATGTAGAATTCAATGTGGAAAGCTTGATATTTGAAGATTGGAACACATTAGTAGTATCATCCCAAGGTATGTGTTCAGTACTGCAAGTAAAGGAGGTTGAAATTTAATTTCTTAATAGTTCTTTTGGAAAATTGCATATGCAGGTGCAAGAATGAAAGGAACTACCTATATAAGCATGAAGTTTAGCTGCTTCAAGAAGTTTGGGACTTGACTTTGATATGCTTATTGAAGGATGGGACACATGCTAGTAAAATATAGTGTCAAGTAAGAACATAGAGTATGTAAACTGGTGTGTATAGTATCTTCATGTATTCACTATGAATAGAAAGGGTTCAATCCTTAGAGACACCCCAATATTCGAATATTTGGAATGAGTATTATACTAATGTGAAATTCAATCGTCACGACATTTCATTTATGCATCAGTTTGTTGTTTGTTATTAGTTTGTTTTAAGTTGATCAAGGTTACACTTAAAGGGGGAGGATTGTTGGTGATTTAAGTGTAATGGGATTAAACTTATTGACCAATTTGATCTAAATGAATATTAAACAAGTTCGGTGGTGCGGGGTGCACGCTTGTTTTAATTCGTCTAGGTCCAACGGGGGTCCGGGGGCAGCGCCCCCGGTAGCGGGGTCCAAGGGGCAAAAGCCCCTGGCTGGGGTCGAAATGTATTGGAAACCCGAATTTGGAAAAGAAACCCGGTTTGACCCGCCCATTTGAAAATGGTTAAAAACGTTTGAAAAACGGTTTTTTGTAACCGCTTATTGGTCAGTTTTATTCATCACATCTGGTACAGAAAATCATAACATTTCACATACTAGTTTATGGAAATTATTGAATTTTATTCAATTGGAATTTCGTGTGTACCAACGAAATATTTCAATCTGAAAGTGAATCACGACTTTCAATACATCCGGGCAATCAATAATCCCGATTTCTAACATGTATTGTGTTTGTTGTAAGCGCAGTAGTCCCAAAGGAATCGGAGTACGTAGACTATTTGTGGAAAGAATAAGAAACAGGTTATCTTGGCAGATTTAATATTATTATTAATTTTACTATTATATTATTATTATTATTATTATGAAGGATCTTGGTTAAATCAGTGTAGAAAATTTTGTTTGTTGGCACATATGTCAAGGTATGAAGATAAGTTCATTGGAAATTTTGAGAATGTGAAAATCAAAATGTACAATTATTAGATAGAAAATATAAAGAGGAATTTTAAGTATTTATGTAATTTGTAAATAATGTGATTATTTAAATAGACTCGTCATGAGCTGTTAAACTTGATAAGATGTTGGGCTATTATAATGTGATCCTAACAACCAAAGTTGACTGGTAAAGGACTAGAAACATAATATTATGAAAATAGAAATTACATGCTATAGTAATTTATAAAGGTTATTATCTAATGACTAATTAACAAAGTAAAGTAGAAATGTATATAGATGGGATTTGAACAATGCTCTGTTTCTTGCTATCAGTTTTCTGGATTTTGGATTAAATCACAAGATCCAACTGTCCGATCCTTAGCAGTTGTCTTCGATAACCAATTTACCATGCGATCTTCATGTTCTGACACCGTAGAAATAATCAAATTTACTAGAAACGACAAAGTAGTTGTTTCTAGTTATAGCATGTAGTAACGGGGCTAGGAGGGGCTAATACACGTGATCTTCCCCTCTAATTCTTTTAAGTGTTATAAAATTTAGTACAAATTATAAATCAAAAAAGTTTTGGGACCCTAAACCAAAACTGTAATCAGTTTGTAAATTTTGGAAGTGGCATAATTTTCACCAATTATTTTATGAATGGGTCGACTTGGGTTGTGTTATATGTCAAATGGGTTAATTAAAGAATAACTAGATTTAGAAAGGTTCAAATGGGTCGAACTGCTTAAATGGGTTGAAAGTCTAACAATATGTATATTTTATTAATGTATACAACCTCATATATAGTTTAATCTAAAAAATTGTAATTACAACTGACTCATTTACTATTTATAACAAAAGAGCAAAAACGTGTGGGTCAACCCAACCCGTTCGGAGTGTTTCTACTTGTGCCAAAAAGTGACCCTTTCAACCCAAATTCGTTATGACTTGTTACCTGACCCGCCTATCTTGCTACCTCTAGTAAATTCCGACCCATTTGTAGATAAATTCGGCTTGGTTATTGTTTGTATATAACTATATACAAGCACATGTAGAGACATACCGTTGATGATACTTTGTGGGCATTAAGTATTAATGGCAGCTTGTATCTGCTCCAAAGTTCTTCCTTTTGTTTCAGGAACCATCACGATTATAAATACAATACCAGCTAAGTTTATTGCGGCATATACAAGGAAGGTGCCTGAAAAAGCATATATAAGTTGTTAATCTGTATAAATGTCAAAAATACAGGAACTGATTAAATGTTTATGGACGTGTTAAACATACCATAAGAACTCCAGGTCAAGAGAAAATTGAAAGTGAACGATACAGCCCAAGCGCCAAACAGTTTACAAGTGTTGCTAGGCTTCCAGCCGCACCCTTGATGTTAATAGGGAATATCTAGATATAACATATTTTTCTAGTTAGAGTGAGAAATTTTGATATATTTATGAAAAAATGGGTCAACTCTGGTTATATATTATTGTTGAGGGGTCAACTGGTAAATCTAAAATTTACCACCTAAAGCGTACTTGCAACCTCCGAGTTCTTTTACTTGATAAATGGATATAGTTGTGTAACAATGACTTCCACAATCAATATATAATTTACTTTTTTGTATAAATTACAAAAAGAAAATAATAAAATTGGCGGCTAAGTCCGGCCCGATCTGCTTTGACCCATCGTAAAAATGTATTTGTAATGGCCCACATCTGTTTTGACCTGTCACTCCACCAGACTGACTACTATACCTCCTAATTTGAATTGTTATTGTGATATTAGGTCAATTTGGGTTATATATGTTTATAACACATAATGAATATGCTTATTGTCCTTAGGGCAAGGCGTGTGAACCAGTCACCATTGTCGGTAAACAGTCACCGTTGTTGGTAATCAATGTTCTGTGAATTATTTATGAAATTACAAAGAATGAAAATAGTGTGCCAGTGGGTCAATCTGGTCTGACCCGTTTTGATTATGATCCTTCCCGTTTTGACCCATTAGTCAACCGGCCGACCCACATTACCTCCTATTATTGTAGTACGATAAGAAACATAAGTAAATGATAAAAATGTATTGATGTTGATGTATGTACCTCAGACATTATGATCCATGGGACTGCTCCCATTCCTGCTGAGAATGACGCTATATACAACTGCATTCAATAAAGATTTTAAGAACTTGTACGTTCACAGCTCAGTAATACAAATGATGAGTAATTTACCAATATGCCAGTTACAGCAAGTGCCGGTGCTGCCTCTACTGCGATCTCATAAGTCTGTTGCACAAAATGGTCGTTAGACAACAAAATTTCAAGTGCTAATAGCTGCTCATTAAAAAAAAGGGAAAAAAAAACCCTTAGAGTCGAACACTCTATTTATCTATTTCTTTCGGGACCGACAGAGTAAATATTTTTTTTAAATTCGCTCATGTCTTATGATTACCTTAAAGTAGAATGAAATCGCTGCTAGTAAACAACCCATAACCAATCCAGCGCCAGAAACCTTGAAAATATATATTTGTAAGGCCTCGTCTTAAGAATCATCAAAGATGATAATGGATTATGGTATAGAATACTATAGTTTACCAGTAACAATGGCTTTCTACCGGCTTTGTCTACAAAGAGCGCATTTAAAGCAGTAATGATGACCTGCAAAAATAACAAAAGAACAGAGAATTGACACTTTGTAACAAGTATTTCATCTAAAACAAGCGTGACTTTGAATAAAACTTCCATATAACCTGAAGAATCGCATAGATTATAGTTCCAATATCAGCAGGAAAGCCTGCAGACTCAAAGATACTGCTTGTGTAAAAACAGATACCATTGATTCCTCCAAATTGTTGACAGACCATTAGTCCAACTCCAATCTTCACAATAGAAATTGCCAAAACAAGAAAATTTTAATAATTAAAACTTGAATCATTAAAAAAATAGTATTTTTGGGATGTAAAAAATATGGTTAGCAAGAATTGGTAAAACGATAAACATACTGTGACAGATCGTAAATATCTTCTCTGAAATAAATCGAATAATTTGGCTTTCGGTAGTTTTTGAAGTGTTTCTATATAATCCTATCAATAGTTGGAAGACCTCATTAATAACCCATAGGTTTTATAAAATAATTGAGTAAAAACTAAAAATAAAAAAATAAAAAAATTGAGAGCTTTGAAATGTAAACCTGGATTTCATCTGCCTCCGCGGATACATCACCATCCTTGCCTCTAAGTTTTCTTAAGGCAGCATCAAACTCCTTTTGTTTTCCTATCTTGGCCTGCATACATGCAATATATACTATTTTGAACCTTTTCCCAGAAAAACAAAAAGAAAAAAAAAAACAAAAAAACAACATATAAATACACTGTATAATTATGGTAATTTTACCAGCCATCTAGGAGACTCTGGTACAAAAAACAGCCCGACTAGTAGAACTGCACAAGGAATCAATCCTGCAACCAATCACTGGAACTCATCACCTATAGCAAAGTTCAAGCCTATCTGCAGTCCATTTATTATATATTTTTTTCTTTGACACTAGTGAATATACATAAGTTAGATTGAACTTTTACACCTGTCAATGCCAAGATCCTCCAAGTTAGCACGGTTCCTATGATGAAGGCAACAGACACTCCTGCACAGATCATGAGCTGCAGAATATGTCACGAATAGTTCAGCGACATCTCAACATTTCCGACACTAATTTTTTAAGTGAACAATTTGTGTTTGATATATTGAAGTGGTTGCAACCTGATTTGCTGCTGTTAATGCACCTCTTAAATTTTTGGTGCTATTTCAGCTATGAACACAGGTACCTTACAATACAAAACACATACATATATTGTCAGACTACATATTAAAGTTTAACCAATTTGGACATATTTTGGGCAGACGAACGTACCACATAGGAAAAGACTCCCATTCCAAATCCTGTTGCTAGTCTTCCGATATCCAAAGGCAGAGGCCCCTTCCATAATTAAAAAAAAAAAAGTTAATAGTAATACACAAAAATTGTTTGAATTTTCCATGTCAAGTTTATTATCCAACTTAAAAAGTTATGTACCTGAGCAAAGTAAATTGCTAGCCACCCGACAGTACAAAAAGCAGTTGATATTCTCAACGCCTGTTCCGATTGTCAAGTGATGAATTTGGTTGTCTGAAGTTGCAGTCAAGTAAAATGTGCTCTAAGAATGATGGTTGATAATGTTGAAAATTTCCCTTGAACTTACCCCTTTGCGACCAAAGAAATCGGCCATGGGCCCACTTGCAATTGCACCAATCATTGCTCCAAATGTCAATATTGACCCAAACAAGGAATACTAAAAGAAAGACAATCGAGGTTCACCAATCATCGCACCAAAAATCAATTTTGATTTAAACAAAGAATACAAAGAAGAACAACAATAAAGGTTCGCCAAGCCTTGCAACAAGTATTAAATGCAAAAGACAAACAAGGGAGCCAAACATTTCTACCATAATAATGTATATGTATTGAGCGTTATAATAAATAATTTGACTTCACTTTCTTTTCTTTTTTTCCATATCATGTCCATTTTCTACCTTAGTTTTGTCCGGTTACTAATTTCTATCATGATTATTGGTTGATACAACACTTATCGGCATTTATTTCCTAATTTGATTTGATTTTGCTGTCTGATATAGATTTTCTTCATAATTCCTTTGCTCTGCGAACCCAATCCCCCATTGGTAAGTCGATACCAATGCCAACATATAAGCTTGAGAGTCTACTACTTGTCTCACCAATTGGTTTTATATGAGGGCTTAATGAGGCATGTGCTAGTAAAATGATACTAACAAAACTAACCTCTGCTATTGATAGATTAAGATCTTCCCTGATTGCACTCTGCGTAGGAGATGAGTAACCTGCCTGAAGAGTTAAAATTCAACCAATTCATAAGTAGCAACTTAGCATAAACAAAATTTCTTAATGATATGGGTTCCAAAAAATAATATTATCTCGTCACTTACACATGATCCAAATGCAAAAGAACCACAAACCGCAACAAATGTACTTAAATAAACCATGAAATTATTCTCTTTTTCCATTTTTATCT
The DNA here is from genome assembly GCA_963921325.1 of Logfia minima. Taxonomy (NCBI): domain Eukaryota; kingdom Viridiplantae; phylum Streptophyta; class Magnoliopsida; order Asterales; family Asteraceae; genus Logfia; species Logfia minima. Next base: position 8,198,759 of record OY992775.1, on the reverse strand, counting down.
TGATCTATCAATGGAGCTCTTGTCTCATCTTCAACTGTATTTTCAATTTGCTCCACAACCTTCTCAATGACATCCATTCGAACAATATCTGTAAAACATCAAATAAATAACATCTTAGCAAAACTCAAAGAAATACTTATATTTGCATAAACAACAAAAAAAGCTCTTCAAATTAACAACTCCTCACATAGTCACCAACTGGAGTGAACAGAGCCGAAAATTTAAAAACATTGAAACGAGAACCGAACTGTATATATAGTATAGCCGAAAATTCCTAAACGACACGACTTATCCTATTATTAAATAAATATATAAATAAAATTATACGGTTTTGAGCCAAAAAAATTCACAAATCAGCAGAAAATTTTCAGCACGTTCATTGAACTACAAATCATTATATCTATACGTACAAACAAAGTGAAATAGGAATAAAATGCGAAACCGAAACCTGTAGAATTTGGAACTGCAACTTTTATCAGAAATGAAACAAACAGATTGATACATTGGATACACATAAAAGCTAATAATCGTGTGTTTTCGTACCGATCGAGTTTACCACAGGTGAACCGGAATCGGAATCGAAATCGTTAGGTTTATAATGGAAGTTGAAAGCAAATAAAAAAAACTGTATTATCAGAGTCTACGTAAGTTAAGTAGGTAGCAAATTGTGTGTTTTGTTTGTGGTAAGAATGATGACTGGATATAAGACGGCTGAGTTATTGCCAACTTGTATGTCTAATATTTTTGTATTATAATTCACAAACCAGCTTTTTATCTTTCTATATTTTTGAAAGAAAAAAATATCACTATATTGTTCAATTATCCGTTTTTTTTTTTTTTTTTTGTTTTTTTCTTTTTGAAATAATTGGAAATGATTTGTGTTACTCAGTAATTCACGATGCTAGAGCCTGTCTCTAAATTTTTGGAGGCTGTAGCAAAAACCGACTAATTTTCGAATTAGGCCCTATATCAGCTATAAAATATTTATATAATATATATATATATATTATTATTATTTTTGTTGCGGCTGAATCAACTTTCAAACAACTAGAATGTATTTATTTTGTCCTTGCGACTAACAATCAAATTATATGTATATAGATACATACAAATATATATATTTTGAGGTTCCTATAATTCAGAGTTTTTGAACGGCCGAACACCTCGCCCACTCTCAAAAGGGCATGCATCATGCATAATTGTTTTTTGTAACTTCTTTTGAACAAATGGTCATAACAGTTTTTCTGTAAGTATTTATATTCTTTTTACAAAAGCTCTTGATTATTTAGTAGAATAAGTATGCACAATTTGGAAATATCATTAAACTAATATGTTTATTTGAAAATATCATGAAAGTTTTTTAGCCAAATTTTGACAAATTAGTTGAAAAGTAATTGCATATTTGCAAGTAGGATAACTATAGGATAATTATTGTATCTTTTAACTTTAGCTTTTGTGACTTTGCTCAACGATAACACTAATAACCACTTTGTTAAACAAATTTGAAGTTTAATAGTCTTTAAATTTAGAATAATGATATTGCAAAAGGTTAATCACTTAATAGCTATTATTAAACTGAAACAAGTCTTTATATGGGAAAATGATGTTGTTGGATTTTAATTAATAACGGGTAAAGATGTTTGTTTTTCTAAAAGGAGGATGTTCATAAAATTATACGTCAAATCTATAACTCTTATAAAACATTTAATACTCTCTTTCTTAATATTTAAAAAAGGATATCGAAAATTATTATTTTATCCCTCTTCTTATCCCTTCATTTATTTAATATATAATAATTTAAATTTAAATATCTTATTTTTTCCTTTATATCACATTTTTTAATTTACAATTACAATAATTTATACTATTATAAAAAATCATTTTCATTTAAAAAATAGCAATTATTCTTGCATTCATATACCATTAAACATATATATGTTAACATCAATATTGTGAAATCTTCATCTGCTACTGTGCGCGAAATCTGACGCTATATATATTGATTGGTGGTATATATAAAATGGTAACCGAATTTTATTACCTTTTTTAGCTGTAAACTTATATATATAAAAAGTTAACAATAAATGGGATATTGGTATCTTAAATACTAATATATTCCTTATATTATATTAGAAATATCATATTAGATTTGATAACATAAATATTGGTTCACTTAGTGTGTATTAAGTCAACCACTAACAAGTAATGTAATTGAGATAGGGGAAGGGGGTTCAAATACAATTATTCTCAAATTTAAAGTTTTATTTGATTTAATCAAAAAATAACTTTACAATTGTTCACTGCAGAATTAAGACAAATAAACAAGTCTAAGTAAACAATACTTGATGACTAATTTAACTTCGATAAGTCACTCAGCTTATGGACGTTGATGACTATTAGTGATTCAACACTTCCAAAAAATGTTGTGACAAAGCTCGTTGACAAACATGAGTGACTGCTCAAATCAAAGATCGAAGTTAATACAATTTCTGGAAATTCAATACGTTTGTTGAGGTGGGTACTTATAGTGTCATAAATACTTGAACGGATCAAACCCTAACATGTGTCAACCATATTGATGAAGGTTGAATGTAGCTTCCAATGTTTTGGATGTGATATTACATCCTAGAAATGATATTACTATTGACTCTATTCCTAAGATTAAAAAAAACTAATTTTTTTTTTCTGTAAAGGTAATATAAACAGTTGTACATATATTTACACAAGATATACACAACCGTTAAATTCATTTACGTGTTAACCTTCTTAAGTACATTAGGTATTTGTTAGATCATTGTACTTGCTGGATAATAGCCTTATCCGCTGGTCATACATATGACAACACCACATTCCCCTTCAGTATTGAATTCTCTCTTTTTTTCTTTAGTCTTTGACTACAACAAATGATTTAGATACTATTTATTAGCTTTAGACTTTTGTAACTTTATCTTGGCAGCAAGTTTCATATCAGAGAGTGATACGGATACCACATATATTTTAAGTTACCGAAGGGGTCGCTGCTAACATATGCAACAACCAATAAACTACTTAAGTTTATCTTTGTCTTATATAAATTACTTAAAAGGGGTCCGAGACCAACAATATCCCCTTATTTATATATGAAAAATAAATGAGATAACTCTATAACTTTTTACTCTTTATTCAGACCAAAAATCACTGGATGACACCTGTTTGAAAATCACTCTAATAGTCTAATGAAAATATGGTGCCAAATAAGCTGAAAGTTAGCGTTAACGGCGGTTGTTATCCTAATCACCGCCGTAATCGTCATCGCCGATTACGTCCGGCCATACCCTTACACTTCCCTTGGGATCCAAAGGCTTCATCTCAACCTCAACAGGTTATTCTATTATATATATTGTTATATTATATATCTTCATCATCATCATTATTATATATACGTATAATATGTTAGGAATTTATGATTGTGCTTAACTTTGCCTTCATCATTGTAAGCTTATTGTAGATCGAAGTGTTATGTGTAGTTGTTCATCTTATGATTGAAGAGATTGCATATGATGTGTTTATCTATTTATATATGTAGCATCGACTTTACCTTTGTACTTTCTAATTATGTTATTTTTTATTAGATATTGAAGAATATGGTGTGTTGTGTTTTTTTTTTTTTAGTTTTAGCTTTTAGGGATGTATGCTGTGGATTAATTACTACTTATATATGTACTTTATATGTAAGGGAGAACATGTCACATGTGCATACACTTGTAGGAATAATTTTGAGGTTGAATGTACTTACTGATTTTGGTGACCTTATTTGGTTATCAAATTCTGCTAGATGTTTGATAGTGTTTGCAAACTGCATTCTACAACATGTTGCGTTTATTTTGATTAAAGTGTACAATTCTTTTAGTTGGTTAATCGGTTATTCTATGACTGCATGTGAAATGAAGGACATTAATGCTATTTTCTGCAAGTTCTTAGTTGTACTTAAAAAAGCATGCTAATATGATCAAGATATGTACACACAAGCAAGTGTGAAAGCATGAAAAACAGAACAAATATTTTCCATGTTACCATTTAGAGATGAACAGATGGGTTTTAGTCTGAGCCCTAACTTGAAAAAAGTCTGAAAAAGTTCGGCCTAAAGCCTGACTCGGCCTGGAAGTCCTAAACAAGTTTTATAAAAGTCATGAAAACTCAGTCCAGCCCGGGCTTGGGCCGGGCTAGGCTAAACCCAAAGCCAAAAAAAGCCCGGGCTTTGTACTAAAAAAAATCTAAGCTTTTTTCATTTAAGCACCATCTTTTTCTAAACTAAATGTTATGTATATCTATATATATATATATATATATTTGTTAAGCAACATCTTTTTCTAAACTAAATGTTATGCATATCTATATATATTTGTTTTACATGCACATTAATGACAAGTGATTGAAGACTTTGATATATTGAAATATCTATACTATTATATAATACATTTCAATATTATTTTTTAAGATAGATTTTACGATTTTACCCTTATAATTAGTAAGAGGATTTTAAAAAATCTATAGAAATGACTAACATGCCCCTACATTTATTAAATTATCATTAATACAAGTATTATTAAACTATAAACTAATTAATATGTGACATTTAATTATCATTAATATAATCATTATTAAGCTATAAACTAATTAAGATATGACAATTAATTTTAACTTAAACTTCTCTATATCTATACTATTATATAATGCATTTGAGATATATTTTTTAAGATATAAACTACTACATATGAGAAATTTCGAAAAAGACATAACTTTTGAACCGTTAGTAGTTACAGGACATGCCAATTATGGACGGAATGATTGGGATGAGATGAAAGCGTTTAATCAAAGTTAGGAAGAGTAATTCAAATTTTTGATCAAGTTTTAGGATTATAATGTAACGTACATAATGCTTAATATCAAAATACAAAAAAGTAAACCAAAAATAAAAAATCAAATAGACTTAACAAACGACTCCACAACTTGCAACCTGTCCATTAAGAATTTGAAACCTGGTACTCGCAACTAGTAACCCGACCATCGCGTTTGCAATGACATTTTATGATTTAATTTTAAGTTATTTTGTTACAAGTTTTTTTGAAAAATTGTTAAAAAAATTATTTTTCTCATTTACAAAACAGTATACTTCGTGTATTGTCAATTGGTTTTGGATTTTTAAAATATTTTAAAAAATACAATACTATGTATCAAATGAATGTAAAGTTAATAAAGTGTTCTCGCTGCATTGCGCGGGTATTCTGCTAATATATACTTTATGTTGGTTTAAGTAAGTTATTAGAACCCTTTAGTCTATTAGAACTTGATTGGTTTAAGACCTTGATTTATAAAACCCTTTGTTTTAAATTAAAAGTATTATATAAAAACTATTGTACACGATAATTAATAAATAAAAAATAAAAAAGTCGAGTTTGGCTTTTAAAAGCTCGGGCTAAGCCCGTTCAGCCCGTTCAAACCCTAATAGGTCTAGTTTTTTTTGTTAAAGTTCGGGCTTAGCCCGACCTATGCTTTTTTAGGTCCGGTCTAAACCTAGCCCGAACCCGGCTTTGTGCACCTCTATTACCATTATAATCACTAAAAAGGTGTTTTAAAAGTCCCTGTCTCTGCAATTGTACTTGTGTACTTATGGCTGACTTTACTGTAATCACGAAGTCAGATTGGGGCTGGCAGATGCGGTTGTCCCCTCCGGAAGCATTGTAGAATGTTGTGTAAATAAAATCATGTATTTAAATTTTCACCTCCAAAAATTGATATTTTATTAATTTTAAATCTCAGACCTCTTTTTTGGCATTTCTGGCTTGATCACCTACTATATAAAAAACAGATACTGTATGTTTTTTGTCGATGTATCTTGTTGGTTAACGAAGCAAAGGAATGTGTAATATAAATCTAGAGTTGGTAGAAACACCTTTTTAGGTTTAAGTGCTAAAACGGACTAAACAAACTACGTAAAGTCAACTTTTGCTTTGAGAAAGGAAAAGTGGCAGATGTCATAACGGTGGCTAGACAATAAGCAGCCAAGGGCACAAGGAATATAGTTTCGTGATTATCTTTGGTGGACATAAGAAAATAATGTGATGATTGATAAGGATTTCATAAGATATAAGGAAGGTAAATTATGTTGCAATTGCCATCGGTGGTGCAGGCTAATGAACAAATATCTGATGGTTGAAGTATGGGTGAGTATAATAAGTTGTGCTTTCTAGATCGGTAAGTTTGTGCTCTTATGCGGACGATCAGTGATGAATGGAATATTAAGTTCTGCTTACATGCTCTTATAACACATTTGGGGTGAGTAGATACACCTACAGTTGAAGACTTGATCACTTGAAGCCTTTATCTATACCTCATGCTCATTTATAACATCTATTTGGGGTGGGTTGTTGATGTGCCTGTAACTACACATTATGTGTTAGATGAGTTTGGTTTAACCTAGATGCTAGCTAACACACGAAATTGACAAGCGTACCAATCGTATGATAGTAGATCTTATCTAAGACCGGGTGTCGAACTCGGGGAGCGAGAATTGAGCTTCGTTACTTAGGGGTTGTTTACTTTGTTTTTCGTTGCTTAGTTATTAGAGTTTGATTTGTTTTCGTTCACATCCTAAGTTAGGAACAATTGAATCCAATTAAATGTGTGAATCAAATCATGAAATGATCTTCAATCACTTGATTTTCTACTCAAAGTCCCAAATCGCCCCCAAAAGATAATAGCTAAATCCCTAAACTTTCGGGTTTATAAGGTTCAGATCTGGTGTGCGTCGCGTGCTGCGACCCAACTGCGACCAGGGAGTGATCAGCTTCAGAGAGTCCACTTTTTGAGACTTCGTCGCAGGGCTGTCGCAGGTGCGAACAATTTCGCAGACTGCGACATGGGTGCGACCAGGGTGTGATCAGCTTCAGGATTTGCATTTCTCGCTCCGTTTTGCTCTATTTTGTGCTCTCTTCATTTTCTCTGGTCCGGATCGTTGCCTCATTGGCTACTCAAACCAACTCGAATGGAGCCGTTACTTTATGTTGCTGGTGTTGATATTGTCTTTGCGGACCATGTGCATACTTATGAACGCTCGGTATCTTTCTAATCTTAGGCTAGTTTCATACTTCTATTTAATATTTAAACTCTGACCTTTTTTTCTCATGTAGTTTATTGTTCTTCAGAAACGCGTGTACAATGGCAAATCAGATCCGTGCGGTGCTGTCCATGTGACAATAGGAGATGGAGGAAAGAGAGAAGGTTTACAAACCAAGTAAGTCATGTTTCATGAACCTCACTAATACCCTGAGCACCCTTCTTTTCATATATGCGTGTTCAGGTGGCAATTTGGACCCAGTTTACTTATGAATGATTCAATTTGGGTTCTTACTAACGCTCAAATGGGTAACATAATATTGATAGTTAAAAGGAAACATGAACGTGTTTGTAGTCATATCTTAAACACTACTAATTTATGTACATTTTTAATATATTTAGAGACCAAGTGTTTCGGGTTGACCCAACCTGTTTCTACCTATGAAAAACTAACTGCTTTGACTCAACCCTACCGCCTTTTCTTCCGTTTTCTACAGTGCATTTAAGTTCATATGTCTTTATAGTAACTTCCCTTTCATCATTAACTGCACTAAAATAATTTCACGAAATCTTATTAGTAACTACCACTCACTTGACCCACAATAGATACAAGGACCCATCACCAGAGTGGTCAGAGTTTCGTGAAGCAAGTTTTGGTCATGGTGAGCTCAAGATAGTGAACTCGACTCATGCCTTTTGGAGCTGGCACAGGAACGATGATGATGAACCCGTGAGGTCTGATGAGGTATGGTTAACCTCGTTGAATATTAGTTCGGGATGTGCTGCTAAGGAAAGAAAAGAAGCTAGATAAATACTTTGGTCACTTAAATGGTAAATGTTGGTAGTAAAAGCGGCACTCGCTCTCCATGTATTTACTCTTACTAGTCGATACATGTGTACGTAACGAACAATTAACATCTTATTTCTTGTGTTGTTGCTAGTTATATATATCCGTCAAAAGATTGTTGTTTTTGAAGGTTAACAATTTATATCCTTATATACAGCTTCTCTATTTATAATTTAGTGTGGGTATAAATATGTTTGTATAATATGGAACCGGATCAAGACTCTTTACATTTCATGTGTTTGTATTCTTGTTATAGTTTTAAGTTTTGAAGAACGGCTCATTTTGGCTATTTGAGAAGTCGAAGATTTCAACAAAGATAATAGGGTATAAAACGATATTTTTCGACGTTGTTCATGCAAGAGAAATGTTGATTTTAGAAGATGACATATTTGACAAAAAAAAATAGAAATTTTTTGTCGATTACAATCTTTTGTATGAAGATGCTCTATGATCTTGTTGGTGGCTACGTCCACATGTGCAAATTGTTGTTTTCATATAAACATTTCTAATAAAAAATAATCAATAAGGTTTCGTTATTTACAATACTTGATTTCTTTTGTTTTATTTATTTATTTATTTAAAATGAACACTAAATTTCACATAAAATCATTTAAGGCGGTTACCTGGGTGTGATGTGAAAGAAGAAAGAAGAGGAAATAAAATGGTAGAAAAGAAGGAAAAATACATTTTTTATAAATTTTTAAGTTTTGGATTGGATAGAAATGGGAAAAAGGTATCAATTTTATAACTATTTTAAACTTCATCTTTTCACCTTTCTTTTTTTTTAGTTTTTAGAGAGAAGATATTGAATAATCTTCTTTCAAACTTCTTTTTTCTTTTCTCTCCATAAAAAGAGTTTAAAAATACAATTCTATTTTGTTTTTCTTTTTCGATTTTCTTCTTTTATCTTAAAAGACGGACTCGGGAGCAAGTCAAACTTTGTATTGTCAACACTAATTAACATTAAAAGATGAATTTTTGTATCTTTTGAGTCATTATAAGATGTGTTTAGAGAAAAATATATAGTTTAAATGTGATATGAATCATATATATGAAAAATCAATTTTTTAGAAAAAGATAAAAATAATAACAAACTAAATAAATAAACGGACCTAAAGTGGATGGGTAGAGTAAGAAGCAACACGGCTCAAATTTAGTTGACTAATAGAATTCTGTAATTTCATGCTAGGTTATCTTGTTATGTTGATTTCATCACACTACATGTTTTCAGTTACGATCTATATTGTATTACTACCATTTATCCTATATGATTTTTTTTCGGGTGCCGCCTCCGCCGCTGATTGTAGTGGTGTTCAATATTCAGTTTGAAACTGCTTAATCCGAAGACCGAACGAATAAAAATCGGTATAAAACCAAAGCGAATCTAAAAGACGGTTTTTGGATCGATTTGAACTGAATTCTGAATTCGATTTTCGGTTCGGTTTTGAAATTTTGAATTCGGTTTAATCGAATTCAAATTAGTATAACTGCTAAATTTTGTTTACAGGGACAGGGGTATGTTGGTCATTTTATGTCCTATCTTTTATTTAACTAAAATTTATTTATTTATTTAATGAAATAACCACTAAAATCAATGGTGTGCGTTCCTGTTTCCACCGATTTCACTTGTTTTTGTTGCATTCGATTTTGATTCTACTTACGATTTTGATTCTTTCTTCCTATTTGCATGATTTGTTAGGTTTGAATAAGGATTTATACTCAATTTTTCGTTTTTAGCTTTTAATTTTTTAATTGTGTTTTTTCAGCAATTATGATGAATTCCGGTTCCAATATTTTGTTGAGACCGAATTCAAGTGTTCCTAATTCTACTGATAAATTATTTTTGCTTTTCTTTGTATGTTATATGTTCAAAATGTTGATTTGTAATAATTATAATATCAATTACGATGAATGCTATATATTTAAAGGGTCTTACTGACGGAAATTTTGATGTACTCGACAATTAATGGATCATCAACAAGAATCGGGGGTTGGAGTCTTGCGAGTGAATATTTACATCATTTGCCTCTGAATTCTGCCATGAAGGATCAAGTTGAATTGTGTTTGCTTAAAGTTGTATTTAAAGAGTACAAATAATTTCGAGTCTCAATAATTGCTTAGTTGTATTTCAAGAGTAATGTACAATCAATAAATGCTCATTAATAATTATTTGTCATTTAGTGATTGTGTACAGTGTGCTTAGATAAATTAGATCGGTATTCATTTGGGTAGTAATTGTCACTGTTGTAATGCATTTTAGTATTGATGTTTTTTGTATTGTAAGTTGATTAGGGAATGTCCTTAGTCAACTGTTGGAATTCTTGTTTGTTTATAAGTTTTGAGATTTATATAATTTTCACCTTTCAAAACAAAAACAAAAAAAAAATATGTTAGTCTAAGTCTGTGCGTACAGACTGATAAAGTACATGCTGACTTTGTAATTAACTTAGTTTGAATGGCTAAGTCTGTGTGTGTACAATTATTAAATGTTCAGTAATTAATATTTGCACATAGTAATTGTGTACAATTATTAAAGTAATGTGTGAAAAATATTAATTATTGAACATTTATTAATTGTAGATACACAAGATTATTGTGTGATAAATCTTAAATACTGAACATTTAATAATGGTAGATACACATGCTTAGCTATTCAGACTACATTAATTATAAAGTATGTCCATGTACTATCTCAGTATATGCACACAACATTGACAATTTCTACCCGAATGAACACATATCTTATTTCTTACGTACATCTTCCAAACATATTTGTTTATTGGAAGTAGTCTCATCTTTCATGACTCACTTAACCAAACAACAAATCAATATCCACCACACTACAATATACAAATTGAGTCTAATAGACTGAGAGCTTCCACAGACTGAACACATAGTTAAAATATATAACATTCATCATTATAAATGTTATCACTATTACAACTCAAAATCATCACCACGTAACATAAAACTAAAGGTAGAAGTAGAAGTAGGAACATGTAATATTACTGATTGATCCCTACAGATGGAGTTAATTACAAATCAGTATGAAAATTATCAATTTTTTGAAATTCAATGATGAATGATGTATATAATTCGATTACTTTCTTATTTTTATGTAAGGAAATTGAATATTTTGAAACTCAGTAATCAATCCACGATGAAGTTGTGATGAATTCACAACTTTTGAAATCAATAATTAGATCTTCGATTTAGAAAATTGAAATCCTATTTTTTCGTTTGGAATCCTAATTGAACACTCTCGTATATATGTATATATATTATATTAAATTATTAGATAAATACGGATAAAAATTCGGCACATTAAACACTCCTTTACATATATATATTATGAGAAATGATCCATAGAGAAGCTCCAAATCTTGAGAAAGAATGAAACAAATTTCACCCCTTGATTTTTTCATAAATAAATGTTTATAACATTCATTTGTGATGAATGTTAAATTTTGAAATCATTTGTGATTTTTAAAATTTATTTATGATGAAATCAAGGGTTGAGATTTATTTCTCTTCTTCCTTTTGATTCTCTTTTGATCCCCGCCCTATCTATTATATTATATTATATTATTTATTATTAAATCATTAAATTACTAGATAAATACTGATAAAAATTCGGGTTTATAAACACATTTGGGCCGCCATCTATACACGCGCATCTGGGTTTCTCAAAATCACGCACACACGCACAGAATCACGGATCGATCTGGTTTCTCAAAATCTCTCACACACGCACATACTTGGGTTTCTTCAAGGTTTGCGATCGTTTTCAATTTCGATTTTGATTATGTTCAATTGTTCATTCTTTAAATTCGAATTTGATTTTGATTGTGATGATTACGGTATCTGGGTTACTTGTTCAACTGTTCATTCTTTATTTATGTTGTGGATTATTGATTGTTACATGTTACATATTATTTATGTTGGGTAAACAAACGTGTTTATTGATTGTTCCTGTCACTTTGATTATTGATTGTTTAGCCCTTGTCTGGGATTATTGATTGTTACATGTTACATGATCAAAATGTATGTTCCTGACTTCCTGTTTCTGACTTCCTTTTATTTATGTCGGGTTTATGGTTACTTGTTCCTGTTACTTGTTCTTTGCTGACTTCCTGAACAAGTATTGGTTTATGGGTTTTGATCACTTGCTGACTTCCTGTTACTTGTTCATTGCTGACTTTTTTATTTATTTCTGTTGGATTTATAGTTTGTTTGCACTTTAAATTCCAAATGTATGTACTTTGTATGGTAGATTTCTACATATTTTGGCTTTTTTTTGCTACTGGTTAATTTGGTTAAATTCTGATTTTTTATAGTTTTTTGGTTTTAACCGAACCGAATTCAAATTCGGTTTTCGGTTCGGTTTCCAAATTTGGACTCGGTTTTCTGTTTTGCTCCCAAAAGTTTCAAAACCGAATAAACCGAGAAAACCGAACTGATGAATACCCCTAGGTGAGTTTGTGAATTTATGATATTTGACTTCAAAGTTCAAAACTGAAAGTTCAATTTTTCATTTTGGAATAGTAGGGTGCATGATTAGGGTTTAATCATGATGTTATTAATCTTAAAATTGTATATCTAGGGTTAGATTTGAAATGGCAGACAATGGTTCAGTGAATGAAGATACCAAAGATCAAAATACTTCGTCTTTGGAGATCATTAACACCGATGTATCGGCCGATGAATTATCTAGAGAGCTTCAAGATACACTCACTCTTTCACAAAGGCATAAGTTTTGGGAAACACAACCCGTAGGTCAGTTTAAGGATCTACGGGATACTAGCCTACCCGAAGGCCCGATTGAACCTCCTATGCCAATCTCTGAAGTGAAACAGGAACCTTATAATCTTCCCAATCTTTACGAGTGGGTCACTTGTGATATGGATTCTGAGGAGACGTGTGCTGAGGTATATAACCTCCTTACGAACAATTACGTGGAAGATGATGAGAACATGTTTAGGTTCAATTATTCTAAAGAGTTTCTTCGGTGGGCCCTTCATCCTCCTGGTTACTATAAGACCTGGCATATTGGCGTTCGTGTGAAAAGTTCGAAAAAGCTCGTGGCTTTTATTACTGGGATTCCTGCAAGAATGCGGGTTCGAAGTGATATTGTTAGCATGGCAGAAGTTAATTTCTTGTGTGTTCATAAGAAGCTCAGGTCGAAAAGATTGGCCCCTGTGATGATCAAAGAAGTCACCAGGAGGGTTCATTTGGAGAATATTTGGCAGGCTGCTTATACAGCAGGTGTGGTTCTTCCCACCCCGATAACTTCTTGCCAATATTGGCACAGATCTTTGAATCCCAAAAAGCTTATTGATGTTGGGTTTTCACGGCTTGGCCCGAGAATGACAATGAGCAGGACAATGAAGCTTTATAAATTGCCTGATTCGACAGTTACACCTGGTTTCCGAAAAATGGAGCTTCGTGATGTTCCTGCAGTGACCCGACTGCTTAGGGCTTACTTGATGCAGTTTGTGGTTGCACCTGACTTTGATGAACTCGATGTGGAGCACTGGATTCTTCCAAAAGAGGATGTTGTCGACAGTTTTGTGGTTGAAAGCCCCGAGACTCACAAGATCACTGATTTCTGCAGTTTTTATACACTGCCATCATCAATTCTTGGTCACCCGACTCACTCAACTTTGAAGGCAGCTTATTCTTACTATAATGTCTCAACCGAAACTCCTTTACTTCAGCTGATGAATGATGCTCTTATCGTGGCAAAACAGAAGGATTTTGATGTTTTCAATGCATTGGATGTGATGTATAATGAAACTTTCTTGAAGGAGTTGAAATACGGGCCTGGTGATGGTAAGCTTCACTATTATCTGTATAATTATAGGATTAAGCATATCTTAAGACCATCAGAACTTGGGCTTGTACTTTTGTAATTTCAGAACTAGTAGAATGCTTTTGGATTATGTGACTGATTTTGCTGTTTTAGATTTTGATCAATATGTACTTCGGTTGCCAATTTGAACTTATGAATCATAAACACTTTTGTTTCTCTATCCATTTGAAGTGACTTCAATATCCACTGTTTTTGGCATCTATTGGTTTTGAAAGCCAAGGGAACAAATATTTCAGGTAAGTAGCTGGCTACTTTAATGGTTTGGGTCCTATACGGTTAATGAGCCATAAATGTGTGGGTTGTGTAGGTTGAGAAGCAAACGACCCATTTTAAATTGAGGAATGCTACATTCACTAACAAGTTACAAACAAACTCTCACAACATGAGGTGGATCAATGAGATGAAGTGAGAGAATCATAAAAGAGAAACAAACTTAAATTGTAATTGGTTAATCTAACTTTCCGCATCATGTTGTGAACTTTATTTTGTGAAATGGATGTGGCCTTAAGATTCCTCTTTTAAATTTACTTTGAAGTTTAAAAGGTTGTCACTTGTGTATTGATTTTGCAACCAAGCCATATCTTGGATGAAATGCCTCATTTGATAATTACCAATGCTAAACGTACTTAAGACTTCATGCTTTCATTCATGTTTTAACACATATTATATGTACCTTCTCAAATCTTCATTTTCAATTTTATGTACCGATCATATATTTAAGCAAACATTCAGATATATTTATTAGACACACACTATTTTCTATAATACTGTACTTCCAACAGGTTAAAGATTTTAATGATGAATGGTTATATTCATGAAAGACAAATTACTTGAAGTAAAAGGAAGTTAAACTAAATTAACATGGTGTTATTTTGTTCAGTTTAACTTCTTTTTAAATAAATAATACTATTCAATTATCCTTATAATAATAATTATCAAAGAATGTAAAATATGTGGGTGTACTCTGACCATTTCACCCCTTATATATAAACACACTCACCTAAGTGAGAAATGTGTGCAATTTCTAAAAATCCTTCTAGTTCCATAGATTGCAAAGTAATAAAAAGATGATGAACATCACTATAAACAAATCATCAACAATTCCTCCTTCAAAGACTACACCAGATTCTTCTAAGCAACTATGGACTTCAGATTTGGATCTTGTTGTTGGTAGAATCCACATTGTTGCTGTTCACTTCTACAAACCAAATGGATGTGTAAAATATTTCGATTCAAGCATCATGAAAAAGGCACTTGGTGATGTGTTTGTCTTGTTCTATCCAATGGCAAGGCGATTGGATAGAGACGAGACAGGTAGGATTGTGATTAATTGTAGAAGAAGTTTGTGTTTTAAGTTTGTTATTAGATTTTACTGATTTATATATTGGTTTTTATTTCATTTCGGCCTTTTTTGTCTTGTTGTTTAGAAGCTGATTTCTAACCCAAGAGAACTTTAATCGGACATGAGTTCGTCTGGGTTAAAGTTTTCTAAATGGCATTATGGCCCACTAATTTTAACTGTTCTGGCAGTCATACGTGGCACAAGAAATTTGTGAAGATATAGTCACCCGATCAGTAGTCTTTCGCCTATCATTACCTTTTTGTTTGTCTTGTTGGCTATAATCAAGAATTAGGAGTTGGATGGAGCTACCGTGAACATGTAAAAAAGAATCACGAACTTATGAACGAAGACATGAATTCAGACCGATTATATTGTTTTTTATTATTATTGATGTGACTTACCATTTTTTAATTAATGTAATTTTTATTATTAATGTAATATATATATATATAATAGGCTTTGAGCCCGTGCGATGCACATCCGTTTAAAAAATACGATTTCAAACAGTTTAATAGATAACTAATGTGTCAAATATAGTTTCAACATGTTAAGGTCGATAATGATTTAGGTGGTTTGAAGCATTATAATATCATGTAAACATACAAACTTTATAAATTTACAACCTTTAAACTTCAAAAATCACAATTAATCTAACATGCTAAGATAATACAACATTAGTATTGTTACTATTAAAACTAATAATTTACGCTTCTTAAAGAAATTGTGAAAAAGAAGAATCACTTAGTATTGAAATAGTTTAACAACGTTGAACTTATACCTTACGATCAACCAAAGTTTTTCCTAAATCAAGACATAAAATTTCATCTCAAAACTGATTTTCTCATTTTCAATAAAAACGATTACTTGTTCTCAACGGTATACAACATGTATGTCAATAAAAGTAGTCGTTTGTGACCATGTCAAACAAGATATTCAAAATGTGAATCATATTACCAATAGACTGTACCCAACATCAACATAAAATATGATGCGATTGCATAACTACTAATAGTAAAATCCAGGCATTGAAATTATTACGTAGTAAATTAAGCATAGGTTGCAAGAGTTCAAAAACCACATGTAGACAATGGCTGACAACATTTAAAAAACCGAATAACCATAATTATTCAAAACTCTTCATCATCAGTTTGGGTTAAACTGTAAGGGGTGAGTTCAAATAAGAATGACAAAAAAGTAGAGAATTGGAGAACCAATATGATCGCTTCATTTTATTACAAAACCTATTTCCACTTTAACTTTTAAAATTAAATATCTCACAAATCGTATGTCAATAAATTATAAAAAATTACATATCGGAATCAGTGTTTTTGTAACTTTAATTAGAGATCCCACAAGCTATACCTTCGAAGATTTTTTTTTTTTTGCTGGGTATTATAAATATAATCACATGTGATTTATGATAAAAAGTTAAAATTGGTACACGATTATTTATTCATGGTATACTTTCATTAACATGTGATTACAACTTAATATTTATTCACATGAATAATATAAATATAATTTTAAAAATTACGTTTGTTTTAAGCAAAAATCACATGTGATTGTTGGTTTGATATTTAATCATATATGATTTGTCATATAATCATATATGATTTGGTAGATAATCACATATGATTTTCAATTAAAAAATGATCTTTCATGATTAATTTACCGATATATGATAATTCATATATTTAAAATCACATGTGATTGGAGATATAATCGCGCGTGATTATTATTTAATGTTTAAATCACATGTGTTTTAATATTATAAACTTTTAAAATTCATTAAAAAATAGGAAAAAGAATTCGTCGAAAGTATATTATATGATATCTCTAATTAAAGATAAAATGAAGCTGATCCCAATGATGTAATTTTTATAATTTATTGATGTACGGTTTGTAAGATATTTAAATTTAAAGGAAAAGGTGGAAATAGGTAAATTGAGGTGACATGGAGGATTAGATGACAAATAATCACTTAATTAGTAAGAGATTGCCACATAAACTTAGTCCCTAAGAGATTGACACATAAGCTTTTTAAACCTTGTCTTATATATATAGATAGACTAGGCATTGAGCCCGTGCGATGCACGTCCGTTTAAAAAATACAGTTTCAAACAGTTTAATAAATAACTAATGTGTCAAATATAGTTTCAACATATTAAGGTCGATAACGATTTAGGTGGTTTTAAGCATTATAATATCATATAAACATACAAACTCTATACATTTACAACCTTTAAACTTCAAAAATCACAATTAATCTAACATGCTAAGATAATGCAACATTGGTACTGTTACTATTAAAACTAATAATTTACACTTCTTAAAGAAATTGTGAAAAAGAAAAATCACTTAGTATTGAAATAGTTCAACAATGTGGAACTTATACTTTACGATCAACCAAAAATTTACCTAAATCAAGACATATAAAATTTCATCTCAAAACTGATTTCTCATTTTCAATAAAAAAACGATTACTCGTTCTTAACGGTATACAACAGGTATGTCAATAAAAGTAGGTGTTTGTGACCATGCCAAGAAAGATAATCAAAAGGTTAATCATATTACCAATAGACTGTACCCAACATCAACATAAAAATATGATAGGATTGCATAGCTACTGATATTAAACCCATGCCTTGAAATTATTACGTAGTAAATTAAATATAGGTTGCAAGAGTTCAAAAGCCACATGTAGACAATGGCTGACAACATATAAAAAAACCAAATAACCAAAATTATTTAGAACTCTTCACCATCAGTTTGGGTTAACCCATAAGGGGTGAGTTCAAATACGAATCACAAAAAATCTCACGAATCGTATGTGAATAAATTATAAAAATAACATATTCAGAATCAGCGTTAAAAATAGGAAGAAAAAAAATTCGTCGAAAATATATCATGTGAGATCTCTAATTAAAGATAAAATGACGCTGATTCTAATGATGTAATTTTTATAATTTATTGATTTATAGTTTGTAAGATATTTAAATTTAAAGAAAAAGGTGAAAGTGGGTAAGGTGAGGTGGCATGAAGGATTAAATGACAAATAAGCATAAATCCTAAGAAATTGACACATAAGCTCAAATTAATAGGAGATTGACACATAAGCAATCCAAAACCTTGTTTTATATATATAGATAGATATTTTTATTATTATTATTATTGTGTTTTAAAAATGTAAATGTGTTTGTGTTAATAGTTAAAAAATTACGTGGTTCTGAAAAGTTTAGTTCTTCAGTTATTATAGGCAGAGTTCATTTCTTGTCTTTTCTTCAGTCATTGTGCTGATATATTGTTGATGTGACAGTCAGTTCTTCAGTTTTAAGCTGCATTATAGAGAATATCTTATCCTGTCGATCAATACGGGTGTTGAATATATACATTCTGGTTTTGTTACCTAGAAACCAGAGGGATTAGATGAAGATGAAGAATTAACGAAACAATCGTTTGACTTTGGTTTGTTTTTTCAAGTTCGTCGTGAAAAGAAAGTGAAAATAGTAGTTGAAAATTTATTATTATTATCATTATTATTATTTTATATTTTATTTATTTTACATGTCATTACCTATTTGTTCTTAATTTGAGAAATGAAAGGAAACTATCCGGTACACGTGGACTATCATCTGATATACGTGTTACTTTTGCACTTTTTCATACTATGAATATCAGATTATTTATAAGGGTTAAAGCATTTTGTCACCATCCTACTCTCCCTCATTTTCCGAGATCACCATCCTATTCATTTTAATACTAATGTCACCAACATCATTGTTAATCAATAACGTTAATGATTAATTTGCAATCATAATTGTGTAAACACATGAAGATTACTTCAAAAAATTACCAAACTTTATTTTCATAACCTAATATTGGATATAAAATTTATATAAAATTTTGGGAATTTTTGTAATTATATTTTATTTATTCTCAATTTATTTCCAAAATGCGATGGAAATTCAAATAAAATATAAAATGTTCATGAAAAATTATGAAAGTTTTACCATCTCAGTTTCTAATTATTTTAAAACTTTTGTAAAAATGTCAAGTCATTTGGAGCAATAAAACCCGATTTTCTAATATTTTAAGATTAAAAGCACACAAATTAAAATAAATACTAAAAAGAATTCAAATTATATAATTTTTGTTTTGGGGTGTTATTTATTGATATAAACACCTCATAAAAAGTTTCAATAATTTTTGGCCTTGGGAACAAATTTTCATGATTAAATACTCCATTGTAATAATAGTTTTATATTAAATTAAAGAAAATATATAGGGACTTAGAAATTCTCAAATTTTTACAGAAAGTTTTTATCCAATATTAGATTATGAAAATAAAGTTTAGTAATTCTTGAAACTCATATTCATGTGTTTACACAATTATGATTGCAAATTAATCATTAACGTTATTGATTAACAAATATGTTGGTAACCTCAACAAGTAACTAACATGTATGTTGGTGACATAGTATTAAAATGAATATGATGGTGATCTCGGAAAATGAGGAAGAATAAGTTGGTAAGATATGCTTTAACTCTATTTATAATTATATTTTCAAACAATTAAACATTTAATATATCATTTATCACGTATCTAACTTTGACGTTTGACAAAACTAGACCTTAAGATACCTTCAACTAAAAATGATACACTTTAATTTGTGGATAATGATGATTCCTGGAAATCGTTATATCATCTCATTGTTTTAGAAAAAGACAACACAAATCTTAATAATATAGAGTCAAGTATTACTAGATCTTATATTTTCATAAATTCAGATCTCATATCAGTAAATTAGCTTTTAATGAGATAATATTTCAAGGATTACATTTCAAGAACATAAGCATTTACGAGAAAAGAGAAATTACATTTAAAAAAAATGTATTTCTAAAAATTAAATAAAGAAAACTATTAGAATTATAACTAGTATCATTTTTTTTCTCCCTCTCCCCCACTTCCGCTCACTCTCTCTTTCACCTTCAACAAGATGACGCCTCCGCCCATCATCAGTCACCACCGCATGTTGCCGTCACCCACAAACTCTTTTCTTTGTTTTGGAAAGTAACAAATTCTTGAAAATTTTATTTTCAAAAGTTCATTTATTTCATTTCAGATCCAGAATAGGAGAATTTCAGCACAAGAGATTTCGATCCCGTCATGAGTACAAATATACATGGTTGCATAATGTAAATGACGTCCAGTTGTTGTTGTACCCCAAAATGGGGATCAAATCTTTGATGTTTACTTACCAAATTAATGAAAATAACCCGATTATCATAGTTAAACCAACATCTGAACCCACAAGGGACATTTTTTTACAAGCCATGGCATAAAGCCATATCGAAAGCAACCAACATCGAATCCACAAGGGACATTTTTTTCAACTTACGACATAAAGCCATATTGAACTGTCAATTTTAAACAAATTTTGGCAAACAAACAAGGGACGTTTTTACAACCTATGACATAAAGCCATATTAAAACCGTCGATTTAAATACTTAACCGTCAATGGTTGATACTTAAGCATAATCAAACAGTGCATTTACTATATCATTATTTATTTGATACTTTCTAAATGGTTGATATTTGGTTATTGACTTAACCATGATCAATTGAAATATATAATATATTGTTGAGTCACTAGTCACTATCCAAGCTAGTCACTGGTACAACATCCTCTAGAAATGATGAAATCAATATAGAGGAGATTGTTGTGTCTACTGGTTGCTGACCAACTTACTCATTAGAGTAACTTTCATTAGAAATGATGAAGTCAAAACTCCCGAAATATGAGTTGGGTCGATGATCGCTGGTCAACCTAGTCACTAATATTGAAGACAATGAGATAGCTCCGGTTGCTAAAGAAGAAGATCACTGCTAAGTGAGCAATCTCAAGTATGTGTATTCTGCTCTCTGATGAGTAGAAGAGATTAAGTCACTTACGCAATCCATAAATACTACCATTGTAGAAGAATAAAAGGTTGTCACTTGAAGATATCAAGTCAAGTCACTCTACAATAGCACGTTAGCTCGCAGTGAGTGGAAAAACTTCTTACTCTTCTAGGAATCTCAGTAATAAAGGAATAAAACCATCATTCAAGTTACAACTTAGTGTGACGTGAGACTTAAATGTGATTGGTGGAAAACAAACACACGAAAGATGTATGATTAGAAGAGGACCACATAATAATCCTCTTTAACCATTTGTCAGTTAGAAGGAATCAAATCACTGTGATACGTGTCATTCTATTTCCTAGAATTCAGGAGATATTTACGGGAAATATCTTTTTCTCTAAATAGAGTGACATATTGTATTTAGACGATTACTGATTTGTAGCTCTTATTTGAATTTATTCATTGATAAAGTTTGTCTAACTACAAATTAGGGTCAGTGAGTAATAGTCATGTTATTCTTACAGTGAGTGTTACAATAACTTGTAATTATATTGAATTAACATTTAGCTTTGACTTGAGTTATTCCGCATTCAATATATTGATGTAATTTGTGATTAATAAATCATCATTTTGTCTATCAGGGTTCTTGTTACCGACCTTTATATTTGCAACATATACTCTGATTTATTATACAAGTGTTTTAAAATTACTAATATATGTTAAGAAATTTAAAATACAACAAATAACGAGTTAAATTGTATTCACCCCCCTCCCCCTCTCTACAATTCAAACTATACGTTGTAACTCCATATTACTTAATTCATAAGTAATACTTGGTACTAACATATATCTATACTTATTTATAAAGAATTTATCATATATTTTAACAAAGTGAAATATGATATGCGAAAGTGAAAAGAAATGATATTACTATTCAACGATAACATACTATTAAGGAACATTTTATTACATGTAACAAATATGGATAAGTTAGTTGTGACCGCCGCATTACACAGATAATATATTAGTTCATGATTATTTATTTCCTAAAAATTCCAAGTCAATTTTTTTTAAATATAAAGACAAAACTAATATTTATTTAATATATCTTAAATTTCAAGAAAAATGGTTGTAAGACGACAAAAGTAAAATGGAGTACTATTTCGGTCAATTTAGGATAATATTTGACTTAAGGATTGCTTCTTAACCATATATCAAATCAGAAATATAAAAATCCTAACCAAAGTTGAATACTCTTTCATTTTCCATATCATTAGACTTCTACGGTAAATAAATGCATACCTGATACTTTTATAGTATTGACAGCGGCCGACAAACACGAACACATGAAACATATGGTCACTTAGTTTTATAAGAAACAGATTCCTGTTGTTTATTTTAATAAATTCAAATGTGAAATTTAAGGACGATATATAATATTGTAACTTGTAAATATCACAATGTGTTAATAAAAGACCAAAAAGGAAAACGATAGGAAGCCAAACGACACTTTCTTTTACGAAATAATTATCAAAATTAGGTACTCGACAAATTTAATTTTCCAGTTTCAATCATAATTTTTGTTAAAATTTCTTCCATTATCTTGTCAATTATTAAGTACTAGTATTTGTACTCGCACAATGCAACAGAGTGATGACGGTGTTTGATGACGGTAATGATTTAAAGGTTTGATGATAAAATCGATGGTAGTATTTATGATTTGTTTTCAACATGTGGATCGTATTGTTTATACGGTGTTATAGAGAAATTGGGTATTTTATAGCAGGGATAGAAACTTTGTTGAAAACTTGAAATGAATAATATATAGAATGTGAAACGGTGAAATTCTAAAATAGATGGTCAAGTGTTGACAAGTTATGGTTAATTTATAAATTTTGTATTTAATATTATTCGGTAAGTAAGCTAATATTTTTTGTTTCATAATAGATTCGAAGATTTTAATGTTAAGTTTAATAATTTTGATTGTCGAGAGATTTAAGACTAAGACAAAAAAATATAAATGTTTTATATGTAGTAGTAGATAGGTTAGAGAAGAATAATAAATAAATTATAGGTACAATTATACTCAAATTATGCAAAAGTTGCAATATATTTTTCAAATTGTGTTATATTGAAGAGAGTGGAGATGTGTTATTTATAGATAGGTTATTATGGTTCAATTTTAAAATTTTAAATTAGACCTCATATCAAACGAAGTCGAATTGAGAGGAGATATGTTACTTACCCTTTTGATAGTAATGAGATTAGTAAGATGAGCAAAACATTAATCTCCCATATTCATATATAAGTTTGTAAGGACAACATACAAATGCTTTAAAAAAGTTAATGATGATAATAATTATTAATAAAATAATAACAATAAAAAAACTTTAATAACAGTAATAATAATAATAATTCATCACTATACCTTTAGTTTTTCTTCACAACTATGATTATAGCTTTATAAGATGGTTTGTGTTAATTATTAAGCACCAAAATAATATATGCACTATGAAACTGAGTATGATATATTATTGTAATTGATAATTTAATTTAATGATAATTATATATTGTGTTTATTATTTTTTTATATATTATGAATGATGATAAATTGATAATAATAGTTTAGTCCGTAAAGTTAGAAATTCAAAATAAAAATTAAAAGTAAAACTATGAAAGGGCTAAAGTTATTTAGATATAAAAGTTAAAAGTTTTTAAAAATGTTAAGTCCTAAGATTTCAATAGATAGAATATAAAAATGCGGTTTATGTAGTATATATATATTATTGATAAACAAAGTTTATCTATTTTACTTCAAGTGTTACATTAGAAGCTTATTCATGGATTGTTGGTATCGCGTCACTTTTAAAAGGTGCTTTTTATCTAACTACTAGTTCACGACAAATGTTTAACGATATGACAAATCAAAGTTACATATAAAAACACATATAAATACAAGACAAATATTTATCAACTTGTCGAACTTTTTTTTTTTTTTTTACTAATACGCTACCAGTATTCCAAACAAACTTCAACCTTTAAAATTAAAGAGTGTAAAATATAAATTATTTCCATGTTTTTCATTGTCTTTATTTTCACGTATAATTAAAAGAAGATATTATAGAGAAATTTAAACCCTTCGTTGTTTTCTACTCTTTACGATTCAACGATCTTAATTTTTTTCTTCATATAATTACACTTTTGGCCCCTTAAATATATGATATATTTATTTATAATTAAAAAAATATATTAAATATTTTATTCATTTATAAAAATTAAAGAGTCTATAACCTATATAAACAATTCAGATATGATATTTTATTCATTTTATTAAAATTAAATTTGTCCCGCGTTATAGCGGGTCTATAAACTATAGAAAAAAATTAACCTTATAAAAATTAAATTTGTCCCGTGTTATTGCGGGTCTATAAACTATATAAAAAATGGCCACATTATTTTATTAATTTATAAAAATTAAATTTGTTCAACGTTATCGCGGGAATATAAACTAGCAACGATCAACATTTCTTTCTTATATTTGTTTAAATTAAAAAGGTGGGCACAATATAAAAAAATTGAATAAATATTTTATTTATTTATAAAAGTTAAATTCGTCGTGCCTTATCGTGAGTCCCGTATTATCGCAAGTTTATAACCTAATTTAAATTAAATTCAAATGACTACCATTTGAATCATTTATTCCAACCAACTTAAAATCTGATTTAGTCCTCATAATCTTATCCATATGGAAATAGACTCTCCACCCTTTCCAACGATACAAGCATCACCCAAAACATAGTTACGGTTGATGTTTTATGAACTTTTTGAAATCACAACTTCTCTTCATACAAGCTAACGAGTTTTAACAAACATTAACCCAATTCAACTCGGCCTAAAATTAGCATCTTCATAAACAACTTATAACATTTTAATATACTTTGAACCATTGGAACGACTAGACATTTTTGAAAATCAATTTCTTTATAACTATTATTACAATTACAATGAGTTTTTACATCAAAAATCTTTCAAATCACCTCTAGTTCATCTTCTCCATGACACCATAAATTCTTAATGATTTTAAACAAAATTTGACTTTAAATCAAAATACTTATCCTTAACAGATTTAGACAATAACAAATCTATAACAACTATTTTGAGAACTACTATCATAATTTTATCATCATTCTAAAACAATTTACCAAGTCAAAGGTTTAATCTCACTAATAAGGTGTATATTTCATGAACCCTAACCTCTTGAAATTAATCAAAGAATTAAGAACACATACCTTTCTAACTTGAAATGAAGTTAATAACTAGTATACTACTTTGAATCTAGCTTCAATTTGGTTATACTCGCCAAAACCGCCACCCTCTCCAGATTAAAAATTCTCATATTAGTATAATTATTTAACTAATTTTCTTTCTTAACCTTAAGAAACCTCCCGGAGCAATTTAGGTCCCTCGTATTCCTTTTACACTTTCGACTTCCAGTTCATAATTCCCTAAATTAGTCCTAACCTTTATTTTAATTTTAATTATGATTATTAATTATTATTATACATAATATAACATTGTAACTTCCAGACATTTAAACATGATTATAATTAATCAAATGGAATATAATTTCATATATGAATACTTTAAAATCCGGTATGTTACTATATGTATGTTACCGACTGATGTGCTAAGAATTGTTGATGTTGTATTTTATATGGACTTTTTTGTTAGAAAAGAAAAACAAAAAATAAAATAAAACATGTTACCTACTCAGCAAGTAACTCGAAACATACAATACAACTCGAAACATACAATACTTCTTTTTACATGTACACTATATGTAATAGACGATATGAAACTTCAACGCATACAATATCAAAACGTCCAAAGTTTAATACAGAATGAGATTGTAAACTCTACGAACTTAAAAATAGCATTATTGAGTTACCTTTCATCGAAGTAATAGAAAATACTAAAAGAAATTGATTGAAATGTGCTATGAACAAATTTTCTAAAAACGAGGTTACCTTAAAATAAAATCAACAGTACCGTTTTAACCTTAAAGAGAGTTATATATTTTACTTCAGCTCAGTAACTTGGGGCGTTCTGACACTGCAACTAAACCAAACCAATTTATGACTTTTGGTATTTTCATTTACAAAAACCGAACCAACTAACCTAAATGATTTAATTCAGTTGTATATAGGAAAATCATTAGTTTTTTGGTTGTTTACTACCCCTAAACATTAACTTGTTGACTTTATTAAAAAAAGTCTCGTATTTAATACAACTGACTCTTGAGGTTTGACAAAAGGGATCCTAAGTTTCGTCACGTTCAGTGAACTGAAATGACGCACGTTTACTTACGTAGCCTGCGAGTGTACACATTTCCAGATGGGCCCATCAAAAACAAAACAAACATATATATTCATCATTAACCCCAACTACCATGACAAAGTACATTGTTATTTCTTTCTCATTTTTATAGTTTAGATCAAATACTTTTCAAGTATGGAAAAACCATAAACCATAAATAAAATAATAATAATTTATTTATATGTTATGTTTGACACGAAATTTATGAAATGTCTTAAGAGTTTGAATTTATATTTTGTAGACTAGAAGTTCTAGTTAAAAGTGTTGTTTGATATATAAATAAGTTAAAAATATATTGACAAATAAACTATCTGAAATAACTTTTAAAAGGAGTTTATTATGAAAACTTGAAATCACATAAATACTTTTTAGTTAACTATCTCCAATTTTGTAATTATGTCGTTATACAATTTTAACTCTAGTTGCAACTAGTTTCTTTAACTTTATATTAAACAAAAGTTACATTCTTCGACTTCAGTTATAAGTTTCAACTTTTATATTATTCTTTTTATTACTAGTTAGTTTTATCGAACATACAAATAATAAAAAAAGGAATAAAATATCCTTTTTATTAAGCAACAACATTATATACAACGTACATAAAGGTTATCATTACATAGCAAAAATTGAATTTTCCGAATTTTGTTTGAAGTCGAAAATCCAAAAGTTATCTATAAGCGTTTTGATATGTGTTTTGAACATGAAAGAAATTAGGTAGATGTGTCATGATTATGCAGATAATATAGTAGACAAATATCTACGTATGTATGAATTCTTAGACTTCAAGATGAAGTATCTCTCATGAGTCAGAAGTCTCATAACTATGCAAACTTTTTTCATGTTTAGGGAAAATATTTTAAATGACACTTAATATATAGTTTAGTCATATTAAATTACTCTTTAGTCATATTAAATTACTCTTTGATACTTGCAAGTTAATTTCTGTCTAAATTATTTTCTTATTATAGTATAATAAGAAGTCATAGAGTTTTATATTGATATATGGTCATGAGTTTAAGGTTATATAGTTAGGTGATGCAATTTCATATATTTGAATGAAGACTACAATTACTTTCGACCAATAAGTCATACATCGAAGAGTAGTGTTATATATAAGTTTTCGTAGATATTGTTAAAATCAAAATATCTCGAACTAATGGAGATTTTAGTTGCTCAAACATTTTGAGTGATGGGGCATATAAGGAGTATAAGTTTTGAATATGTAATTCATGAATAATGGCCACGAATTAAATAAATAAAGATAAAATATTTTTAATGTTAGTATTAAATGAATATTTTTGTATTAAAATTAGTGAAAAAAATGCAAAAAATACATTTTAACGTTAACACTAAACATTCAACAATTTTAGTACAATAACAAATAGTATTTAGTGTTGACATCGATCATACTTTGATATCATTTGTTGGGATCAATCATGGCCACAACAAATCACACAACCATGTATAAGCCAATAACTAAATGGAACGAAACAGGAAAATCATAACACACAAACGTTTTACATGAAACATCTCTCAAGGGAGAGTAAAATCCATGGGACCCGTTGGCCACTTAACACTCCACTATTATGAATAATATTACAAGTAAATACGTTTCTCTCAACACTCTTGAATACGCTCACAAATCCTGACACCACTCTCAACGGTAGCTTACAATAATGCAATCCGCTCCATTCTTATTAAATCACAGGAAACTCACCGCACGGGATGGAGGGATACTCAGAACACGACTCTCATATGTGCTCCCTCTTTTTCTCAACCTTCTCATCTAAATCCTAACTCAACTCCTATATTTATAGACAACACCAATCTTGTTCACTAAGTAGACTTCTTCCCTAATCATTTATTGTTATACTAAATTCGGTGTCACGTCGACAATAAGGTGAATCGATGACTTGACTTAAGCCGTTCCTAGCCACCGTTGCTTTTCAATTAGTCCGTCTTTATTTTACCAGATTCTCTAAGATATCAATCATTAAACTAATTAAACAAAAACAATTGCGTAAAAAGGCGTAAAATAAATTCTAGAAGTAGGTTCGTAATGTTCGTGACATATAGTATTTCTAGTGCCGATTTTGAGATTAAAATGTTATTCAATTAGTAAGGGTTGTAGTTGACTTAATAATTATCTATTCTAAGTCCTAGGTGTCATTAGGTATCTTAAAGGGTCAGTTTCAAATCAAACTTGTATTCTATAAATATGATAGAGAGTTGAAATAAGACCCTGAAACATGTACAGAACTTGTTTAGGAGAGAAAAGTAGAGATTCTGGGATGGAAAACAATTTTCCATAGAGGATTGTATTACCAAAGATCATTAAACTCATAGGTACAAATTACTTCTTTATTTCTTTGTGTTTGTTGTATATATCTGCATGTGACTTCATGTCCTTCAATTTTCGGTCAGATTGATCATTTTTATTCAACCGATCGTTCATCATATTTTGATATACACTTATATGAGGGTTTTTTTTTTGAGACCCGTCAGTGGCAGACTGCGAGCTGTCAGAAAGTTGATTTTATCCTTTTTTATATTAGGTTTTTTTTCTTTGTTGGGTGCGCGTGTGATCCATATCGTTTGACATAGTACTAGCATCTCCTTCGTCAATGAAATCTCATACTAGTATAAACTTGTAGAAGTTGTAAGTTACCTATGTAGCCCATTATAGTAGTAACATAAGATGTGTAATTCATTCCTTAGAATCCTTCAGATATTTACTATAAGTACGAGTTAGATCCATGATCATATCTTTGTTTAATATATATAAGTTAATTTTAGTTACTTGATACTTAATTGCTAGCTATTTTAATTAAATATGTTGTTCATTTATTTATTGTGCAAAACATTTAACTTTGACCACATGCATCTTCCAATTTCCGCAACTAAGTAAACATCTAGCTAGTCGGCAAGTTAATTAAAACATGATAAGTAGCCTCCATATAAGAGCTTTTTATACGAATTTGGTTTTATTGTAAATACTTTATTATTTAGCTAGGTTAGTTTAATATATTTTGTTGTCATATGTATCTGGACACACTTGATAGTATTAATTAGTCACTGTTGTTACTGTAATGAATTATAAAATATGTTCAAATAGTTGGTTGGTGGATAGAATATCCTTGAATAGTTTAATTTGGATAGAAGTTGGCCAGATTATGGCCCAACTTAATAGAAAGTCAAAATCGTACCAACATCCAATTTTGACTGATAAATCAGTGCTGGTTTACCACTGGTCGATTTTGAGTTAATGACAACAAATTAAAGTTTAATCAATTGTGGCACTAAGTGAATACTATTTCTCAATAGAGTAACCACATTGAGGGAGAAGGTTATAAAAAAAAACCAAAAAATGTTGTTTAAAACTGCATTCAATTTTTTTTTTTTAATTGAAATTGTAAATTAAAATTGACATCGTAAGATCTTACTTTAATAACAACTTTATATGAAACATAATTTACATAAAAATCTAACATGAGTATAAAAATTAAAATGATCACACAATCTTACTTATGATCTTATGACATATTTTACAATATCGTCAACGATCCTACAATCAACTTTTACGATCCTACGATGCTATAAAAGTTATTGACAATTCAACACGTATATGTATAGCAAGATAGCATAATCTTACGATCAAGATCGCAATTTTAAAAGCTTCGCTTAACATTATTATTGGTATTATAAATATAAATATTCAAAACCTAAAAAGTTAATTATTTTAAAGAAGAAAAAACAATGCATTTTTATATGAGTTTAGACTATTATAGTACATGTTCACATATTATATTTTGACAATCAATTATGTCACTTGATTTTCTTTTGTCACACGTACGAGTGTTCGAGATTGGTGAGTAATATTCACTCCACAGATCATAGTTCCACCATCATGTTTGTTGATTTTAATTAATAAAGAAGTCATCTTTAAAGCTTATAATTGCTTCTTAATTCAGTAATCACAACACTTTCTTTTTTTTATTATTTTCTCAAAGAAAAATAACTAAACGGATATCTAACAAGCTAAATTCATCTAGCTTTAAACAAAAACGCAGTAAACATTACGAGTTAGCCATATACATTTTTAAAAATGGTTATCACCTTATAAGGTACTAAACAATTATTAATAAACATTACGAGTTATCCATATACATTTTAAAATATGGTTATCACCTTATAAACTACTAAACAATTATTAATAAAAATCACATTTAGTCTATACTTTATAGACAATAAAAATGAAATTTGAAATTTCAAATATCACTTATCTATTAAGTGATATGAAATTACAATGTATAATTTGAATTGTAGAGACGGTGAATACAATTTAACTCGTTATTTGTTGTCTTTTGAAATTCTTAACATATATTAATAATTTTAAAATAAAACACTTGTACAATAAACAGAGTATAAATTGTGAACATAAAAGCTAGTAACAAGAACACTGATAACAGATAACTTGAATGATGAATTTATTAATCACGAATTACATTAACATATTGAATGCGAAATAATCTAAGTCAAAACTAACGATTAATTCAGTACACTTACAAGTTACTGTCACACTCACTGTGAGAATAATATGACTATTAATCACTGACTCTAATTTGTAGTTAGACAAACTTTATCACTGAATAAATTCAAATGAATAGCTATAGATCCGTAATTGTCTAAGTACAATATGTCACATATTTATAGAGAAGATATTTCCCGTAAATATCTCCTGAATTCTAAGAAATAGAATGACACGTGTCACAATGTGATTTGACTCTTTTTAATTGACAAACGGTTCGTGTGTTTGTTTTTCAACAATCATAGTCAAGCCTGACGTCATACATTCTCTCGCTATATCATTGAAGGTTGTTGCCGCCATATTGATCAGGAACCTCACACTAGTGAGTTGTAACTTGAATGATGTTATATTCCTTTTTACTAAAATTAGAGGAGTAATAAGCTTCCTCATTCACTACGAGCTAAAATACTCTTGTAGAATAATTTGACTTAATATCTTTGTGTGACTACCTTTTATTCAATTATTAATACATGCACACCCTCATCATTTTCTCATCGACTAACTTTTTCTAAGGGTTGTCTACTTATAAATAGTTATCTGTTTAAAAGATAAATATGTACTAATATGTTTACTGTTAAATGATAATTCTTTCTCTAATATACTAATAGATATTTTTAAATAAATATTTAAATAAACAGTCTTAAACACCATCTTAATTTCATCACATACCATCATCGTATTTATTGTTAACTTGTGATTATTGAATATTCAAGTTATACCTATAAATCATTTTGAATAAAAAGCATGAAAAAGACAACCTCGAAATCCAATAAGTTCTACCAAAACACCCTGCCCATAATACAACCATCTTTCTCTCTCACAAAATTCACTTTCTTTTCCTTCTTGAGTCATAAATTTCTTTCTTGGGTTTCCCCCTCCCCTGTTTTGAGACATCTTCACAACAACAAAGCATTTTTACAAGATTCTTCAGCTTTTTCCTTTATGGTATGTCGGTCAATTCCTCTTCTTCTTTGCTAGATTCTTTATTATGTATGTATATACATGTATCATGTTTATTACAGATTTCCACAAAAACAAGTTAGTAGCATGTGCATGTGTTAGCTTGTCTACTTTTTTTCACTTATGTTATGGGGTTGTCATTTCAATAGGTTTCCTTGATTCTTGTGTCAAATTTCACAACTTTTTTTTTTAAATTTATAAAACCCCCACTTTAACCTTTTCATTTGATTCCTCAACTATCTTTTTTTTACCAAGAATTGTCCCACTGGTGTAATATGATACTTATTGTGAACAACTTTTGTTTTTAATTTTCTTGAAATTTTTGGTCTTTCTTTGAATCGTGCTAAAATTGATTAGTTCATCTTAAAGGGTCAATTGTTTTAGAACAATTCGTGTAGTGGTTTCTGTTTACGACATGTTACTTGTTTCTGTTAAATTCTTAAATTATCGTTATCCTGATTCTAAATGTCTACAAAATTAGTTTAAGAGCGAACCCGAACGTTGCCTTCTTATCATAACTTAAAAATCCAGATATGATATGTCGATAATCATGTAAGTTGTAACAATACTTTAGGCAAATTTATGTAATTTTACATTTATTTTGGTAGCTAGTTTTGGTACAACAACACTTCTCATTACAAACCTCTTTTTGATAGTAATCCATAAACCCCTTTATTTCCAAAAGTGTATTAAGGTACAAGGGTTGTCTTGTCATATCTTGATCCAACAAACTGGCATGTCATCAATGGTCATTTATGGTATAAAAAAAATGGTAAAAAATTGTCTTTTTGCTAACTTGAACATGGGTTTGTGCATTTTTATGTCTTTTAAAGTAATGCACACAAAAAGATTAACCAACATGTTTCAACTTTTTTTTTAGATTTGCAGATATGGAGAAGATGAAGGTAGACAGTTATTCTCCCACTTGTGTTCTTGAAGATTATTTTAGGAGTTTGGAATATGAAACAAGTTCTTCAAAAGAAAGTTCATCAGGAAGTGATCAAGATCATGAAAAAGATTCAAGACCTTCAACCTCAAAATGGGTTGATTTGTTTCATTTGATAAAAAGTAAATCAAAGAAGTGTTTGCCAACATTTCATCCTATTAGTAGTGGCTTGCAATTATCAAGAAGATTAAGTAGTAGTTTTAGAGAACAAATTGCCATAATCCCACCATCTCCAGTGGCAGATATGAGTTATTTCAAGCCACATTGGAAGAACTTCACTTTTTCACAGTTGCAATCTGCCACCAATAACTTCTCAAATGGTATGATTTTATTATTATATTTTTTTTGTGTGTGGCTTATGAGCTTATGAACTTGATCTTATGAGCTTTATCAAGCCAGAAGTTAAGAAGCTCGTAAGACGTTAACAATGAGCTTATTGACTTTGGAATTTCAATAAGATGTTCTAGTTTTTGGGGGTATTTGGATGTTTGTTTAAACCGATTATTGTGATTCAACGTTGTAATCATTAGTCATTCGTGTTTGGGTTAAGTGTTTTTTAGGTAAAAAATATTAGATTTTGTTAATGAGGTCTAGTTGTGTGAAGAAAAAATTGATTATTAGAACAAACTAAAAAATTATCTAACTGTCCTAATTGTTGTATTTATTAATTCTTTTTAATGTTTTTGATTCAGAAAATATGATTGGGAAGGGAGGTTATGCTGAGGTTTACAAAGGGGTTTTGAAAAATGGACAACTTGTTGCTGTTAAACAACTCACACGAGGCCCTATCGATGAAAGAACCTCAAGTTTTTTATCAGAGCTTGGGGTTATGGCTCATGTTAACCATCCAAATACAGCCAAGTTGATTGGTTATGGTGTTGAAGGAGGATTACATCTTGTTCTTGAGTTGTCTTCCAATGGTAGTTTAGCTTCATGGCTTCATGGTTAGTTGTTTTTCTTGGATTTAGCTTATGAATTTTTCAGATGTGTCAATTTCAATCCATTTGGGTCCTATTTTGTCTTTAAAGGTTAGATGAGTTAACCTAAAAGTTAAACAGGTCAAATAGGTTCAAGGCCACTTAAATTGTATTCAAATGCATAAAAATTAAAACCTTCTAACTCGTATTGGTAAAAATTGTTTAAGCCGTATATTGTAATATTATAGTTTAGAAATCATATTAAAGACATTCATAATTTGCTACTCCGTATAAACTAAGAAAAAAAAAAAACTGTATGCGGGTCGCTTGACCTGGTCCCCATTGTTTGCCACCATATACTGTAAAGTGTAAGCTAGCAATTATAAACACTTGGATCTATTACAAAAATTTGAAGGGGTTGATCCCACCCATTAGTCCCTTGCTCCTATAATGATTTTAGTGTTTTCTTGAAGCTAAAGGGTAAAAAGTTCGGATTTTTACTTGAATTTTACATTTTGTGACAGCTTTGGAGGAGAAATTAGAATGGGGTATTAGGTATAAAGTTGCTTTAGGGATAGCTGAAGGTTTACTTTATCTTCATGAAGGATGTCAAAGGAGAATCATTCACAGAGACATTAAGGCTGCAAATATATTGCTTACAAAGGACTTTGAACCTCAAGTAAGTCCTAATTATTATATTGATCAAAATTTGATACTTGGTTGGTTAAAGCTAAGGGATACATTTTTATTTCTCTCATTAGATATATTTCCAATTTTTCTGAATAATTAAAAAAAGCATAATTGTAATTATTTATACCCAAACCCTCCTAACCGAGGGAAAGTTGAAACCATAGTACTAAATGATGGACTTTTGGCCCGAAAGTGTGCAGAGCAGCTTAGCCCTTGTACTGTTTGTTCCTCCTCATTACTTCTTAAAATCACAAAATTTTTAGTCTAAAACAGAAAAGACAATGCAACTTTTAAGGTGTATTTGGAAGCTTTGGATACAAAAGATAACAGTTTTCGGTTCAGATTTGCGATTTTGGGCTAGCAAAATGGCTGCCGGAGCATTGGACTCACCATACTGTTTCAAGATTCGAAGGCACATTTGGGTTCGTATGCTTTATTACCCTTTTTAGAGTTTGTCTAGTGGTATAGTATTCTAGTATTGTGACTGATCAGTCCCATAAATTTAACATTTTTTTGTAGATATCTTGCTCCAGAGTACTTGATGCACGGCATAGTTGATGAAAAGACTGATGTTTTTGCATTCGGTGTACTTATGTTGGAACTTATTAGTGGTCGTAAAGCTCTAGATTACTCGCAACAAAGTCTTGTTTTATGGGTTTGTGTTTCAATACCTCAACTGCTATACTCCAATGTTAATAATTAGAGATGGCAGGATAGACAGGTCAAGCAGGTGGAGTAAGGGGTCAAATAGACTTTTAGCAACTTTCCACAATTTTGCCTACTTGAGTAGCTGTCCATTTTCCATAAATACTTGAGGCATTTCTGTAAATATTTTTGAACTTTGGAAGCACATAAGATGTGTGCTACTAGAAGCATATATGTTAACCCCTTAGGGTAATCATATAAATCAATAATTTTTATTTTTTAGTAGGTTGTACGCATTATAGACTTGGGGTGATTTTCTACTTGTTTGACTTGATGGGCCTATTTGACCGTTCCCTTTCGTAGCTATATATCATAACTCGACGTATTTGACTGTTTGAGATAAACACAACCTAAATCATTCATAATTTAATGAACGCTTGATTTACTTCGACAGGCGAAACCATTGCTCAGGAAGAATCATGTACGAGAGCTCATTGATCCTGCTATTGCTGACAATTGTGACACACGACAATTGCATCTAACGGTTTTGGCTGCGTCTTTATGCATACAACGTTCATCCATTCGACGCCCTGATATGAACCAGGCATGTTTCCATCCTTTAGTATTTCAAGAATCTTTCTTGGGAATGTTGGTCCACAGAAAGCTAGATAATGATTCAATTTTTGGTGTTCTAACATCAAAGTAAACACGTTTTGATTCAGATAATAGTCTAAGCATGATCATAACTTATGAGGATGATTTTATTTTGTATGCAGGTTTTACAGCTCCTAAAAGGCGAACAAGCTGGATGGGAGTTTGCAATGAAAATATGTAAGCGCAGGTCATCAATGAAGAAACGTTATGAAGAACTTTTTCGTGCAGAATTTTATAGTATGATCACTTCCCAGAAATCAAGTCAAATCGGCTGATCAGAGTACTGCTGTAAGTATGTTGTAAGTGGACTTAAATTCCTGTCAACACTATGTGAAATTTTGAAGTAGAAATCTTTTATGTGCATATGTATCACCTGTTCTTCATTTTTCTATTGTGATAATTTTGTTATGTATATCATGCTCCGCCTTATTGATGTTCTTGTAGAGCATTTCATGATTATTCTGGCCAACATTGTAATGTAATTTATTTATTTATTTATGATTTTTCTTTATCTTTTATCAAAGAATAAATGAAATGGTATTTGTTTTGAAGTTAATATAGCTCATTTGGCGTTCGAAAGTATAATTATCGTTAGTACATTAACTAATTATGAAGTTAAAGAAAACAAACAGTCTGAGATACATCAGTTTAAGATAAAAAAATATTAGATGGATCAGAATGTATACTACGTTGACATATTTATTATTCGACTGCAAATAACTTACAAACCAGGATGAAAATCAGGGAATTTATTCAGTTCAAGATTTACGGGGACATATTTATTTAACAGTTACACTCTTATTGGATTCAAATACATGATTGAATATAAATCAAGAGCATTAAGTACAATCTACCTGGAGTTTATGAATGAGGGTGGAATATTTATCGTGAATTTGGTTCTAGTAAGTCCACTCTTTTGGGAGAAATATTTCTGGTGAAGACCTTTTGTTTTGTGAAATGACACATATTTGGCTCGGCACGCCTCTGCTCTTCTTATTTCTTATTCGATCACATTCTATGCCCTTTACATTATTCTTAGGTTCTGAAATAATTCAAAAGATATTAAGTTAAGTATTGATGGACCAAAAATATTTCAGAAGGATAAACTTTGGATATAAGAATTAGATAGAATGAATATGCCATATGTGTACCTTTTGGTTTGATTTGCAAGCCTAATCCATGTACATTAAGGTTCAAAGCTTGTACTACACGAGATGGAAGGAGAACAGGAGCAAATGCTGCAAATAAACCAAAATTATTTGTTATGGTCATTATACATTTTAGTTTCTTTTATTTCGTGCTAAAAGTTTCAATGGGAAACGAGACAAAAGTTTACTTGGTTTTCTTGGTTTTTCGACGCCATTTCCTCCTGTACGAGGAAGGAAAACGCCTGTACCACATGATCTTTGGCTCGAATCTAGAAATACGGCTTGCATACCATGTCCTCCAGCTGCCCAATTTGTGGGATGTTTAGGTTTTTGATCAGTTTTTGAATAGCTCTTCCATTGCTAACAATACAAATTAAGGATAACTAAACATTAATATTGTATTAGTAAAAGCCAAATTGGGAATTCCTATTTGATAGATAAAACAATTCTTATTTTATCTTAATAATTAATAATATCTAAGAATCATACTTGTGACATTATTATTTTAATTTGAAATCTAATTAACCAATCATATGTCATAATTTAATTAAAATATATTTTTTATTAAGTTTTATTAATTTCATCTAATTTTTCTATTTTCAAATTTTAATTAGTCAATTTCAATTTCATGATTTCTAATATATATCAATTTTATTTTATCTTTTTATCTATATTAAATTTAATAATACTCCATCACATGCGTATGCATGTTTTGTCCAATTTATAAAAAATTTAATTACACATTATCTTTAATTATCTTTTATCTATATTAAATCTAAAAATAGGGCATCATCCTTTTAGTTTAAACTAATTAAAACTATCAATCTTAATTAATAAAAGATAACTCATAATTAGTTTTATTATAATTATATTCATACATTTATTATTATTTTTTTTATATTTGTTCTTATTTGGCCATCAGTGATCGACTCTCATTCATAATAATCCTTCTTACTGATATTATAGTTATATTTTTTAAATGAGTTTTTGGTAGTCAATTAATAAGATTAGTTTATTGTTTTTTTCTTCTTTTTTCTCTCTTTTCGTTAAACAACATTTAATAAGTAATTAATGGTTTCTATATTACTTTATTTCATACTTATATTTCTTAATAGACTATTAGACTAAAATACTTATTACATTTTTTTTTAAATCTATGTCAATGCACATTGATATTTCCAATTTTACTTTTGCTTTAATAATTATGTTAAACATATAAATTTATTTGACTTAAATTACAAATTCAATTGTTATTCATTACCATACATACAATATGATTTATTTATTATATTCGTTAAGTATCAAAATATAAAATTATATAAATATTGTACTCTATGATTTAAGTAATGGTATACATTACTACTAAGACGAATAATTGTATAAGAAAACTACTTATAACCAATCATATTCTTTTTATATTAATCAAACCAACTATCAAGTAATCATTTAATGTATTTTACGCAGTTTTATAAACCATGTAAATTCCTTTATTTTTATTTTTATTGTTATTATAGTTTTGATTTCCCATCAACTAAGTAGATAATAAATGGGTCTTTGAATTAAAAAGTGTACGAAGTAAGAATTGAGAGATGGTGCTACAAGTTGAATTTCAAAATTAAAAACGTCAATACCATTTTTAATTACATTTACCATGCAAAATTCTTAATTAACCAAATGTACTACGAAGACTACCAATTCTCTTACTCGGTAGTAGTTGATTTGAAAATTGAGATAACTATATGACAAAGATAATAATGTGATTTGTGACTTTTATCATAATAAAAGAATAACACAACAATTGATTAATAAAATTAAGTTAATCCATGATAATTATAGTTTTTGTCAAAAAGTATAATTTATTAATGTCATTTTATCTTACTGGCTTAGACGACCCGTATGTATACACGGATTTAAAATCTAATTTGATATAAATGATACATATCTTACTATTTGAGTGTCTAATAAAGTGATTATGACACCCGGACTAACAATAAAGATATAGAAAATCAAGATGTACGTGTGTGACATGTATCAAATAATGAATGAATTATTAATACTTCTAAAGATATATTTTTGTACATATCACTATTAAAAAACTGGGCGTTATTAAAAGGTGGTCCAAGACGAAAAACCATTGCATGGTTAAAATGGTGGGCTCCTAATTGATTTTAATGCGGTTTTTTAGCACCTGAAAAGGCGAGGATAATAAAACCGCCTTATATATAATATATAATGTGGTGGCTTCCTTAATTTGCCTTATTTATTTAAGGCGGTATGAAATTGCCCTACCCTATATGTTCATTCATTCGCATTATTTGTTTAAGGTGGTACACAAATACCCCGCCTTAAATGATTGTTTTTGAAATGGTGTTGAATTAATAATTTTTTTTTAAAATTATTTCTTGATATATCAATTCTTAAATGATTATTTTTAAAAAGAAATTTGCCTTCTTGAATAAAATGAATGAAACTTCTCCCTCTATAGGGGTGGTTTGTAAATGAAAATAATGACTTTGTCTATACGTACTATTTGATGTTATATCATTGCTAGTAGCCTAATACATTTAGGCGGTTAAAAACAATACATTTAGCCTAGTATACTTGTGTCTTGTATATGTCTAAAAGCATTTTATTCAAATTATGCTTTCCAAAAGGACAAACAAAAACTAATGCAAAGTTTTTTTCACAGTTGATACTATTTGTTCAAAATCAGTCAACTTATGTGTCGGTAACACCCATTGGGAAGATTCAGAATCTTTCAACTTCTATAATATGTCATAACCTCATTGGAGCGATTTAAAATCTTTCAAACTTTATGTCTTAATCTCATTGGTGACATTTGGAATCTTTCAAATTCAAGATCTTAATCTAATTGGAAGATTTAGAATCTTTATATTATGGTTAATATTTATGAAATTTCGCCATTGGTTGCTTGATTACGGAACACACATTTTATGGAAGGATGCTTTACGCCAAAAGTTCACAATCATAACATATTTAAATATAAATTACTAATATCTATTCCCAAAATAATGTTGTAGTTCCTATTAACTTATTTTGAAAATAAATCCAATATAAGAACTTAATTAATTAAAAATCAATGAAGAATATGGTAAACCATGAACATATAATCCCAACTAGAATGCGTTGCATGACCTATAAATAAATATATGAATATATACACTTTGGCTATGAAATATGAAACACGTATATAGGTTGTACCTATAAGTCATCAAATTTTCAAGTTGACTATTTTAAGAGTTGACAACATGACAAACATGATTATATATGCCTAATTAATTAGCCTTATTAGAATCCTAAGATATCTCTAATATGATATGATATAAATAGGAAATATACATATCATTCTCTCCCCCATGCTGTTTGTGTGTGTTATAAGATATTGTGTGGAAATAATTACCGGTGATGGTGACGAGAGCAAAGGAGGATGAGCAGCAGTCGATGATTTCTGACTAGATAGAGGTTGATGTCTACGCTTATTATAACTCCGCTATTGTTACAACGCAATAAAATCATATTAGTGCGAATTATTCAAATAGTACTAACTTTTGCCATATTTGAAATGGTAGAAAACAAATGAAAAGTTGTATAAATACTAAGAATATAAATGGTTGTAGAAAACAAATGAAAAAGTTGTATCAATACCTCACAGTATAAATGGTTATCTTCTTCTTCTCCACATGCTTCAATACCATCATTGAGAACGTTCCATCGCTGTTATCATGAGATTATTCATAAATGAGCATCGAATCATTCAAATAATATATATACCCAATATGCCAAAACATGGACCTATAATCTTTCAAGCTTAAGATCCGGTAAAAAGCCAAATATTTGTGAATAAATGTGAGAAGCAGACTGATTAACTACTTTTATAAGCTTGATTTACAATACTATAATAGTTATGAATCAACGTTATAAAAGAAACGAATCAGTTTACTCTTTCCATTTTCTCACGGATATTTAAGTTCTTATCTGATCATGATCGCTCAAACAAAAACCAATGAAAACTATATATGTCAAACAATACCTTCGATAATAATTGATGATCATCATTTCCACAATCTCCAAATACTTCATGATTAATATCGTCGTTAAGAACATAAGTCGGAATCCATGTAAATCCTTCCTCGCTTCCTAAATCATGAATATTGACAAACTCTTTTGCCATAATCGATGTCGTTTTTTGTTTTGTTGATTGAAGATGATGAATTTTGGGGAGAATTAAGCTATAGAGTTGGAGGTAAAGTGGATTTCCAACTCTAAACCTGCAATGTAACTACTTATACTTGCCACCCCTTGTATATGAAGAGAGAGGCTTTATATAGTGACAGACACTATTCCTGTATTTTCTCCCGAAATTATTAATTTTTGTATTTTCTGTCTTCTTAAAAGCGCGTGTCATCCACGCACCATACAAAGTTTACAACTTTCCATAATTGCCCTCTATTAATTTAACATAATTTAAAACACTAATAATGGAAGTTAGTACTAATAAACTAGGGATCGGAGTAGTACTATTCACTCAACAGTGAGTAGCAAAAACATTCTTGACCCTTATTAGGCTCTTTTTGTTTTTATATTTTCCCGTG
Organism: Logfia minima; assembly: GCA_963921325.1. Taxonomy (NCBI): domain Eukaryota; kingdom Viridiplantae; phylum Streptophyta; class Magnoliopsida; order Asterales; family Asteraceae; genus Logfia; species Logfia minima. Next base: position 8,157,160 of record OY992775.1, on the reverse strand, counting down.
TAAATGACCCTTGTGCAACTACGAAGATATATATCAAAAAATGTGGGAAGGTTAAAATTGTTAGAAAAAAATAATACACAACATATATATGTTATTTGTTAAAAAGTGTTTTCGTGTTTGTTCTTAAAATGATTATTATATTATGATTTGAACTAGAAGAAAAAAAGAACTAATAAGAGAATAAAAGAAATCAATTATGTGAAAAATCAGTTAAAATCTAAAAAAAATTGTATTCGGAATGACATATCAAAACGTGAAAGGGTTATACAAGCTATTAAAAGTCATTTAAAATGACAGTACGCAGGGTTTCTACAATGTCGTTTCACTCCATTCCGGATTGGAATTGGAATTGAAAGATTGGAACTAAGGTTGCGTTTGTCGCGGAATTGTTTTGAATGAATTGGAATTCATCAAAGAAAAGGAAATTTCAATTCCCTTAGTGGAAGGAATTTGATGGAAATTAACTTTATAAATTATTCAACCAAACAAATTAAGGAATGAAATCTCAATTCCAATTCCATCAAATTCAGATTAATTCCGTAAACCAAACGCAACCTAAGGGTTTTACACCACACTAGGAGGTAGATCATTTGTCAACAATATTCTACCTGACTAATTTTCCCTAAAACGCGACGGCCAAAGATCTTTGAATTGTTTATACAAAGTATGGAAGGATAATTGACGTCTACATACCACAAAAATTATCGAAACTTGGAAAAGAAAATCGCTTTTGTAAAATTCATGAAAGTCGAACATATCGGTGAGTTAGAGAAGCAATTGGCATCGATCTGGATGGGAAACTATCATGTTTTCGCATCTGTGGCTAGATTCAAACTTGACGAGAACAAAACATTTATGAAGCTTTCCATATCGGATAATAGATGAAGATAAGAATGTGGCTATCAGAGACGTCCATATTGGCACAGGTAAATCTTATGCTTCTGTTGTATAAGGTAAAAAAGATAACCTCAATACTAACAAAAAGAGTGAAACTAAGAAGATTCTTATCAAGGCAGAAGATTGCTTTGCAATTACAGACGTCACTCGGGTGATTTTAGCCAATGTCAGGGATATTTTTTCTTCACCTGAATTATATATTATCTGCAGTAAGGAAGGGTTTGTAGACATGAAAATCAAATATGTGGGCGGTACTTGGGTGTGGATGGAATTTCCTACACCTGATGCTTGCATAAATTTCCAAAATAATGCTCACCTAAAATCAATGTTCGTAGAGATTAAACCGGCTGCAAAAACATTCGTAGTAAAAGAGGGTTGCTGCTTGCTTTGGGAAGGTCATGTTCATGGACGAAGATTGGGATGAATAAATGAGTTGTGGTATAATCTGTGTCAACTCAGCCATATTCTCTTATATTTGGGATACGATTTTGGTGACTATTAATGGGCACGACTTCCCGGTTACATACGAGAAATCTCGAGTTGGGTTCCTACGTTTAAAACATTGAATGATGATGATGAAGAGGAATCTCATCAAGATGATGAGGACTCCGAAAAGGTACATGAAACATATTCAAAAACGGAAATTGAACAAATGGATGACGAAATAGAGATTGAGGAGTACATTCCTAACACATATGATAAGAAGGAATATGATCATAATAATAACTCTCGGGATGGTGAAATGGGTTGTGACATTTCACAAAATAATGATGGGATGCAACAGTCGAAGATTAACCAAAATGTGGAAGTTCTAAATGAAGATAGAAGTGATGAATTAGCATGTCAGGTGAAATCATAGCTGCAGGTTCAATGGAGTCTGGATCCATTCCTCCGGGCTTCAATGGAGAAAGGTTTCATTCTCCGATTATATCCACCAACTCACGTCTAAAATAAGTGGAAATGAAGAGTGATAGTGGAGATGATTCAATAACTCTCAATATTCTTGCAACACTAAAGAAAATGGAATGATTTAAAGTACAAGATAATCTCTCCTGATTCTTTGATCGCCATAATCAATAAATTTATAGCTCTTGGTAAGGCTCTCATGTATGAAATGGAGGGGTGTAAAAAAGATGTTGCTCGGTTAATTGAAAGAATGGATGATAAGAACATTGATAAATGAATATGTTATCCCTGAATTTATATGGTTGTAGAAGTAAATGGAAAAGAGATTGGGTTAGAAACGTGTGCTCGGAACAAGGGGTGTTCATTCTTGGTCTTCAAGGAACAAAAATGACTCAATTAGATATAGTTTTGGTAAAATCTTTGTGGGATAAATTCCAATTTGATTTTGCTTTAAGTAGTGCGAGAGGTAGATCAGGGGGTCTTCTTTTACTTTGGGATCCTGCAACATACAAGAAGTCTAGAGTGATAAGCACAAAATACGTTCTCATTGTAGATGGAGAATGGGTGGGTCTTAATCTTAATTGTTATCTTATTAATGTATATGCTCCTCAAGAGAGGCAAAAAAAGAAGCAAGTTTGGAACTTTATCACTTCATTCATGAGTAGTAACCCGGATAATTATATAGTTTTTGGCGATTTTAACGTTGTCAGAAACGAGTTTGAAAGATATGGTACGGAATTATGTAGATATGCAGTCAAAGACTTCAATGACTTTATTGCCAAGGCTGAATTATTTGATGTTCCTATGGGTGGCGGATATTTTACACGAATCAATACTCAATGCACAAAAATGGGCAAATTGGATCGAGTTTGGGTTACGATAGACATCTTGCACATATTCCCTAATCTATCCACCACGGTTTTCACCCGTCTGTGGTCTGATCACTGCCCCATCTTTTAAAAAAAATGAGTCAGTTGGATGTCAATGAAAGGTTTCGAAAATCTGGTAAAGGATACGTGGGATGCTCAAACTGTGAACCAAAATGGGGGAAACCTTATTCTCTTTAAGAACAAACTAAAAATGTTAAAAGTAAACATAAAAAGTTGGCACAAGTTGATGGTGATGGAAAAAAGAAGGGGAACAAAGCAGGAGGCTATAAAGCAACTTGAAGATACAGATGATATCATAGATTCGGGGCGTTTAGACGACAATGTAGTGACTAAAAGAATGGAATTGCTCAAAAAAATCAAGGATTTTAAAAAGGTAGAAGAATTAGATTTGGTTCAAAAAAAATAAATCAAAGTGGGGGGCAAAATGGGACGAAAACACCAAGTTCTTTCGTACTATGCTAAAGAAAAAAAAAAACGAAGAAAACTTGTTGTTAGGGGTATTATGGTGGATGGGTCATGGGAGACGAATCCAAGCAGAGTCAAGAAGTCATTCCACGATTACTTCCAACTTAAATTCCAACCTTTTCATGGTATTCATATTAATCACAGAAGCCCTCACATGAAATCGTTGGAGCAGTCTCATTGTGATCAGTTAGTAGCGCCCTTCACATATTCAGAAATTAAAACCGTGGTTTGGGAGTGTAGGAGTTACAAAGCACCGGTTCCAGACGGCTTCACCTTTAAATTCATTAAATCATTTTGGGACGTGACGAAAACTGACATAAGTAACTTTGTGTAGGAAGTTTATCATTCAAAAGTTATTCCACGAGGTTGCAACTCTTCCTCGTTACTCTTATCCCCAAGAAAGTTGATGCCATGCACATTAAAGACTTTCGTCCGATAAGTTTGATCGAGGTTCATTATAAAATTGTGGCTAAGCTGTTAGCGGAATGACTTGCAAAAGTTATTGATAAGGTGGTGAGTCGAGAGCAGTCCGCCTTTATACAAGGTAGACAAATTCTTGACGGCCCTCTGATGGTTAACGAGATCATTGAATGGTACAAAAAGAAGAAGAGAAAATTGTCTTTTTTTTAAGTTGATTTCGAAAAGGCGTTCGATTCTATTAGCTGGGATTTTCTCTTTCGTGTTATGGAATTCATGGGGTTCGGCCATCAATGGATTGCGTGGATTGAAGCTTGCTTGGTTTCATCCTGAGCTTCTATTCCGGGGAGATGAGATAGGCCACCACGTTTTCTTCTTATATCACTTATTATATGCGGATGATGTCTTAATCATGGGATATTGGATTTGAAGATAATGTACATAATCTAGTATTAATTCTTAACTGTTTCTTCCTTGTCTCGGGTTTACAGTTAAATCTCCAAAAGTCGAACTTATATGGTGTAGGAGTGCCTTATAACGAGGTGTCTAACCTGGCGGGTATTACTAGATGTGCAGTTTCTACATTGCCTTTCTCTTATCTTGGACTTCCTGTTGGTTCCAACATGAACCACATTCTAAACTGGAATCCAGTTCTTGAGAGATTAAAAAAGAAACTTAATACTTGGAAAGTCAATATGTTATCGATAAGTGGACGTCTAACTCTTATTAAATATGTCCTCGGAAGTTTACCTACTTACTATTTGTCTCTTTTTAGAATCTCGACTGCAGTACGTAACAACCTTGAAGGTATTCGATCCTCCTTTTTCTAGGCTGGTTCGAAAAGTGATAAACATATCAGTTGGGTTAGGTGCGAGCAGGCTATGGCTTCGTTAGATAAAGGAGGTTTGGGAATTGGTAGTCGTTTTGCTTTTATACATGGCTTACTTCAAAAATGGCGTTGGAGGTTTGTCATGGAAGAAAATGCCTTGTGGGTGACGGTCATCAAAGCTATCCATGGGCAGAATGCTCGCTTGGAGCAGGCCCGAATGTTGCTGGAATTTGGGGAAATATCACTCTTTCTTGACATCATCTTCATAATAAAGGTATTGTTCTCCTATCTTCCTTACAAAAAAAGGTTGGGAATGGTGACTCCACTTTGTTTTAGGAAGAATCATGGAAAGGTAATGGAAATCTCAAAGACTTATTTCCTATATTATATGCTTTAGAAGTCGATAAAAGATGCAATATTAGTGATCGTTGGATTAATGGGGGATGGAATTGGAGATGGCGTAGGCCCATTCGAAATGGTGTTGAAAGTGAACAATTCCATAATTTGTGCACCCTAATTGATTATGTTAACTTTTCGTATGAGAGTGATTCTTGGATTTGGTCATTGGACGATTCTAATAGCTTCAAGGTTTGTAGCACTAGACGCCATATTGATGATTCTTGGTTAGATAGTGGAACGAACGTTACTAGATTGTCTAAACTAGTCCCTATCAAAGTTAACATCCTTATGTGGAGATTAGCTTTGAATAGAATCCCTACTAGAGACAATTTGTCTAATAGAGACATTGATCTTGATTCCATTTTTTCTCCTTGTTGTGACTCCTATATCGAATATGTTAATCATGTGTATTGTGAATGTGAAATAGCAAATCAAGTTTGGGTAAAATCTTCATTTGGCTTGATCTTCCTTTTCCCAATTGCATCAACATTGTGGACATCCTTGACTATATCTGTAATCTTGCTATCTCTCCATGGAAGACAAATTGCATTGAAGCTATTATGTTAACAACGGTATGGATTATTTGATGGTACCGGAACAGTAAGGTCTTTGCTCACAACACTTTAGAAAATGCATGATTGTTGAGAGGATTGTTCTTTTCTCCTTTGATTGGATTAATAATAGAAATAGAAAATTCAATATAGATTGGACATCGTGGTTGTTAAACCCGATTCATTCTATTTCAGTGTAATTGTTTTTCAGCCTTTTTTCTAACTTCTTGCTAAAGGGTTTTTTTTCTATATATATTCTCAGCTGTTAAAATTTTTTTAATTAAAATGATTAAACATTCTCAAATTGTTTTTTTAACAAAATCACATCATTATTCAATAAAATCATCGTTTATAATCATATTCAACAAATAATATATTTACAGCACAACTGACATACATTATCTATACTAAAGGTGGTCATTCAACCTATTATCCAATATTACAAACAAATGCACATCGCTAATTATATTGTCCATAAAAAAACAACACTTAATAATTCTAACAAGTTTGACCTCATACACAACATGTTTAGGTCCAATTCCACATTTTCATTTTATTTTGTAAGTTATTGCTCGTATTTACTGATGATACATTGACAAGGGGGACAATAGTAATTTAAGAGATGATGACAAAAAATAGAAAGGAGGGAAGAGGACGTGGGGATGTGGATAGGTTGGGTTTGGGTTGAGGTTCTATAAGTTATTGTTCGTATTTACTGATGATATATTGACAAGGGGTACAATAGTAATTTAAGAGATGATGACAAAAAATAGAAAGGAAGGAAGAGGACGTGGGGATGTGGATAGGTTGGGTTTGGGTTTGGGTTTGGGTTGGGTGAACCTCTTCAACTCTTCTTAAAATAAAAATGCTAATTTCACAGTTAATTTCCTCACGTATGATTTTTCTTTGTGCTTCAATTCCATTTATACCCTCTTCATTATTTTATTTCTTTAAAAAAATACCCTTTCCATTATTATAGCTAACACATAAACTATGTTCCATCTGTTTTTGAATTGAACTTCCCTTTTGGTTGTAAAGGCAAAAACGTTTATGTTTCTTAATAGAAGTAGTTCTAAACACATGGTAGAATGTTACTCTCTCTCCGTCCTCCGTTCTCCGTTGTAAAACAATAGTTCAGTTTTGACTTTCTAAAGTCCTTTTTGTTTCAATTTTGACTTTAAATATTTTTGTTTGTGTTATATAATACTTGATGCAAAATTTACGGATAGATTAAGTTTTAAATTTATTTTCATTGGTATAATTTTGGGACGGAGGGAGTATAACTTTAATTTATTAAGACATTATATCTAGCTAGCTAACTCATTGTCAAATGTATAATGTATTTTTAGATCATTAATTTAGGAATAAATTTACACCAACAATATGAGAAACGGTCATATTTTTAATAAGAACGATTGGCATTAGAGTTTAATAGTACTAACTTTGAATCTTAATTAAGTATATTTATATTCGTTCTAGGTTTGAGAAACGTTAATGTGATCGCTTTTTGTAGGTTTGTTGCAACCGATTACTATTACTTATACTTCGTTTACATTTGTTTTTAATAATTAGTTCAATAGTTGGTTACAATCGTTTGGACCTGTAATCATAGCTAGTTATGTGCGTTCTGCATTTGTTCATGTAAAAACTTTGTTTTATTCATTTCATCTTATAGTTTGTAGGTTGAAAAACAAATCGAGGACATGAAAGCGGCTAACCAACCAAGTAATGTGATGTTTTTATTGGTAAACAAATTCAATGAAGATAGATTGGAACTATATATTATATAAACTTCGATGCAATACATTGGTGAAAATTAAACCACATTAAACAAGTGTCCCTTCTTCCAATTTTTTCACAGCCACCACAACAACATTGACCCAACAACAAATTCAGATATATGGTTTGGTTTAGGAAAGTGGGCCCAAATCCTATATTTATGACTTGGACTTATAAAGTTTCTACCTTACTATTCAAATGATCTTACTAACTATAAATCTAGTCCACCCACTTTTTTAAGCTGGATCATCCATTTAATATTCCTTTTAAATAAAAAAAATAAGATAACACTGCGAATTTGGAACTTTTAATTTTTATTGTCATTTACTTTTGTTATTTTTTTTTTCTTTTCGCTTACATAACTTTCTATTCGACAGAAAAACTGATGGACTCTATAAACTACTCGTTGGAGTTTGTAAGATTAGAATTTTCAGTTATATCGCATCACGTCTTTTATTCAGTTAAATTAGTTTAGATTCTTAATTGATTGATTTCGTTTCTTTATTATTTGATTTGTTATTAATGTGATTTTTGTTGAGAGATCGATTAGGGTTTTTCGAATTGAATCCAATATGATTTTTTTATCCAATTTGGGAAAACTGATTCTCAATTAATTGGTTTCCTGGTTTTTTGAATGTGATGTAAGTTAAGTTGGTTTAAAAAACTCTTTCATCTGAATGGATTTTACTGTCCCATTTCTAAACTTTTTACTCATGTATTTGATGATTTATTTATTTTAAATTTGGTTGGACAGTTTAGTTTTAGACTTTTAGCATCAATTTGTGTACCTTGTCGGGTAAGTCGTATTGTTTTGGATATATACGGTCAAAAAGTATCGACGAAAAGATGCACTATGTGAATTTTGTCGAGTTCTATCGATTTAAAGATGAGGTGCACTACACTACTAGACACACATGTATATCTACATATGTTTGCATGTATTATATACGGGTCAAGATGGCAACCTATCTAAAAAGAGAAGAGTGAGCAGCCTCTCCACCAATCAAAATGTAACACATGCCCCTTCAACAAACTTTCATTTTCACCCCTTCTATTTTTTAACTATATTATACATTCCCCTTTTATTTATACTTCACCCCTTCTTTTTTATGTTTTTTTTTTGCGTTTTCATTCGTTTTTTTATTTTCTTTTCATTTTCCTTTACAGTTTTTATATACGTTTTTTACTCCATGTTATTTTGATGCTTGTTGCTGCATTTTATATATAACATGCAGTAAAGAATAAAAAATATGTAATATATATAAAATGCAGCAACACACATCAAAAAAAGTGTAAACAACGTTAAAAATGAAAAAAAAACATAAAAAATTTGTGAAAAAAATAAAAAAAAAAGTAAAAAAACGAAAAGGAACGAACAAATTAATAAAAACGTATAAAAATTGTAAAAAACTAAAAAAAAAGCGTAAAAATGAACAAAAATAAAAAAACGAATAGAAAAGGAAAAAAAGCGAATAAAACGAATAAAAATGTTAATATAACATAAAAACAAATAAAAACGTAAAAAAAAAATAAAAAAAAGAAGTTTTTTAAAATTTAAATTTCGGCAGCGGCTGGTGGCTGCTGGCAGCAGGTGGTGGTGGAGGGGGAGAAGTTGAAGGGAGGGAGAGAGATAGTTAAAAAGTGAAAGGGAAGAAAAAAAAAGTTAGATAAAGGTGGAATGGGTGTATATAAAAAACTAATGTTATGTTTTTTTCTTAACTTTTAACATAATAGTTCTAACTAATTACAAAAATGTCACAATTATTAATCATTGATCAAGAAAATGAATAACTAAAATAATTTGCTCACTATTTTATCCATTTGACTCCTTTCTTTTTTTATCCTAACTCATTATATATATATATATATTATATATTTATGTACTATTATTATTTAATTTGACATCCTCGTAGTCAATGCCGTTTTTCTTTCATATACTTTTTAATATTATATATTATATTAATTGATATTATAAGTATATTAATATATGTACCATTTATCATTTCTTATCAAATTAGATTTTCATAATAACATCCCGAGAAAACAATCAATAAAAATGATAACTTTCCAACAATGGGTTACAAACTAACAATAATTGGCTTGTGTATAAAATTACATAGTTAAATTTTAGGACCAAACATCTCGAAGTTAGTGGTTCATGGAGTTGAGGTGTCAACTAGATTTGGTAGAAATAAACTTTAAAATCAAGTTTTTCATTTTTTTTTAATAACATATGGCACTTATTTTATTTTTTTTAAGGAAATCATCCGTGCCTTCTCATTGATTTTGCACGATAATATAAACGTGTACAAGCTACAATTATGTCTACAAAATTATCAACTAGCTAATTTACTATAATCTATAATATCATACAATGTTGGTAACTAAACGTCGACCATTCCAAATATTTAATAAACACATTTAATAAGGTCCAACACTTTTTATTTGCAACCTCTACACATTTCAACAAATATAGGTGATGTGAATATTTATTTTGGGTCGAGTTCAAATGAGAATTTTTAATGAGAATGAAAAATGAATCATAACTATTCATTTGACAAAACCCAACTTTTCCCCTAGTTTAAAAATCTCAAAAACAAGTCAAAAAATTATAAAAATTACATCATAAAAATTAACATTTTTTCCTCTTCGATTAGACATCTCATTGATATATTTTCGATGAATTTTTTTCCCATTTTTTGATGGGTTTTGAAAAATGGTAACACATGTGTTACTAGCAACTATCACATGTGTTACCAACAACTAACAAATGTGTTACCGACAACTATTACATGTGTTACTAACAATTAACACGTGTGTTACCAGTTTTCAAAACACATCAAACGAAAAAAAAAGTTCGTCGAAAGTATGTCATGTGAGATGTCTAATTGAAGAGAAAAAATGTTGATTTTCATGGTACAATTTTTTATAACTTTATGATTAGCTGTTTTTGAGATATTTAATTTTTAAAAATGTAAAAATTTTATTATCTTGATAAAAATGAATGATTAAGATTGATTTTATCATTCTCACAAAAAATATTATTATCGTTTGAACTTAATCATATTTATTTCATAAAACAAAAATTCTATAAAATTTTCATTTTCTTTATCAAAATTTGTGCGTTGTGAAGCTCCATTAAATAATGTTTTTGCGAGAATTTCACATGCTTTTGATGAAACTAAAAATTATTTTCATTAAAGGTCCTTTTTAAGTCTTAAAAAAAAAAAAAATTGACAATTTTGTAGTAACATGCAAAACATGATACTATTAAAGTTCATTTTGTTTATTACTACAAAACCACTAATAAGAAAACAAAATAATTAATTAATAGAGTAAAGCACAAGTCACACGCACTTTTCCTATTGGCAGAAATGATAAGATATCACCAAGAAAACTTACCCCTCCAGAAACACATTTTTAGAAATTCCCCCCAAAAACCAAACACTTTTGACAAATCACACCCCTGAGGCACACATTCCATACACCACCTTCACACACTGTCTCCATCATCATATAATCAAATTAAATCAACAAACATCATCATTTTATATTTTTATTCATTATTTTCTTCAGGTGATTCTTAATTCTCGGATCTCATTTGAAACGTTTTTGTTTAATTTTAGAACTTGCTTGTAATCTTTTTATTTGTAGCTGTTAATGTCAGGGGGTTCAGTTGCCGGAGCTCCATATCTCGGTCGCCGGAGTACCGTCCGTGTTGTGGTCGTCGGTGATCGAGGCACCGGAAAATCAAGCCTAATCGCCGCAGCTGCGTCGGAAAATTTTCCGGAAAGTGTTGCTCCGGTTCTTTCTCCGACTCGTCTTCCGGCGGATTATTATCCGGACGGAGTTCCGGTCACTATCATCGATACTGCATCTAGGTTTAAATATAAATATTATTTTTTATTAGTCGACTAAATTATGTTTTTATTAGATTTTGTATGTATATGTTAATATAGTTTGGCACTGTATCTAGGTTTAAATTGAGTTTTATTATTGATTATATTTTGTGTTTGTTTCGCTTATTCTGTTTTGTATGTAAATATTGCTGTAGTTTGCCACTGTATCTAGGCTTAACTTAGGTATTATTATTGATTTACTATTTGATTGGTTATATTATGTGCTTGTTTTGTTTATCATGTTCTGTATATGTATATGTATATGTTAATGTAGTTTGATACTGTATCTACTATCTAGGTTAAACTGAGAATTAGTATTGATTTATTTGATTGATCAATGTTTGTTTCGGTTCTTAGATTTACTATGTGTATGTTAATGTAGTTTGATACTGTATATAGGCATAAACTGAGTATTATTATTGACTAATTTGATCAAATTATGTGTTTGTTTTGTTTATTAGGTTATGTATATGTATATATATGTTAATGTTGTTTGGCGCTGCATTTAGGGTTAGATTTGGTCGTACTTGCCTAATTGATTCATTATGTGTTTGTTTTGTATGTATATGTTAAATGTTAATGTATTTGACACTGTATCTATAGGTTTAAACTGAACATTACCGTTTTGATAATATGATTGATTGATTAAAGTTATGCGTTTGTTTTGTTCATTAGTTTTTGTATGGTTGTGTTATGTTTAGTTTGGAAGGTAAAGCTAAGTTAGAAGAAGAATTAAAGCGAGCTGATTCGGTTGTGTTAACTTATGACTGTGATAAACCTGATACACTCAACCGTCTACAGAACTTCTGGATTCCTGAACTTCAACGTCTTAAGGTTTTAAGTCTATCCGTATTGTATGATAGAAGACAACACTTTAAGAACTATTCTGTACCATATTTTTTTTTGAAAAGGAGATTGCCAGACTATATTAAAATTTTATTGGATAAATATGTGTATAGGTGAAGGTACCTGTGATTGTAGTTGGTTGCAAGTTAGATTTACGTGATGAACACTACCCTTTGAGTTTAGAGCATGCGATGTCTCCAATAATGCAACAATATAGGGAGATCGAGACTTGTCTAGAGTGTTCTGCAGCTAACCTTGTTCAGGTATGTTATTGTGTTTAAATTTGATATTAATGATTAAAAGTTTGCAATTAATTGAGGAGTTTACTTTTTTTGGTGATCCTTTCTATATAGAGATAGTTAAGGTTTTATTTCTATGTTATGACCAGCCATTACTCAACCTTGTACTTTTACTACGTAAATGTTCTACTTTTTTGTGGTATTAATTAATTACTTTTATTCATGAAGCTTGAAACTATAATCTCATTTAGCCTGTGTCATCATTTGAAAATCTTACAAATAAGGCATGCATTGTTCATGTAATGATTTTGACACAAGGGCAACATGTCTTTATGCATTCTAGTTTAGGCAATAACCCTATAGTTACAGTTATATGATAAAATATGACAGCCTTTTATTTTGCCTCTTTCTTATGTGTTTCTTTGAGTGCAAATTATTGTCAAAATGTTAGATCTTAAAGACAAGTTCTGTAGCTTGAGCTTTGCTTAAAGTAAGATAATATTGGTAATACGCTATATCTTGTTCCATTCTCGCATGCATTTGGGGAAGTTAGAATGCAGGAATATTTTTTTGGCACCTCATGTACAGACTTATCATTCGAGTCTTATTTTGTTACATGATTGGATCGACAAGCTTTTTTTATATTGTTTTTTAGGTTGCAGAGGTGTTTTACTATGCTCAAAAAGCAGTACTTCATCCAACAGCCCCCTTGTTTGATCAAGAGTTTCAAACTTTGAAACCCCGATGCATAAGAGCTTTAAAAAGGATATTTATACTTTGCGATCATGATATGGACAGTGCCCTAAATGATAGAGAGTTGAATGAATTTCAGGTAATTTCTCTTCTCCTATATTGCATAATTAGAAAGTCTTTTTCTTTCTTCTCATGATGAGGTCCCTGACTTGTTTGTTTCTTCTGGAATTTCTATTCAGTAACGGGATCTGGCAATCAAAGGCAATAGTTTTTCTGTATAGACTTAAAGAGCTACTTTTTTGTTTCTCATTACAGGTTAAGTGTTTCAATGCTCCTCTACAACCTGCTGAAATAGTGGGTGTTAAGAGAGTCGTGCAGGAGAAGGTACCAGAAGGGGTCAATGAATGTGGGCTTACCCTGACAGGATTTCTCTTTCTTCATGCCCTATTTATTGAAAAAGGCCGTCTAGAGACGACATGGAGTGTCTTGCGTAGATTTGGTTACAATGATGACATTGAACTCCAGAAGGAGAATCTTCCTGTTCCATCTAAAAAGGCTCCTGACCAGGTAATATTAACTTCAACTATTTCAGATCATATATAGTATAAAAGGAATTAGGCGTAGAAACTTTTGGTTGACCAGTCCAGTAAACTTTGATGCTGGACATGCTTTGATTGGGTTGTAATGGATTATACATTAGTGAGAAATCCCATTTCTTGATTTTCTTTTTACTTTAACTCTTGTGGATATGGTATTTCTTGAGAAAAATGAACAAATCCATGTTTCGTCAAGAAAGGAAAAAGTTGGTTCAGCATGTTAAGTTGTGGCCTGTACCCATGAAAATGATTATTTAGGTCTGAGTGAATACTTAACATATAGCTCTATTGATAGCAGAGCTAAAATAACTCTATTGGAACCAGAAGTAAGTTTTAAATATTCTGGTTTAACAAAGATATTCATCTAAAATGACTTACCGTGATGTTATGTTGGCTGTGGGTAGCTCTTTATTACCTTTCGCTAGTTACCATACTAGGATTTGCAGTTGTTACTTTGAATACATGCATAATGCACATCCATGACACAAAAGACGACCTATTATGTAAGCGACCTATTATGTAAGCATGCTTGGTTAGGCATCGAAGACGTGTGCATTGTTATCCATGATTTTGAATACGTAGTTAGTTTTCCGAATATTAAATTTTATACTAATACCCAATACTGGCAATAATCTTTTAATGGCCGTGTTCATGTAGAGTGTTGAGTTGACTAGTGAAGCTGTGGACTTCCTGATGGGAATTTTCAGTTTGTTTGATTCTAACAATGTAAGTATATCTCACCCCATATTCCAAATTAAGTTCTTATCCATTCAATCTTAACTACTTTGTGTAAACTTCCAATAATATATTTTGATAATGTTGTGCTATTGCTGGCATCTCAAAAAGTTAAACATCTCTTACTATTACGATATGAGCCATTATAGGAAACCTCCAATTCTAGCTTCCGAAGTTATCTGTCTTTATGATGTGCCTTTAAAGGTTACATACTGAAATATTAGCTGAGATACGTCCATATATCTTATATCTAAAAGTGTATGTGTTAGGACGGCGCTCTACAAGAATCTGAGCTTGATGAGCTATTTTCAACTGCACCAGAAAGGTCAGTTGGTTTTCCAACTTTTCATTCATTGATTTACTTCTTCATGTTGTCTGTGTTAAATGTGGAAACCCATGAGTACTGTTGTATTCATTCTACATTCTAGCTTTATGTAAAACATGCTTGATGAGTTCTCCTAGTGCAGTTAAAATGTTAAGTGTTCTTTATTCATAAGCTACATTTTTTATATTCTCCTGCAAGAGCTTAAAAATTTGCCAATCAATCCATCATGTTAAAATTTATTAGCATATAATTGTTATGTACCAAAACCTTCATGATAAAGAAATCACCATTTGGTAATTTTATGTACATGTCCCTGAAATGAGCTTTTTGGCCTTCAGTTTTGTCCCAGACGAACAAACATATCACTGTTCAATTTTATTCCATTCTCTATGCTTGCTAATGGGTGTTCAATTATTATTATAATTGTACTTGATATTTGCGGATTTCTTTTCTTTAGTTATCAGTTATTGTAATATGAAGGTAGTGGCATTCAAAGTTTGTTTTCCTATGAACCTCTCTCCATTAAAACTAAAGATTGGACCTAAATAAGTAAACGGATAAGGTTTTCCCTATTCAGGTTACTCGGGGAGGGCGAGTATTTTTACTCAGATGTACGCGGCCTAACTGGGGTATCCCCATGACCTAAATAAGTATTCCAGATTATTCATAGATCGGAATAAAGGTTAATTTCTATAAAAAATTGAAAATCACTCGAGTTAACAACTAACTTAACTTTTGTAACTTCATCATTTCACCAAAGAATATAACACGGAAATATACATGCTATGATGTTAACAATCGAGCTAAACTAGTAAGTTTTTCAATATTTTTTCAGGAAACCTTTGATTTTGAACAGGGTCATGTACTAAAGATGATTGATTAGAGCATCCATGTGTATTGGCTCAGTGGATCTTGAAAAATAATGTTTCATGATATTTTTATGAGATCTTTGATTTTGAACGTGGCCTTTTCTACTCTCACTCTATTTCCTAAGTTTGCCTGTTGCTTTTATAGTAGTAATTTCTGATGTATGAATAATCCATATTCTCATGTCAGTCCTTGGGATGAAGCTCCTTACAAGAATAGTGTGGAGAAAACCGAATTAGGGGATTTAAGACTTTCTGGATTCCTCTCTCAGGTGTGATAGCATCTTATATCTTACCAGAAGATTATTTCACTATTCTTTTAATTGTTTTTTCATCTTCTTTGTCATATATATTTTATAATCTTACGGCTGGTCTGCAGTGGGGTTTAAGTTCTTTGCATAGGCACACCAAAATTTGGGCAAGAAATATATACGCATATATCTATCATTAAATGGTTTACCAAGTATAAGTCATTGCACAATCCCCTGATCTTTATATATGTTTGCACTTTTATTCAGTGAGTAATTCTTATAATTATTCATAACGAGAAGACCAAATTCTATATTTTTATGAGAATGATCAGTCACTAAATTGTGTGAATCTATTGAGAAGTTAGACATATCTCCAGGTGGAGATGTGTATTTATTAATTCAACTTACTTTTGTAGGCTTTATTTTTCATTCATACTCTTATACTACTAAACTAGTGCACGAAAACTACTTTTAAGAAATGTCTACATGAAGATAATCTGTTTTCAAGTTGTGGTGGATGTTCGTCTGCTCTGGCAGTGCTTATGAGTCATGTTTATATTATAACCACATCTAGTCTAGATGTAAGATATGTTGATATGGTTATTGACCTGCTACCTGACCGCCCATTATATCACCTCGTCCTTTTAGTTGTTCTCGAATGTCCATGGCTGAAGGGTCTAAGGGTGTCTTTGTAGCCATGCATCATATTATAGAAATTCAGTATAGTTGTGTTAGTTGTATGCTCGATATTACTGACATCAGATTCATTGCTACAGTGGGCCCTAATGACGCTACTCGATCCAGCGAAAAGTTTGGCCTATCTAATATACTTGGGATATTCTAATGATCCTGCTACAGCACTGCGTGTTACTAGGAAAAGAACCTTAGATGTTAAAAAACAACAATCGGACAGACATGTATTCCAGTGCTATGTGTTTGGACCCAAAAATGCTGGCAAATCTGCGTTATTAAGTTCCTTTGTTGGAAGGTGCTCCTTTAAAGCTTTTGTTGTTTAAAAACTTTAACTAAACGTTGTGAATTAACTTTGTTGTCTTCACAAACTTCTTGATGAAGCTCCTTAGCTGTTATCCCTTATGAAGCATGTTCCAATTTACTTGCAGGCCTTTCCAGAACTCATATGGGTTAATGAGCAATCAAATCTATACAGTAAATGCTGTTGATCAGCTTAGGGTGAGTGTTTACTGTCAAAATTGATATTTTAGAAGCGTAGTTGACAGTACAATCAATGCTATTCCTTCAGTGTCCATCTATTCTAGTCAGGATGTTCATATATATTATTGGTTTCAAATTGATAGATACTAGATGTGGAAAATGGGCATGTTGAGTTATGGGTCGAAACATGTTTTGGTCAAATGGGTAGTTTTATGTACGTAGATGGTTGACCTGAAACATATTTATTCAAAATTTATACTATCGTTAATAAATACTTGGTGTATCAAATATGATTAAAAAATCACTTATATTTGAGTAATACTTTTGGTTTTTGAATAAATGATTCAGTAGGTCAACTTCTGACTTGTTTAACATATTTCTTTTTGAGCTAAAAAACATTTATATTTGGCCGATTAGGGATAAGATATAATCCAATGGACCTATTCATAAGTAAATAGGTCAACATTTCCACCTCCAATCTCCTAAGTATGAGATTGTTCCACCATCTCAAGGGCAGGACGGGAACTATAACTGCATCTGCTTTGACTAATCTTTTAACTATAATGCGAAGTGATCGGGGGCTTTTAAGAAGAGGAGAATAAGTATGTTCCACCATCTCAACGGCAGGACGGAAACTATAACTGCATCAGCTTTGACTAAACTTTTAACTATAATGCAAAGTGATCGGGGGCTCTTAAGAAGAGGAGAAAGTATACTAATAGCTTCTCTTAATGTATAATAAATACTACACATTTCGAATGGGTTGTTTAATTCGGTCACGTGACTTGCTCTGAACTTTCAGGGAACTAAAAAGACTCTTATATTGCATGAAGTTCAAGAAGATGATGTCAAACAGTTTCTCTCTAGCAAGGAGTCGTTGGCTGTATGTGATGTAGCAGTTTTTGTGTACGACAGGTGAGCTTGATGGTACATGTTTACAAGACATGGTGTCTATGCATTTGTTTGAAATGGTCGATGAAATAAATAGAGAAAACATTTCTATGTCTTTCAGATTGAGTATATCAAATCTATTGCATTTAGATGACATTTTTCTTAAGCTATTAAACTGTATACATATTCTAGTAATGTAATATAGTCTAATAAATTTATGTTATATAAACTGTTTAACATAAGCCAAGCCAGCTTATCAACTCAGACAGTTCATTTCTTTGGAGAGATGAAATTACAAGGATTTCCATTTGAAAACTACCTAGAGAAGATAAGGTTTCAAAACTATGTTTGTGGATAATAGTATAATACATGAAAATTCCCTACGATAAGTATGAAGCGGTAATTTAACACCCACATGTGATCTTCTTGAGCCAGACCATGACTAATCTTTAGAATAGAGATGTCACAATGAGCGCTTTTTGTAACGGGACAAAATGGGTACTGGTCAAAACATGTAATTCTAATGTGCGGGGCACTTCAGATCAGGTTGGGTTGGACTGATCCATCATCACTTTGTTTTTTCTTTCCAACTTGCTAATGTATTAAAGATAGTAACAAAAAGAATATAATTTCTTTTAAGTAAATGATTTTCCGATGTTTGACACGTTATCAGTATCATACAATGCACCTGCTCTATATAAGTGAGTTGAACTTGCATCCTCTACTATTGAGGTAAACTTCGACTTGAATTTCTGGCTGGATTGTGATCATTGTCGTGAAAAACGTTGTAAATTTTTTAAGTACCTTGATCATCAGAGGTATGCGTGTTTTTTGTTTACTTATATGAAGTTAAAGCTTGTTCTAAACTTCTAGATCTAAGATGGTACAAGATTGTGTACTGTAGCATTCCGAGCGTGTGTAAAATCTATTTTACTGGTAGTCAATAGGAGGTGCCACCCTCCTCTTTTAGTTTGTTTGTTTGATAAGACCCGTTTGAGATGAAACCCATCCAAAAGAACCCATTAATAACTAAATGGTTCAAAAGTACCACCTCTAGTCTTCGGTAGCATAACAACACCTATTGGTTGCTTTTTGCAGTTCGGATGAATATTCATTAAAAAGAGCATCAGAACTGCTTATGGATGTAGCCAGGCGAGGTGAGGACACTGGTTATGGTGTGCCTTGTCTCTTCATTGCAGCTAAGGATGATTTGGATTCTTACCCAATGTCATCTAGGGATTCAGAAGCGGTAATAAACTTTGTTGTAGATTACTATGAAGTTCATTTTTTTCGTTCTTACTATGAAAATATATACTCAGTTCTAGCCTCATTTTGTGCGTCTCTTGGCTCTAGATCTGTCAGGAAATGAAAACAGATGCTCCCATTCGTATCAGCGTAAAGGAAAGTAATATGAATAACATATTTTGGAGAATTGTAAACTCGGCTGAGCGTTGTTATTTGAGTGTCCCTGAAACTGAATACGGAAGAAACAAGAAGCAATACCGTCGTCTTGTTAATCGCTCCCTCATGTTTGCTTCTGGTAATCCTTGATAATTAATGCTTCTTAAATACAATATAGAGGTTGCCAAATGGGTGGGTCAGTCGGTCAGGTGGGTTCGGAATGGATCAAAGTTGCTTTTTTCTTGGTAGGGTGAAAGTAGGCCAAATGGGCGGGTCAGGGGGTTTGGAAAGTTGTATGGTTACTTAATTTATATTAATTTTAATTGTGAAAATAATATAAATGATTTAAGTAGTTTTGTGCTTTATATAAATAGGATATGGATGACTATCGACCTGGTTAAACCCATTTGCCTTGTTCACTACACTAGTTTTTTACCAATGCCCATTTGATCCGACCCATTTTGCATCCTCTTTCCACCTTAAGTTTCGATCGTTATTTGCCTGTTTATTAACATAATTTTGACTAAAATATTGCAGTCGGAGCTGCTGCAGCAGTAATTGCATTGGCAGCATACCGAGCCTATGCTTCAAGGAAGAGCCACTCGACCAGCTAGATTTAAGCATAAGCATCTTCCCCCTTCTGCTGCACCATAGAAATCAAAATAAGGGGTTGGTTTCTTAATATGTTCCCTGCCCTTTTTAAACTACACATATGTATAAAGAATAGTTTGAAAATTGAAATATACATTAGCAGTTATTTCTTATTATCCTTGCAAGTTTTACATTACCATTCTTATGTCATTAAGACCTTCATTATGTTAAGTTCTAAAGTTTCGCCAATCTATTTGGCATGTTTTGCTCTAAGCTAATTTTTAGAATTTTACCTACTTGACCAGTTGGAGATATAATATGAAGTCCAATTAAAATGTTATAGAGAAATGAATTGAAAATGTTGCTGGCCACCCTAAAGATGACACGTAGGCTTTTAATGCAAGTGTGTGAGCATGTTGTCCAAGCAAGCTTTTCAGCCATTATCAGTGTTTGAATTTTTGCAGCAAATTGACAGGAAAAAGGATGAAAGTGAAGATACTGGTGTCCAGATTTTCAGGGGCTTTTGATCTTGAATGATAGAGAGAAGTCAATAGGAGTGGAAGTGGTGGAGGTGATGGTGTATATGTATCTATCTCTCATTGGTTCATTTTTTGGCTGTTGACCCCAAAATCATTTTATTTCTCAATTATTTGGCAGCCTGTATCCTGTTCAAAGATTCCAGAGTCAGTCAGTGATTAAAAGGTCAGTGATAGGGTTGAGGGTGTGGGGTGTGGGTGCTAAAAAGTGTTTGGTTCTATCAAAATTCTACTCAGGAATTGGATTCAACTTGGACTGATGATCAGATCATGTTCACCAACTTATGTTTTTGCTAGATCTAAATATTTCATCCTTTTCCATTTGCTCCTTTATTGTCCTTTTCCACCTTTTTTTTTCTCTCCCTTTTTTCCTTTATTTTGGTTGTAACTTTCTATCCTGGGCGTTCTTTAAACCGACCACGTAAGGAAGAAGCTTGGACGGGGGCCTCTTAACGAAGGCTATGGTCACTCGACAACTCCTTCGCTCAGTAGCCATTTTGGGTTAACTTTTCCTCCTATTTTTAGTATTACTATTACTAGATTTGAAGCTAAATCTTGCCATTGATTCCATTTTGAGCCCATCATGTTAAATGGGATACTTTACTTTGAAAGACCAGTTGTGGAAGGTAAATGATGATAATTGGTTATGGTATGTAAAGAGACAAATAAATATAGGAGTGAGGTGTTATAAGTTGAATGGGACAAGTAATAATAACATTAATATACTTTATTTTCTTAAAAATGATGTTTTAACTATTCTTGATGGTGTATGTGGTGCAGTTTTTAAAATTATGACATTACTAAGATATTTTTTTTGGTCAATCTGACTAAAACCTGAGGAAGATCTTTAATTTTATTTGGTCATCATCTCTTTTGTGAGATTTTTGTCAAAGTAATCTAGTGTACTGTGCGTGTTATCTTTTGTGTATCTTCTTAGGTATGTAGCCCAAGATTGTCATCTCTCTTACTTGCGAATTGGCCTTACAACAATGCAAAGCTCTAAATTAAAATCAATTCAAAAAGCAAATTATATCATTCTCGGTGTCATAAAGTATTGTCTATATATGCAATCATGGTCATAAATAATGAAAAATTAAATGCATTAGTTTACATTGTTTGCATATAGAACTGCCTTAAATAATAGTAGGGGAATTCATCTTTGTTGTCACCAATACTCATCATATGTGTTGTTGGTTTCAAAGAAATCATTTTATTTGGGATTTTTCTATTTGCACACTCTAAAATTCTTACGTGTACATTCCGTATATGAGTGTATATGGTGAGATCCTTACGTATGTATGTATGAGTGTAGAAGTGTTCAAACAGTATCGCCTTTTATTTTACATGTTTTATCCCTCAAGTTTTCCCATAAACATACATTTATTCCCTATTTCTTTAGCAACTCAACATAACAATACCTTTTATATTCCCATAATTAATAATAGTCATGAATAGCGTCGCCGTCAACAATAAATACAAAACATATCAATTCTCAGTTTTTATTCATTAGCAATTCTTTTTTAGAAAATGATATCAGATCGATGCATACTCTAAATTATATTTCACACGACATGCACATTCGAGTTGAATCACTTTGGGTATGAGTTTGTGTACGAGGTGTAATGGGACTGAGAATGTATTGTAAACCGAACCTCTTTGATGGGTTTGGAATATGACCAAATTTCTTGAGTTTAAAACGGTGTGAGTTTGTGTGTGAGGTGGAATGGGAATGACAATGAATCGTAGACCCAGTTTCTTACGTGGCTTTGAAAGTATGCACATTTTTTGAGTTTGGAATCGGCTTTCAGAACTCGACATTATAGAACATGTTTGATATCCATTTTCAAAACTCAACGTTATAGAACAAACACGTATCATTCCCTTAAACTAAACACACCCTCTCGTCACAACTCCCACGGCACGAGTTGAAGATACTTCCTACTTTGTGTATGTATATATTGGACCTTGGGCTGTTTTTGGTGAATTTGTTTGGACTTATAGAAATAAATCAATAATAATGAGAAGAAGACAAATTAAAAGGTGCAGGGGTTGGATTTGCAATATCCAAGGTGGTAAAATAAATGGCCCCATATTGATATTGTTTGGTGATGACATCATTAGTCAATTGTACCAGATCCCCTCCTCTTTTTGGAAAATCTTTTCCTAATAATTAGGAGTATATTAAAAATCATAATATATATATGTATATCATTTATGTATAATCATCCTCACAACAATACAAACATGATTAAATAAAAACAGACCATTTTGCAACTGGCAATTTATGTAAAATTTGGATTTTATATATCATAACATTATCATGTGACTACAAGCCTATAAGTCAATGAAACATGCATATCCAAATTTGTTTGTCACTTATAAGTAAATAACAGAAATATAATATAATTGAAAAGGGGACACTCGGAAATTTATCAAATTTATATGAAGAAAAAAATGTTTTGTATAAACATGTATACTGAGATATATGATAACATGTTCAATTTTTTTTTATTTTTTTGTCAGTACTTTGCGTTACACATCAGCATAAAATAACTTAAACCTCAAGTGCCAAAACCATATTTATGTACCACAAGCCCCAATGTTACAATCCATGGAGAATATATTGCTAAAAGCATGAGGAACATATTAAACTTCAGTGGTTTTGCAAATGGGGCCTTCACTCTCATCATCCTTATCCAAATTTTTAATACTTTTGTCACATATTATCAAAACATTATAAAAATTGTGTTTTATTAGATATGATAATTAGTTTGATTAAATGTGAAGGGACTTAATTGATTTGGAATTACTTTATGTATATACATTGATTTACATGCTAAAGAGAGTATACAAAACTTTTTAAGATCATTCATATATGTTCCATTTGATAGAGAAAAAAAAGTCTTATATGCCTTAAGATATATGTGGTTAACCAATTACATTTTGGATTAGTTATTTTATTTACACTTAATACCCCCAGGTTCCTTATATGTATATATTTAGTCCTTTTAGTTAGCCAAATTAAAAGTATATAAGTTACGCGTTGTTAGATGTACAAACAATTTCATCGTATAACTATCAAGTCTTGAATACATTACTACATACATCTGGTATGGCTTATAAGTGACACAGTGTGAAATGTTTATATGTCAATTTCATAACCTACTAATGTATACAATAAATACTAACAATTGTCAAATGTAAAGTACAAAAAATTTATAAAATTAATAACAAAAATGGAACTTGTCTAACAAATAGGGTTCATTCCATATGTGGGTCCCATTCGATACTCCACACATAACAGGCATGTTGTGTACTTTTGTGCAAAATACTTGGTTTAGGTTCACTTTCAGTATTAGTTCTTATCTTATGCACATTGTTTGCTTTGATGGGTCAAAGAGTCGAGAATATATGACCTTATATATGCATGATTATCATAAATATATACCTTTAGCCTTTAGGAATATGTGTTACGAATTACATTTTGTTCTCTATAACGAAACCTAAAAGAAATGGTTAGTATTGAAAACTGGACCACATATATAGGTTCGAAACTAGTCTTCTTGTATAACAAGCTATGACGGAAAAATTGGTCCAAATTGCATATTTCTAGTACGACTAGGAACTCCCCAAACTTATTCTATTCTCAATCTATCATTGTTTTAGATTCATTTTTGTAAAAAGTTTGTTTAATTGTACATATTGTATACTTCTAATAACATTAACAATTCACCAAACTTATTCTATATATTCTTGAATCAACATATGGTTGTTGTTGATTTAATCACTATATTGAATCGTTTATATGATTGTATAAAAAAACGATTGCCAATCATGTTATTTTAAATGTCGTTTTGTTAGGACGATGAAACCTACTAAATGATATTGAAAAATGTTTTGAGTTATAAGAAAATATTAAGAAGATAACATAAACCCTCAAAACAAAAGCAAGAAGTCACAAGTTTTAGGATATTACGAAACCTAATGTTATCCATGATTAAGAAAAAGTGACCTCACTTGAGAGTTGAGCATGGCCACATGATAGAAATAATGTGGAATTTATTCTTGTTGTAAAGGGGGTTTGGGTTGTGGTTGATGATGTGGCTTTGTTTGTGTCCATGGTGGCTATTGGTTTATGTTATGTGGGTATGGATTAGACCTTAGATGTTCTTTGGTGTTCATGAATTCAAAGTGTGGAGAGGAGACCAACAAAATTTTAGTGTGGAGTGGAGAGCTTTACTACAATAATTATTTATTTATCTTTTTTTTTCAATGTTGAACTTGATATCATTCTGTTATATTACTTTGTACGTTTCAAACTAATCTAAGACAAAAAGTATATAGTTTAAAAAAATATAATAATCTCTACTTACTTTTTGCAGAATGACATTATTATCCCTAACTAAAGATTTTGTAGCTACATTCAGTCAGTGTACCAACGGGAAAGTAAATGGTGAAGAAGTAGATTTTCAAGGTTGTGATTACGATCTCACGAGTAAACCTTGATGATGATCTACCTGTTGATTCTATCGACGATTTTCTGATTGCTGGGAGGAACATCAAATAGATAAAATTATGTATCGGTTGTCGATGACATATCGGTGGCAGGATCAAGGGTGACTGTAATCGACGAGTTAAAGATATTAGTGTCTCTTGATGGAACCATGTGGTTGGAGTCGTTGCACACTTCAACGAATTTTCTTGGGCCTAATAATTATGTTTATTGAGTGGTCTCAGTTCCATGATGTATGTTCTGGTAGGTTTGTATCGAAAGTCTTCTGACTTAGCGTGGTCGAGAAACGTGTACCAAATGTTATTTCAGCGGTACGTAGTTAGAACGGGTGACATTGTTGAAGGGACGAGATTGTGAAGGGTTACTAGTTTTTGGTTTTGTTAATTTTCAAGTAGGGGATTGTTAGGATTGTGAAGCTTAACGAAGAAAACGATTTTGGGTTGGAGAGTGCACGATCCCAGTAAGATGGGAGTGATCCCGGTGGGATCCTTTTGACAGAGGAAACGATCCTGGTGGGATCACTAAGTCGGCCAAAAACATTAGTTTTTTGTTCCCAAAGTTACTTTCTCTTATATATATTAACACCTATGTACTATAAACCTTGGACTACGAAAATTAATAATAAAACTCTCTAGTTTGGCCCGGTGGACTAAACTAATGTCTAAGTTGGAGATCGGATATAACCACGTTATTTATGTGTGTCGTATTGTTCATATTTTATCTTGTTTGTTTTGCTTCTTTATCCATTTATTGTTTGTGGATATAACGTCAATCACACGAGTGTTGTTGGTTTTTCTTTTGCTAACAATAGGTTGTTATTGTTAGTTGAACGTTTCCGCTACAATTCCTAACATATGTGTGATAAACGTATCTGTCTCTGATGTGGAGTGATTTTATGTCATTTCCTTTTACTTCTAAGCAAAAGTGAAACAAAATTAAGAAAAAAAGCAAGTACATTCTTTAGCTATTTGCTAATCTTTGACCCTTTCTTTTTAATTTGTGAGACGAAACAAAACCATGAGAAAAAAATTAGTTTCTTTGACAATCGTATTGGTAATCTTCTTTGACATGGGTGACCTTTGTTGGTCGGGTTGTAGATGCACAACTCAACGTAAGCAAAGTTCCTTAAACATGTTGTCGGATTGTAATGATATTAGGAGGATATGACGATCAAAAGATAATGATTCATTTTTCGATTAGAAGTGATAGTGATAGTAGCCGGTGATGTTAAATAATCCTACGTAGAATTGACTTAGTTGGAATCAATGAAAATCAACAGCTAAAAGTTCACTCCGTCTAAAAAAACAAAAATAATAATAATCACATTTCAATTCTAATAGAAACTTTCAACTTCTGCAGTTCTAATAAGAAAAATCACTGAAATTGAACTTCTATGAAGTGATTTATATGGCCAAATGTGATCTACTAAGAGTAATGAAAGGACAATATATACATTTGGATTGAAATGAAATAGAAACTAAAGTATGATGTAAACTAATTGAATATGATACAAATAATTTGTGAAAATTAATGACTTTTAGGTAGGATAATTGTTTATTAGGGTAACGTAAGATGTTTGGATTGATGATTATTATTTTCAGTTCTTTAAGTATGTAACATTCAAGAAAAAAAAGGTTAAAATGTAAATGTTCACATTTTTAAAATCAACTAGACTACACCTTAAAAGGTGCATGTAACATTATGTTTGATACATAACGATATTTGTGTGTTCATCAATGTCAACAAGAACAAAATAAATAAATAATTACCCCGTAAAATGTTACTATAATATTGTTTTTTTAAGACAACAAAACCTATGTTATCAATTTTTATTTTTATTTTTTGTGAGTAGGTTTGATGAACAAGCATAAGACACGTGGAAGTTGAAATAGAATGTACTTTTGTCCTTAAAGGAAAATAAGCATGCAATTTTATCTTCTGTTCTGTGAAATTGGGAGTACCATTTTGTACTCGAAGACATAAAAATCTAACCTTCGATATATATTCCCATCTCACTTTGGATCCAACAAACTCACTTTCACATTAACTTACTTTTATAAATTCTATTTATTTTCATTCCAAGACAATGGAAACGATGGTGGCAAAACTATGCATGATATTTTAATAATCTTCAACTTCTATATAACTTTATTAACGAATGATTGATACAATTTAATGGTTAAACTTACTAATGTATACAAAGAAAATGTTAATTATCTTAAATGTATAGTGTACTTTCAGTTTTTTCTCACTTTTTCTAACGTACCTTTTTATGTTTTAACTCCGTACTGTATTTTCAATTATTGTCATTATTTTCCCTACCTGTAACATATGTTTACTTATATTTTTATTTCAAGTTTAAATCAACTTATATTTTGAAGTGCTATTTCAAGTTTATTATCATTTAAACATAAAAACTGAAATGAAATATATAAGTAAAAAGATGTTACAGATTAGAAAAACATAGACAACAATCGAAAAGTTTGTTGGAAGAAAAAGAAAAAAGAATAAAAATTTGTTGTATTTTTAGGTAATTAACCATAAAAACTCAAAAGAGAACATAATTGGCTATTGAATAACATGGTGCAGCTTAGAGATGGTTCATTCATGAACCAATGCATGTTCATGCGATATGTGAACAAAATTGTAGCTTCAAGCTAGTGTAGGTTCATTGTTTTTTGAAACTAGAGAAAGAATGACGTGATGCTTTATAAGGGAAATGTACAAAACACATGATGTTTTCTAATAGAACTGCATCAAACGCATGCCTCGATCATTTTTTTGTTTATTAATTGTATTTTTTTGCTTAAATTGTTACGTCTCTGCTTTTACACCTATTTTTATGTCTTTATTATCATAATAATAATAATAATAATAATATACATAGATTAGTATTTTTCGAATATTCTACAAATGATATATACTTGGTTAAATTGATGAGTTATAGGACTTTCTAATGGGAAACAACTTTTCCTAGAGTTCGTGAACCATAATAAGTAGGATTTTGATAGAAAGTTAAACATGTAAGGATATGTTGGGTCATGTTAAACCTTTATGTCTAAACATGTTATCAACATAATCATATATGATTAACAAGCACATGTACGATGTTTCTAACATCGTGGAGTATAATTTTATTACAAACCTGAATAACATAATAAATGATAATCATCTTTGATGTATATGAAACTGAATATTCAAAACTTATCAATATAACCAAATTAGCATCGGTTATCGCAAATAAATGATAAAAACAATTTAATTTACCCGGGACTCCGTTGTGGGATGAATTTCTTATTTATGTTGAGCTTGATTCATATCAATTCTAGAGTTGTTCAATTTTATTGCGTAAAGAAGTTAACGTTAAAACACTTCTATTTTTAATATATAATATATATATATATATATCATATTATATACTAGATTTAAACTATGCGATGAACAGTAATTTAAGTTAAACAATTTTTATATTCATAATTTTATAGGTTTAATAGTTTAATTTTATTTTTTAATTAGTGTTTGAGTATGATTTATATAATTTTAATTAATTATTATTATATTCAAATCTACCTCTATCTAAATTTATTTTTTAGTTTATCTTTTAAATTTAAATAATTATTAATTTTTAAATTATAAGATGTCAACACGTGTCATTTTGCCTATGCAGTAAAGTATAGAGCAATCTTTTATTCCCCTTTAATATATATATAGAAATAAATAGATATATATAGTAGCAAAATGTTAATAAAGTTAAACACTGACTACTCCATACATCTCTTTCCCATGACAATACATATACACAAAAACCTGAGCGAATTGAATCTTTTTGTTTGAATGTAACTTATTAAAGATAATTTCACTACAGTTGATTACTATTTATATTTTCGTTTGTTCTGTTACATAAGCTTTAGATTTTTCAAATGTTATGTCACGACGAAATGCATTTTAGCGCATCTATTCTGCTAAACATTGCATCGGTAACCAAGAAAGTACAATCTATAAGAGATAGACGTAGAAAGAAGTAAGAAAGTTTTGAAATATCTTATTATAGAAGGACTGTCCATGAGACGACAAATATTTCTATTCGTAAATAAATGAGATATAATGAATATTTGACAAAACAAAAATATAGTAAAAATTTGCTTAACGAAATTTTTTAGCAGAATTTAGTGAAAATTATGTAATTTTATTTGTGACATAATATAAGCGGGTAAGTATGTATAACAAGAATAATAGAAATTTTGTCAAAAGAAAAGCAAAAGTAACAACAATGAAGTTTTTTTGAAATTAATAAGCATTAAGTAATTTATATGGATCATGATATGTTAGATGGCATATAAATGTCATGAGAAATTTGTTTAAGGGTGTATCATGAGAAAAAGAAAAGTCAAAAAGATAAAACATAAAATACCATGATAAATAAGGCATTTTGCTTGCAAATTCACTATAAATAAATAAGGGTTAATAAAAAGTGTAGTAAATTTTACATCAGGAGTTTTTAAGGTTAGGTTTGATTTTTATGAAAATTCAATTGAATCGAGTATTTTAACTTTTTAATAATTAAAATTATTTGGTTTCAATTTATGTATTATTTGGTTTTTTGGTTTCAGTTTCTTATCAGTTATTTCGGGTTATAACCAAATTTTATGCTATTAGCTTATTAGATATTTGGGCTACGGAGCATTATGTAAAGATATAAAAACACTAAATAAGTATAATTATTATAACAATATAAATATGAATACGTCAATAAATGTTTTTAAAATTTTAATTAATATACTTAGTCAAATACATGAAGTAACAGTTCAAAATTTTACTTCGATAATAAGTTAGATATAAAATTTTATGGTAAAAATAGTAGATTATATATGAATTTCTAAAGTTCACGAGTCGATAACATCATTAGAAAATTAATATAATCTATAAATTTGTATGGTAAATGTAAAATATAAATATCTAATTAACGATTAGGTTTTTAGGTAAAATCCAAATCGAACTGAAACATTCAGGTATTTCATTATTAAGAATTGAACTGTTGATTTTACTTTTGGTTTGATTTTTTCAACTCAATTGTTCTGATTACGATTCACTTTTTCAATTTTCGTACTCACCCTTTATAAAAAGGCATATATAATAATGAAAAATCATTAATGCAACAAATTATATGCATGCTTAGTTATAAGATGATTGTATGACAAAACAAAAGGGTTTTTTTTTTCAATTTTTTAATTTATAGAAAAGGACAAAATAAAAGGTTTAAGGATTAAGTATGTAAAGTTTGATTTATTTTAAGGGGAAATGAGGGTTGTTACTAGCATCCACAAAGTAGTCAACTCACAAACAAGTTAGTATACATGTAAATCAAAATTTAGAGGGTAAAATGAAGATTACTTTTTAAAAATACATTTTTACAATAATTAACTTTAATGCAGCTAGAAGCACTCGCCAGTTCTTTTAAATCTTTCTTACCAATATGGTATCTCCTTTAAATTGATAAATTATAAATTATATTAACTTCATATTTTTAAAACACTCCAATTGTAAATTTGCATGTGTTTCACATTTTCTTTGACTTCATTATAATAATATACAAGACCAACTAAATTCCAATCTTAAACATATAAGTGTTTCTCTTTTAAGGAATGTTTACTATCATCTTCCCTTAAAGTCGTTAACAAACCGTCCTCTACGATTATCATATTTTCCTTGCTCAAATTTTAATAAAGTTAGAGTTACTAGCTTTCAAATTTGTGAAAGTGTGTTTGGCACATACTCCAGACAAACTACCGGTTAGAATTCGTCCGTGATATCGATTGAAACCCGATATTTATACGTGACAACATTTGTTCGTCGATTTGTAATCACGTTACCGACCAATTTATCATGTTTAGTTACTAGATTTGTTTATCCGTTAGATACACAAATCCAGGATTTTATGCATGCTTATGCAAGTAAAGACATACATTTGTGGTGACAATCTAAATATTTATGACCAAAAAACATCAATCAAAATCAACATTAATCTGAACTGTATTCGAATCTATCAACTTACCGCCACATTTCATCCTTTTATTGGTTAATTGTTGTTAACCGTATCCCATAATACTATGCTAACAAAATCTCTTTTTATTATAGCATCATTGTAAACTCATTGAATTGGCTCTCAAATAATAGATATAGAAAAGCTATATTAAACTGGAATATGTGACTTCAAAATTCCTTGTTATCTTTATAATTTCTTTCTAGTTTCTGACTAGTTCTTTAATAAAAATCTGTCGTTTTTAAAATAAAAAATATATAATAATAATAATTATTATATTATGTAAGTTGCGTTAAAATTGTATAACCCTAAGTTTCATAATTTTCAAGATACATAAAACATATATATGATAAGTTATTGTATGTTAAAGTCTTGTGCTACATAATCAAATACAATTGTCGATCAATCATCATGTAAAAAAATAGTAAAACATTTTCATTTTTCTTATATATGAAATCAATTCCCATGTATGTAACACACGGTTTATAAAAGAGTTGTCTAGTAAATCGATTTAGTTGTCATAGCCTATTTTATATATCATCTTCATAGGTAATTATCTTAATTCAACGTCAACTTTAGAAAAAAAATAATACTCCAAGAAGAAGGTAATGTTCAAAAATAATGTAAAAAAGTGAAAACTTTGGTAAAGAAAAGAAAAAGAAAAAAAGGGGATTGTTGTATTGTACCATGTACTAGAATTTGATGGCAATATATATAGAATCTTAAAAGGGAATGTGTGTTCAAGGCAAATTGATTCACATGCAGATGGATCATTTATCATCGGCTGTGATGTGGGTGCATGCTCCTATCATGGGTCCTATTACCCCTGACAGTTATCCCGTTTCTGTACTCGAGTCGTACCTAGGCACACTCCCTCCTCAAATTTAACCCCTTTGTCTTTCATATATTCTTTCGTATACCGACTTTCTAAAACCTTGATAATCGACACTATCGATTGGTCAGTAATTGTGTTAGGAATTCAACGGCTTATGTCTGATTGCAGTTGTACTCATAAATAATAAATAGAATAAACGACTCAATATAAATAACAATAAATACGCAGTCAAGATCAAACTCATCAAAGGAACAAAACGAACATAAAGTATTAACATATGGGGATATGACTTGTGTTATTGATAGCACAAATAATTTGTGTTGACCAATCAAATTGCAAAGAACACACTAATATTTATAATTTTTACCTACTGACTTTCAACATGTACATATTTAGTTCTTTCTTTTAACTTAGCACTCAGCAACACATAACTCGACAACACCAATAAATTCCCCTTAAACATATTTATGTTCGATCTATGCTATTGATTTGATCTACGAGCAAACTAGAAATAATGTTATTGATTTTTCTAGGTGTTATAGTATACAATAAACATGATTTTTTTATAATGAGGAAACGACTTGTAGAACAAAAAAAGAACAACTTTTTCGGCCGAGCTAAAATCGCATCACGACTTTGTCTTCTGTCCCTAGTATCCCGCCACAATTGTGAGCTTTTCCATAACTGACTCTTTTAGCAATGACTCTTTTCTTTTTCAATTAATAAGTTTCATACTCCTAACAATCTTTCTCTTGAAGATTAATGACCCAAAAGATAGGAACCCTTCATTTCATCATCCCTTCAATATTTTCAAATGTTGTAACCTATCCATACCGTTAAAACACCCTTGATTTGCTCGACTACGTCATGAATCAAGAATTTTGATAAAAGACCACCTGTACTGCACCATCAACCGGAACATTAAATCTCTATCTCTAGTCTTACATCCTCCTCATTATTATTTTTTATTTTCTTATGTAAATAATCAGATTTATAAAATGATGTAACACGATACTGAAGTATATCGAGACCATATTATATAAAACCTGAAAGACCCAATATATCAAACAAGCCTATAATTCTCAGATCCTACTCCTCTTCAAATATGCCCTACTAAAAGCTTCCAGCAAGGCAAAACTCAAAATATCTAGCAAAAATTCTCTCAAACCTATCAACGGCCATCTCTAAAAACCCTTTAGAAGTTTAGTTGGGACTAGAGATAGAGAGTGGTCCTCATATTATGTGCATGTATCTCGTATCATTAAAAGCTTGGTCATAAACTCTTTGTGATCGCTCTAATAAATTCCTTCAACATTATACTATTAAACAGGGTTGGTTCTGAGTTTTCTGATACCTCTGACGAGTCAGCATGTTAAATTGTGTAAACAAACTACACATTATCTTTTTAAACATTGTACAAATTTAACATAGATCAACTAAAACGATATCTTCATGCATTTCTTGAAGCAAAAACATCAATTATCTTGTCACACTTATCATTTGCTAATAACTGAGTTTCAATACTTAAATTGCTATCATGTTCGACCTCTATTGACTCATTCAACCCATAGATAGGACTTCGATAGCTCTAACTTTAAAAAACTTATTGTGCAGGTGCTACCAGCTCAAGTATAGATAACAAAATTATATAGCAAGTACCAATACCAAGTCCAACTTTTTAGGGATTATGAATAGGTTAAATGAACATATCCTAGTATAACTTTGGACACAACATTTAATGCCCCTAATTCTTGATACCCTATTATGTATCCTTGTTGGCTCATTATCAGGGCCAACCTTGATCACCAAGAGCTCATCTTGTGGACTTGTGTTTGCAATATTATCGAAGAGTGAAAAAATTGGTTCACACTTAAGTTGAAAATAGCTTAATTAAACATTCTCGCTTAGTTTCCTATTTATAAGTTATCTACTAATTTTATTTTATAATCAAATAAAAGAAATATAAACTTAAGAAGATCAATCAGATATGTTTGAACCCATTAACTATATGCCTAGTTATGCAAGTCTAATTCCTTATGCCGGAAAGATAAAAATAACACAAATAATCTATGGGGTTTTTTTTTATTTTTTTATCAAGGAAAATGATATTTCATGCTAATAAACCATGTGAATAACTCCTCCTAGCTAATTAATTTAACATACATTAAATTCATTAACTTTTAGTATTCATCGATGCTCTTAATTTTGAAAAGTGTCAATTAAGGGTATCCAGTGTTACAGGTGATATTTGAAAACAATATATATTTCCTATTTGATATTAAAGTCATACTAGCGTGTGTTTCAAAGTCACACGATAAATAAAGTGCACCAAGTAAACTCAAAAAAAGAATTTAATATTAAATTTTGTATTTATTACTAATCAATTTAATATAATATAGATTTTTTTATGCATATTATAAATACAAATTCTAATATTTAAGAAAAATCAAAGATCACTAAATACATTTTATCATGTACACCGACAGCATACACTGAAAGATCCCTTAATAGTAAGCTTTTCTTTAATGTGGCAATATACAGCTTTAAAAAGTGCAACTAACGTGCTTGGCTCAACAGTTTTTAATATTGTAAGTTATTTTTTCTTATTATATTTTCTAGGATGTTTGTTTCGTAATAGATGGATATAATTATATAGGGTTCCGATTTCAATTTTGAATCAATTTTTGAAACCTTACGCCACGACATGAAATTAGTCGGATATTATTTTGTTTTACATTTGAATAAAATTTTTAGATCCGTCACTGATTAATAGAATGATTGTGTAAGATGATATAACAATTACTTGTTATTTAAGTGTGGATATTGTAGACATTGTTTGATTAAACAAACTTTTTCTTAAAATAAATAAATCATAAGCACACAAATATAATGAAGGTAAAAAATCTAAATAGAGAATATTCTATTTCCAACGCAAAAAACGTATGTGTTTATTTTGTAAATCAGAATTGTACGGATAGATGATATGATAATGACTTAAACATTGGAAGGTTCCTTGTTGCTCCTCACATCTGTCGATACGATCACCGTAGAAAAATTAACTAAAATACATTAAAAAAGGTCGATATAATTATAGTTATTTATCAAATAATAATTATAAAAAATTACCTTTCACACACAAATCACAAAGTTACAATTTACATGTCTGACTTTACGTTTTGCGTGTTCAGATAACGCTTAGTCATTGTCGGGTACGTGTTCTGGTTTGCGGGTTATGTGACTGAGTACATGCAAATTGAAGCTCGAGTAATTGTTTGGTTAAAATGTATTTTTTATCCGTTTTGAATACAATTTTCTGACATTTTAAAATTGCTATAAATACTTAGACCCTAAGATTAAATGATCATCAACTTCTTTTATAAATTTTAGTAAAAACACTCACTTTTTTTTTTTTTTTTGAAAAATTAAAAACACACTTTTCAAAATGGTTCACACTGATCAACTCACTATATATAGTGCAAATTAAAGTGTACACTAAATTTTTGAAGATTTTGCACCAAATTTTTAATTTTCATTTTAACCCTTTTAATTGAAATAGTTTTATTATGCAAGTCCAAAACCAAAAGAAAATAAGGACAAATGATTCAAAAAGTTAACGTAAATTTGTATTAATTATTTATGTTTAATATTATAATCAAATTTGAATTTTATAAATAATAATTAATTGTAAGTATATAAATGTATAATTTAGGAAGCAATATGTAAATGTAAGTAACTATTTAGTACAAAAATTTAAAGCATACGTTGGAGATGAACCACATTTAATGCAAGCATATTCTTTAAAGATATTTTTTTTCATCACATTTGGTGCACCGTTTGGTGCATACGTTAAAAATGCCTTTAAAGAAATATCTATTAATTCTTTTTATTTTTGGTAATTGGACATAATACAAATCCATTATTCGTATATGCTTTTTAATCACAATTACAAATTATGCTTTCTCAAATTGTAATTTGCATGGCCTAATTTTTCACTTATTGTGGTTTCTCTGTGTATTTTGAACTCGTTAATTAGACACGATATCTATGGCAAAACATGCTGGTACCATATATTAGTGCATGCACGACTAATGGAGTAAACTAGATGTTGAAATTTGACCTTTTTTGCATATTTTATTGAAACTTTTCGTCCATTTAGGTTAACGAAAAATAAGATTTTCAAACGGAAACAGTTCGATGGATTATTCCATGAAATTCTATAACATATAGATAATGAATATATGGTGTCTTTTACCGAATAAAACATATAAGATCCATGCATAGTTAAGAGAAGAAAAATAAAAGGATAAAATGATAATGATAATTCCAATAACCATAATAACTACCTACTATAAGAAATTTTGAAATACCCTATAAATAGGATATCAAAAACAATTCCAACATTGAAAAAAAAAGCCATTAAAATCATAATAAATAATAAAAATTGAGAATATAAAAATCCTCCAAATCCCAATAATTAGTTTTTTCTTATTTTAATTTTTCTTTTCAAGAAATTGCCACACAAGATGAACCCCAATTTGCAAACGCTTTATTCCCATTTCCACCCTCCTTACACCTTGTTAGCATTCTCAACTCTCCTTTTCCGGCAACCGACCACCGGTTTCCGTCCCTATCCCACCGCCAACCACCACCCTCTTCCCCGTCTTCCGCCACCTCATTATCATTATCATTGTCATCGTTATCGTAATCATATTCATTTTCTGATTCCATTTCACCACCTTCTTCATAATTTTCCGTTTCAATGCCTTCACTTTCATAATTTTCCATTTTAGCCCCTTCACTTTCATAATTTACACAAGCGTCCCTCAACAAAGAAAGCTTAAGTCTACCATTTGTACGTTCCGTTTGAAAATTTGTACCACAGTTAGAAAAACTAACTGCTTTTATAACTAACCGCCCACCTTCCCTATGATGTTTGACTTTCACCGTACCATCTGACCCACTGATAGAAGTCAACGGCGGGGGGAAGTCACTACTCCGGCGTACTTTCCGGTCAAAATTCCGGTCAAACTTGGACTTTTGAATTGCTCTCAATCTCTCTCTTTCTTCATTTGAAATAACAGAAAATTCATCACCACTTTCACTTAAAACATCACTTCCTGTTTCACTTCCTAAACTTTCCGTACACATTTCTAAACTTTTAGTGCTCAATGATGATGCATTACGTTTATCCAAAGGGTGGATGTAAACGTCGTCGTTTTGATCAGAATTCTTGGAATTTATTGATGGGGTTTGATCAAGAACTTTAGAAAAACTCCACCCATTATTCTTTTTTTCGACATTATTGGGTTCTTGAATTCTAGTTGGTAGAGATAGGGTTACTTGAGGCTCAAGGCAAGATTGTAAACCTTGACAAACAATAGTTGATGCCATTTGAAATCACGAAAAATAATTCAAGAAAGTTGAAAATGATATAAAAAAAACCCTTTCTTATTATGTGTTAAAAAAAAGGGTCAAAAATAGGGTGGGAATAAAATAGATAAAGATTTTGTGGGGAGTGTGGTTATGGCATGAATGAAAAGAATGGTGAAAGGGTGAAGGGTGTATTTATAGGTGCAAAAAGAGTAGTGATATGAGAGAAAGGTGGAAAAAAGGCAACTTTTTAATGCAACTGGAATTTGTATTTTCATTTCTAAAGAAAATAATTTATGTAACTTTTTTACTTGTCCACACATTTTTATTATCAAATGAATCGAATACGTACACATTCTTCGACTTTGGTTGGATTTTTCATTAAATTATAATAATAATAATAATTTAATTTATACAGGCAGTTTCAATTTTCAACTTCAAACTTTCATTTAATGATTTGTTGAAGTGTATTATATGTATTAAACAAACAACAAATAGTTAACTTACTTGTTCATGGGTGTTGTTTCATTTTCGTCTTGGGAAATACAAGAAATAATTTCAAAAGGTAATTAATATCCAGAAAAATAATATGTGGTATATGTATATGAGATTGGTTGTAACGCTTAATAATATAGGCTTAAAATGGAAATAATTCTTCGACACGTAACACTTGATATTGATTATTTTTCTTTTTTCCATAATAGTTTTTAACATATTTGCCGATCAAAATTTTGAGTGTTTTAGTCTCATATTTCAATTCTGCGAATCATTTTAGAGAAATGATAGGTTCACATAATGTTTACAAAATTTTGTCCACAAAATAACTTGTTCCAATAAAATGAAGATAAAGAAAAAATAAATTAATGTGATTGGTTAAATTTACTTTCCATGTCATTTTGTGAAATTTTGTTTGTAAAATTTGAATAAATTTAACATTCCTCATCATTTTATATACATTTTAATGTGTATAAAAATATACGTAAAAACATCTCCAATGATAAACAAAGTTAAATTTTAGCCAAATTTTTTATGTACAGAACTATTCACTCAAATTAAAAAAGACCTTTAAAAGGGTATTTTTTACATAAAAAGATCTTAAAAACAAAAACAAAAACATTGAGGATATAACTATCTATAGAGTTTGTGGCTATAACTATTGTGTTTTCGACTTTCGTATTCATTAGGGCGTTAAACTTCATTTCTTGAAAAACGGTAATTTCATATGTTGCTCATTCTGTTTCTTATTGCCCAACAATTAATATTTTAAAATCGGTCAGGCCGGCCTGGTTGGATCAATCGAACGAAAAACTAGAGGATAGTCAGTTAATTTCAAATTGGTTTTTTAATCTAATTTTTAAACAAGTGCGAACACGCCAATTTTCGTCTAATTTTTTTACTTTTTATCATTGTAAATTTGATTTATTTTTCTATTAGATATAAATTTTTTAGTATAAATAAAGTCAAAGTTGTTAAACTTATTTAAAAAAGCTATTTGAAACTTTTCGTAAATTTTATTGTATTTATTTGTAGTTTTTTCATTATTCTTAAACATTTAATAAAACAAATAATATATAATTTCAACTGGATCGGAAATGAACCTCTGACCAATTTGATTAAAAACTTGATTTTAAAAAAGTTAATCAACAATTAAATACCATAGTTGATATCAGAGTAATATCTGGTTATGTAAATGTTTTTTAACCTCCATATTCAAAACAATAAATAAAAATAGTAACCCACGTATCAAACAATAAAACGAGCATAATGTATATTAAAAATTAATTCATTCAAATGATCAACAGAAACCAAGTAGATTAATCACCAAACACACTACAAAGATACAAAACAGAACACGACTTCATCCCACTACACCAAATATAGTGAAATAACTACCAAAAATGATAATAATAATAATAATAATATAATAATAATAATAACATTAATTAATTAAAATTAATTAAAGAAACCTAGCTACACAATGCCTTTTGGATCACTAGCCAGTTCTCCCATCAATTACTGCATCACTTTCAACGACTAGCAAACAAGTCTTCACTAATGATGTACGTCATCTTATGTTCTCCCATATAAATATTGTAAAATCAACATATTATAGATCATTGTTACGGAGTATATGATAAAGGCTAACCATGCTTGACTCTTGTACATGTTTGGGTTCTCTTTTGTTGAAATTTATTTTTGATATTCAAAGATATAACATTGATACATTGAGCTTATTTAGTTATCCTAACTCTTAACTAGTATTGCATCATAATTAATTACGTCCACTTTAAGCATGCACACTCTAACTTCCTACATGATCTAAATAAAATGGGAAAAATATATATGAATATACTTCATAGGAGTATTTGCAACAAATACATACTTTAAACTTTAAGACGTATTTTACGCGATCATTTAGACTTAAGTGTATCTTTAGAATTAGTAATCGAAAAATGTATACGATCAATCGATAGCTTTCAAATTTAACTGTAGTTTGATGCTACAAGCCAAAGTTATATCCAATTTCGTGATTTAGCATTGCGACATCACCACTATGTGGAAATAATAAGACCTTAAAAAGTAAAAAGAGAAACGAAAAGGCATGACTAAGTTGTCATAATCTATCAAAATAAAATAAAAAACTGAAAATTTGGGAAATTGTGAGCCACTTTGGGAAAGGGTGAATTAGTTGAGGGCTATAAATGTGAAGCCTTTAAATTTGATTGGTTACTTTGGAAATA
Organism: Logfia minima; assembly: GCA_963921325.1. NCBI lineage: Eukaryota > Viridiplantae > Streptophyta > Magnoliopsida > Asterales > Asteraceae > Logfia > Logfia minima. The sequence continues at coordinate 8,117,486 of OY992775.1, read as the reverse complement.
AAAAATATATATATTTTTTGCCAATTAAACTTTTTATCTTGGTTTACAAAAGAATTATTATGATTGGCACACCCATCTTTCATAAGCAAAAGTGAGCCTACAAAGGGACAAGATCCCTTAGTGATTTTTAGGTCATTACTTTGGTTTGTATTCTCCTCTTAAATTAGTACCTTTTATCACAACTTTTTTCACTTTTTTTTTCTTCACGTTTACCTTATTCCACTAAGGTCAAAACTTATGTTGGAATTTTGGTTCGGAAAATAAGTACACCAACAATCCATTATTTGTACATTCATGCAATGAAAACACTCAGTAATACATTAATTTACGTTTAAACGTTGAAAATAGATAGACATACATAACCTATCCTAACAAAAATAAACTTGTTAGTTACATATTTTCAAAGTTAGAAGGATCAAATATGCCATTATACCATAGGGAAGGGGCAATAGCTTATTGTAAGACTTCTTTCTTCCTTTGTCTATAAGTAATAACAAGAATGATTAGATTTGTTTAATATCACATGACCATCTCTCCATCAACATTCATGGTTTTATAAAGTTATAAATGTCACTAGCATCTCATATTTTAGAAAGCATATGACGTACAAAAAGGATAACTAAAATCATAAATAATGGAATAAACTTTTGACCTAAACTATTTCCCTACATGTGTACTTGTATGATCTTTTGCACCGATCAAGATCAACATTGATCTAACAATATATGGTCGAAATGTCTAATTTTTTTTTTCTGATGATCGATTTAACAATATATAGTCGAAGTGCTAATTCTTCTTCTGATGATCGATTCAACCTCTAACCAAAAAAGTATATCTTGATTATATTTCATCTCTTCAACACGTTTAGCAATGAAAATAACGCCCTTATTATTTTGATGAAGAGGAGCCTATGATTAGCTTTTCGAGAAATTCCCAAACGAACAATTTCAACCAAAACTTTCAACTTCTTATGTTACTATTTTTAACTCAAGGAAAATTTAAAAAGAATACCCTTTATACGTTAAGTATAATTTTTTTTACCAAAAATAAAAATCAAATCCCCCCCCCCCACCCCTCCCCGGCCCGCAAATTTTCGTGTACCCATGTCTGCGTACGTGATTCCATGTCCGATTACGTGGCATAATTTTTTACTTATATCATTTTGATAAAATGACTTCTTTTTTATCCATTTTTGTTAAGATTTTTCAGGAATTCTGAAAACATCATCCATTAAACTACAAAATTGAGGTTTGCTTTTTTGTTATAACTTCAAAATTTTATTTCTAATTTAAACATAGTTCACTTTGTTCATAATAAAACATCATTTAATTGCATCAAATCATTCAAAAACTCAATCTATTCTCATCAATTTCGAAATTTGAAACTCTAAAAATTTGATGCCACTCATAGCTTGCTTTTCTATAAATATTGTGACCCTAAGATAAGATAATCATCAATTTGTTTTACAAATTCTCAGAGAAATACTTTCACTTTTTGTTGGTTAGAAAAAAATGAAATCACTTTCCAAAATGGTTCACACTGATCATTTTTGGCAGTTTCGATCTCCAAATGAATAACCAAAAACTGATGAATTATACGCAACAGTTCCTGAGTTGTTTAGCATCGCGCTTCTGAAATTCTTAAAATTTCTATAAATATTGTGACCCTTAGATAAGATGATCATCAACTTGGTTTACAAATTCTCAAAAAAATACTTTCACTTTTTTTGGTTAGAAAAAAAAATGAAATCACTTTCCAAAATATTTCACACTGATCATTTTTGGCAGTTTCGATCTCCAAATGAAGAACCAAAAACTGATGAATTATATGCAACAATTCTTGAGTTGTTTAGCATTGTGCTTCATCGTGGTGGTAATTTTCGGGGAGCAAGCAAAATGCAAAGTTTATTGACGTTTATTGACTGTGTAGATGTTGATGAATTTTCATCAAAAACTTTGAATTACGCTTTGGAATAGTTGAGTTATTGGGCTCCAACTAGGGGGTAGTATTGCTACTTTAAAGAGTATGATAAAGACCTAGATACTGGTTTACAATTGATAACGGATGATGTCAAGCAATTGAAGTAGATTACTAACTATGGGAAAATACATAAAGAAAGGTCTATTGAACACGCAATGATTTGACACATCCATCAAATTCTGAAATTACGATGCCATTACCCATTTTTAAGATTATAACTGACTCTTCTAGTGCAAGACGATCATGAACGAGATTTGCAGTTCGTGACTGAGATCGTTAAAATGCCGCATCCAAAATTTGAAATTATAACTAAAATTCGAAGTTTAAATGTGATTGTACCTAATAATTAGTCATTGTCAAGTTTGATATTCGAGAAAAAAAAACACGGATCTAGGTTCGATTTGTTTTTTGCTTTTGCGACCTTGTTGTTTGCTTTTAGCGACGGGCCGAGGCCGGTTTTGTGGTGGTGGTGGCGGTTTTTCGAGAGGTGGTGTGGTAAACACACGGTCACGGTGGTGGTGGTGGTTGAAGAAGGTCGAAAAAAAGCCATGTAAGGTCGCGGTGGTGGTTCGAGAGGTGGTATGTATAAGTCACCGGGTTTGACCCGCCCGCAATAAACATAACGCAAGCCGCAAATCTCGCTTGTTGCTCGCAATTCTTGAGTACTAAGTCACCTTTTCCGCTAACGCAAATCGCAAATCACAATTACTGTGAGTCAAGATTGTGATTTGCAGACCGGGGAGGCAAAAATGATATTATTTTTCTGGGTAAACACTTTTATGTTTTAAAAAATGGTATTTGTTTTAGTTTTTCTAACTTTATATATTATTGAATGTACAGAGCTAGGTAAACATATTAATGAGGAACATCGTCATGAATATAATATTGTTATTTTCAATAGACAACTCGATAAGTTTTATATATATGTTCTTGGTTTTTATTTTGTAATATTTATTTTTTAGTATAAGCTTCTTTTAAATCAAGTCATTTTGGAAATATAGTAACTTCAAAATTGCATATTTGCATGTAATTTTGGATGTAAAACTGATTTGGGCCGAAAGCCACATGGAAGTCCAACCCAATAAAAATGGATACAGATATATTTCTTTTACTAATATTTATAATGCAAAAATAAATAAAATTCGAACGTACATGACTTGTCGTTTAAATATATTACGTATTTAGCAATGAAGAATCAAAATTTGAATAAAGTTACACATTTAATGGAACAAAAAAGAATAGTTTTATGGTATATTAAGAAAAATATATTAAACTTACGGTTGTAAACATAAAATGAGGAACCTTAATCATAATTCATAAGCAATGAGAATGAGTTCGAATACTAAAATAACAAAAGGAGCCGACATTATTTCCTTTTTAAGTGTGGAACCCCACTACATATTTTTCAATATTATGTTTTTTTCTTAATCTACCTGCAAACAAACGTAGTAACTAAATATTTTACGATTAGTAAAATAGTTAAAAATAAGTGACTCAGATTTCAACTCGTAAATGATTTTCATAAGATTTTTATGAGTTATTCATTGATTTTTTCGAGTCTTGTGCTACTTTTGCAAGTAAGAAAATTAGACAACTTTTAGTGTAGTGTAATATAGAAAATAAAATGATAAAATAGAAAAAGAAAATATTTATAATCTATTTTAAATTAAGCCTTTGTTTTACTTCTCCATTGACTTCACTATCGACTCTCACCATTCTTTTAAAAACAAAAATTTTAAACAATAATATACATATACATATACATATATATATATATATCTATAGTATCCGGATCAAAAAAGAATAAAATTTTGGGGGAGAAGGGGGGAAAACATGTATGATTCAGTAAAAAACAATTATGATTTAGCGAACTATTAAAAGAGTTCATTTGTTGAATCAAAGGGTTAACTAAACAGTTGTTATATTGAATTTGGAAAAGGCGACTCAAGCTTTGGTTTGTCCTATGTCGCATGTTGGTCAGTCTACTTCCCCAGTCAGTGATGGTGGTGGCAAGGTAAAATGGTCAACTACCAAGAGACGTAAAAATGACCAAAAGAGTAAGTGAGGTCCATTCTAGTGTAATCTAGTAATGTGAACGTTCGCGCGCTTGTAGACTGGCTTTTGAGTTATATGTTGTATGCAAATAACTGAAGTTAAATCTCTAGCTCTGATGTAGATATAACTTATGGTATGTTGCTTGATAACTGCAAACAGAAATTTGTAAATTTCATGACAGTTGCAGTGTGAGTTCGTGTTAATTTTACAGATTTAAGAATTATCACTATTACAAAAAGAAAAAATATAAGAGAAAACAAGAAAACTAATAATGACTGATTGTGTATATATGAGAAAGCCGAAGCTTGAAAATTGTTAAAAATAATGACTAATTTGATCGCTTATTGATCAGCTGCACGTAAGTTATGTGGTATCAACAGCACAAAGGGGTTATCTTTATGGCTGCGAAGTTTTATTTTAGGAGTTCTATAAATATAAATCATTGTTTTGTTTTATTACCGAATGATACAATGTGCTAGTCTAACATAGTAAGGTACAAAAAGAAGTACATTATATCATCAAGTCCTGATTGACTTATTAGAAGTAATTGATGCTTATTATAACAACTTTTTGATCTTAATTAACATACTAGTTTTATATAAATAAAAAAGACCGCAAAAAGAATGTGGGTGGGTCAACTCAGACGAATTGGAGCCAGCACTCGACCCGTTTCAGACTGACTTGAAATTCACCTGCTTTAACCCGTCACCCGAACTTCCCATTTTGTCACTGTGTTTCAAACCCATGTCCCTTTTTGGCTCTAAAGCAGTACTTGAAGAATTTTGAGAAATCAGAACACAAACCTAGTCTTTCTGCTTCATCTCGAACAATCCTTGAGCTTTGATTCGAGCTCATTAAAATTGGCGTCTTGACCATTTTCTGTACCTTGAGGATCGTTCTCATCTAGTGGTCCAAGCTTACGAGGGACATTCTTGAAAATCTCTTTAACATCTTCAACTCCTTTATACGACAAGAAGTTACCATTAATATTTAGCAGCCTAAAGCCTGATTTACCAACAACTGCTTTTGCCAATCTCATGGCTCCATCTCTTCCAATCCCATTCGTGCTCATGTCAACTATACACAATCGTCCAAACTCCGCTTCAAGTGCTTTTCCAATAGCCATAGCACCTTCATCTTTAAGTTCATTTTCAGATAAGTTTATTTTGGTTAGAGAATGTTTCTTTGAAGTTATACAAGCAGCCAAAGCATTAGCTGATTCGAAGGTGATGTTGTTTCCAGCCATCTCCATGATTTCGAGGGAAGAATCGGAATCTTTTAGAGCATTTGCAATGGCTATAGTCCCTTTGTTTTCTAAGTTTAAGTAACTGAGGTAAACCTCAGTGAGATTAATATGAATGGAAAGAACTTGACTCAGTGTAACCCCGGGTTTTGGTCCAAATATGTTGTCACGTAAGTCGAGCTTCCTCATAAGGGTACAATTACTGAGTGCTTCAGCAAGAGCAATGCCACCTTTGGAGCCGACCCTTGTGGAGGAAAACCTGCAAATAGAAGTGGAAATTTTGACCCATTTATATAAAGAGACGGTCCAGTTTTGTTAATGGATTACATCGGTTAAACTGACAAAATTATTATAAAAAACGGGTCAAATAGGTTGTGGATGTCAATCGGTTGAAAGTACAAATTGTCTTTCAAGTAACTAACTTTTCTTTATGAAGAGGAAACCATCAACCTCTCAATCTTTTAAGTTTAAGGTAATCATCTAAGTTGAACAGTTTTCAGGTGCCAACTTAAACTAATTATTTTGAAACCTTGATGGTTTTCTCTGGTCTTAAAGAATTAGTTATGTCTCAGATAGTACATTATTAACAGATTGGTTACCTTTTTATGCAACTAGCCCTACTAAAAACAGAAAAAGGAACAAAAAGTGTTTGTGGGTTGAGCCAACCTAACCCATACTATAAAAACACAGTTTGACCCCAGCTCATTTTGACCTGTTACTCAACCAATCCAACCCACCCATTTTGCCACCTATACCTGAAATCCTCTAAATTAGGAGATTCTTTCACGAGTTGAGAAACGGCGATGGCACCTTCATCTCCAGTCATGTTATGATGAAAATGAAGAATCTTAAGTTTACTAGTCGACGGAATTAACTCACAAACTGCTTTTGCAGCATCCTGTGAGATACCAGCATTCATCAGATGCAACTCAACAAGATTACCTTGAGACTTCAAAAGATCCCCAAATGCTCGAATCCCTTTTTCACCCAATGCATTATTCGATAAATTCAGATAACTCAACTCAGAACCTTCAAGAGCCGATGAAAACATCTTCATAACTTGCACAGCTTCTGGCTCTGGACTCCTTGAAACAATATCCGATAAGTCAACTTCGGTCAACTGTTCTTTAACAGATGACAAAATAGTTGCAGCAACATGGGCTGCAGGTAATCCAAAACTTCTATTACTAAAACATATTTTTCTAAATTTGTTTCCAGGCTCTTTTAGTGGTTTTAGTAGTTCTTTAGCTTCTTCTGCTTCAATGAATGCTCGACGTCCTCCAGATATGTCAAAAACATGGTTTGATGTGACTAATTGACGGATCATTTCTCGATCTTCTTTTGATCTAGGCCCTCTTTTGACAACTTCTACCATGAGTTTACTGGACTCTTTAGCATAAACTTGCACAGCTGAACTTCCATCACTTTCAGGCTCTTTTTCAAATTGTTGGGCTGCAGCCACAAAGGCTGTAGACTCAATTTGTTTAGCATCTTCTTCTGCTTCTTCTTTACTAAAAAGACCATATTTTCTTGATAAAATGGATGGAGTTGTGAGGTTTTTTACTACACGTTCCACAAGTACTAACCTTGTGCTATGGCTAGGAGGCCAAAGCTTAACTGAACGCATTTGACCGTGTGTAGACTCCATGTCTCAAACTACCTGCAAATATGTAATTTAAAACATTTTGATTTAAGTTCCAGTTTTTGAAAAAGCAATGACATATAGGTTTGCAGTAATACTAGTATGCAATTATGCAACCTGAAGAAGAAATAGATCGAAAGCAATATTTCCTTCAAATTAGTATATAACTAAGCTAATAAAGTTCAGGAGTTCAAAAACTCATAAAAGGATGTAAACATAACTGTGGATACAAATTACAGGTTTTAGGGGTAGAGCTAACTAAAATATTTCCTAGTGTTGTGAGGTTTTAACTGCACAATTCTTTTTACCAACACTTTGTAAAATCATTTCTCTAAAAAAAGTTCGTCCGGTATATTTTGACGCACTTAACAATATTATCACTGTTTAGTGATGTTTGTATACAAAATTAGTAACGTTCATAACTAAAACACGTTTTTTTACAGACACCTTGTATAATCATTTCCTAAAAAAGTTTGTTCCCGGTGCATAGTTGAAATTATAAGGTGTCTGTATAAAATCAATGGCTCAAATATTAGATAATATTTTATCAGAACTACCTTTTATGACTTGTTTTGGGACAAATTAAAATGTAAATATGGACAATTATTTTGTAATGGAGGGAGTATGTCGCTCCATCATGTCCGGCCGATGTGAATTTTACATGAGGATTTATAATACTATCGTGGTAACAAATGCTAATCTCATGATTTTAACACATTTTCCATTTCACTAATCAATAAAAAATAAGAAGAGAACAACTGCAGCGATATATGGAACATTAATACATTATTACATACACAAGTATATTAGTTACCCATTAATATACGTCATTTAAATTAGGAAATTTGTGAATAAAATATGAAGAAAAATAATGAGATAACTGAAGATCTGGATCTAAGGTTAACGTACATGCATTGATTTGCATGATCCAATATCATGCATGCATGCATCTCAAAAGCACAAATAAAATGATATGATATGATAAATTTGTTCTTTAATGCATTTATAGTAAGGTACAAAGGAATGTAATAAAACAGACACCATACCGGTGACGGCGAACAGCCGGTGGATAAACGTCCGGCATACGTTTTTTTTTATTGTTTTATCGCTAGAAAAAAGGTGGCAGTGGTAGCCATGGCAGGAAACCTATAATTAATTTTAGGGATGTATAGTATGAAAATATGGTAATCAAAGAAAGCTTCAATTTTTTCAAAATAATCTATAAAACATTAATTTCTTTATTTTTTAGCAATTGAATTGATCTCTCCAATTACTCATATATTTACGGTCTCCATTAATCCCATTTAACTAAATATCATCTTCAATTTCATTGTCATCATCATCTTTTTCATCTTATAACATATATATATCTTTAGGTGTTTGTTATTGTAAAACAAACTTTAACATAAAATAAATAAAAAAGAATATGAACCATTCGATCAAGCATTTAATACCTTATCAATTAATTATTTTTAATAACAAAAAAATTAGTCTTTGAAAGTACAATGGACATTTAACCACCTCATTAACTATTTCTTACTCTTAACTTATTAATTAGTTAGTATTTAATTAGTTATTTTTACAACAACTAAGTTGGTGCACGAATGTTAGAAGATTGATGCACAGTCTTTATTCTTAATTATATAGAAAAAACGGTAACAAAATTAGCAGTTCACAACCACATGATTCACAGCAACTAAAATGGTGCACGGATGAAAATGACGATTCACAACCACATCATTCACACAAACGGGCGTAAATAAGTTATGTACGACAACTTTTCTTTATCTACTCTTAAAGAACTTATGCACAAGCTGTTCAGAATTGACGCATGCTGAAAATATACTTATTAAATGCCAATATAAATGATGGGAAGTTTTTTATTTACTTATTAAATATCAATAAAGATAAGTCAAAATATCTAAATTCCCTTTGACCAATATTAAGTCTTAGGGACACATGACACCACCATAATTTATCATTTGTTTTATGTTAAAGATTTTTGTACTTAATCTAACCCTTATACTTTTAAAAGAAATATTCATATAAATTTCATTATCATTTACCATTACATGTATTTCATACAAATAGTATAATCACCTTTTAATATACATATACATACAATTTTACAAGAGGTGTATATTAAAAATGTGATATTTTGAGATATATTTAACTATCAAGATAGCTTTTCTGTTTAAAATTGTATATGTGTTACCGATAAACATTTTAACACGGAAATAATAGGGTTTAGTAAAGGAAAAGTTTGATATGAAAAGGACTTTCAATTGATAATCTCTTTTATCTTATTACGTCAATGTTGTGTCCTCAAGTGTTTTATTTTATAAAAATAATAATGAGAAAAGAAAGTAAATATCCTATAAAAGAAACAATTTTGAGATGCTTTTAAAGAAAGAAAGGTAATCTGTATAAAATAATAATAATAATAATAATAATAGTAATAATAATAATAGTAATAATAGTAGTACTACTAGTAGTAGTAGTAGTAGTAATACTACTAGTAGTAGTAGTAGTAGTAATGTATCAATACAAATTTCCATTTCCTAGACTCGGAAATTAATAAGGACATTAAAGCATAAATCTATAGCATGTTTAATTCATTGGTTCGTTAAATTAGGTTTAACTTTTAGTTACAGAATCATCTAGTTTACCGGAATTTTGTTAAAAAGAAGACAAACCACCGACACTTTAACTGGCTTCCACATCATAACCCAAAATCATCAAATCATCCACTGTATCTTTCCATTTTCACACACACACCCACAAAAATCAATAAAGTAAAATTAATTAAATATAATCACCAAATTTTAATGATAATTAAGTAACCTAAAAGACAACAAATATTTATTCTTACTTGACAAATCATCAATAAAGTTATTACATTCATTATCCTGTATGTATAGATTATGACATCACCATTGAAAAAGAAAGATAGATAGTGATGGCGCTTCTCTATGATTGTTAGTATTTCACATCTATCTCTGAAAAGAGATATTTTATTTTGTAATTCCGTTGTTGCTCATGTAGAAAGATTGTTGATTTTTTGGGTTTGGCTGCCATGGATGCTTCAACAACCTCATCTGTAAGTTTTTGTTATATCTCGTGCTCACCATGTGTTTGTTGAAATGTCTCAATAGGGTTTTTTATTGTGGGTTTCTATACTTTCTTTTGGGGTTGTGCTATATGATTTGGAGTTTAATTTTAAGGGGTTTCTGTTGGATTGTTTACATTTTTTATTTCTTGAAGCTGAATATTTTCTTGATCTAGTTATATCACATAAAGTTTGGATTCTGTTTTTGGGTTTGTTAGGTTAAAGGGTACTTTTTCATGGATCTTGAATTTTTGCTGCCATAATAAGCTAATTTGATAACTTATTTAAACTGGTTTCTTGGTTAGATCTCTCAGTGGGTTCGCATTTAGCTAAATGAAAGTGCAAATTTTAGCTCTAGAACTACAAGAGACTCTCTTTTTTTTATCTTATCTTTAACTTTGATATCTGATTGATGTTTGTTGATTCCAAAAGCTAGCAATTGGAATTTACTCATTTGGTATCTTATTTGTTGCATTTCATTTTTGATCTCCTTGAAGGGGTGTGTTGAGGATGTATAAAGAGACATACAAGAAGATTGACCTTCTGTCCTTAGTATTTCGGTAGCCAGCTACAAATTTGGCAATAAATAAATAAATAGAAAATGGGTGGAAGTTATTTGATTATGAATTTATAGTAAAAAATTTAAAAATTTGGTCAGCAACCGCCATCATTCTCTATAGTCTTATTGCTTCTAATAAGAAATAACTAGAAACTTCAGTATTAAATGAATGTGTACGTGTCTTTAGTTTTGTTAGTATCCTCGCAGATTACGGGAGTTTCATTTATAGTTTAAAAAGGTATATGTAGGTGGAAGTACTTCAGTATATAGAAAGTCAATTAAGACTAGTTCAACTTATTACCTTTATTGTTTGTCTTGATTGGTACAGACTAGTTAAATTTAGTGTTTAAATCTGTTTGAGTTTGTTTTATATTTTGTTTGTAATCTTTCTATTTTGACACCTCTTGTATGCGTTATATTGAAGATGATCATTTGCCTAATGGTTTTGTCATTAACGAATACCTTATTGGATATTAAGTAATTAAATCCTCCCTTTTTTTATGCAGATTTGCTTTGGTCTGGAATCTTTGGGGCTTGAAAACGATATCCCAAGTTCAAAATCATACAGTAATCTAGGACTCAAAGAAACATTCAAGCAAAATCATGGAAACCCAAAAGTTCTATCACTTATGTCTTCACATCTCGAGAGATCTGTTCAAATGAACGAGACATTACTCGAGAGGACACAAACTAAAGATGTGATTACAGTTTTTCATGGTTCAAGAGCACCGACGCTTACCATTAAAGAATACGTTGATCGTATTTTCAAGTACTCACGTTGCAGCCCGTCCTGTTTTGTTGTTGCACAGGTGTACATGGATCGCTTTATTCAGTGTGGAAATGTCAATTTGACTTCTCTTAGTGTTCATCGCCTTCTCATCACCAGTATAATGCTTGCTGCCAAATTTATTGACGATGCGTAAGTGATGTTCATAATTTATAAATTCTTTTGTATATATAGTTTGTTTAGGCGATGCTAGGATGAGACTTTTTCAAGTTTTCATTCCAATTTCAAGAACTAAAATGAAAAGGTTATCCCCAAATGCATATACATCCTCATATCTTGATAGTCTAATTTTTGAAAAATTACGAGCTTATGTGCATTAAAAGTACACCTTTGGGGACTTTTGACGTGTTCGACCTACTTGGCTTATTTCCTTTTTTAAGTTGATTTTTTTACCCATTTGACCTAAACACCTGTTTTGACCCGTTCATAAGTAGATTGATCAAAATTCCTACCTCTAAAGGAATACAACTGGGTTGGATTAAAGCCAGTGCATCAAAGCACTGTGTATGTTTACCCAATGTATATATGCAAGCAATCTGCTTATATTTTTTATGTGCAGATTCTACAATAACGCATATTATGCAAAAGTTGGAGGGGTAACCACAGCAGAATTAAACAGATTGGAAATGAAGTTCCTATTTGGGTTGGACTTCCGGCTCCACGTAAGCCTTCGTACATTTGGTAGGTATTGTTCCGAATTGGAAAAAGAAATTTCATATGAGCTTCAAATAGAAAGACCCACCACGTATGATCCACGCCGCATGTGGACACAAAAAAAACTGGTCGAGCAACGATGACTCGAGTTCTTACGCCACAACCGAGATACATATAGTATAGGTAGAATTTAGATTGGCAAACCCTGTAGAAGCAGTTTTTAGTAGGTGTAATATCATTGTATTGAATTTTTAGGAATAAGACTTCAATATTCATATGCACATTCAAGTGCAAATTTGGTCTAATTGTATTAGTGTGATGATGCTTGTGTGAGTAGTGAATTCTGGAAAAAGTATGTTGTTGCTCTGAATCGAAAGGACAAGTGCATTTGGTATCTTTTGACTAAGTTCTCTGATAAACTTCATATAAAAATTTTATTATTTATAAACAGGAGTTTCATTTTAAAATATCAAATATGTTTGACCTTTGAATAGGTTGCCTACAGTTGGTAAAAATGTGAAGGTGTGATACAATTTACCATATTTGTCAATTATGACTAATTTCTTCTCAAATTAGTTTAGAAGCTTCATGAATGGAAAAACAAATCTTGTTTAAAGAAAATGTGAAAGTAATTTTGCCCATTAAAATGACGTTGTTTGTACGTGTGTAAACGGGCTTTTTCAACCAAACACCAATTTACGAGCTTAAGCAGGCCGAAAAACTAGGCTTTTCGGGCCAGGCTCACAAGGTCAGGTAAATCACACCAAAAGTAAACCTTGAGCTTTGAGTACTAGAAACTATAAAAGATGGGGAAGCAAGAGACCAATATCATGATAAGATAACTAGATAAGAAGAGAAGAATAAGATAAGTGACAGTTGATACAATTCATGCATGTCAGCATTTGACACAAGCATGGTCACATACAACTCCCACTGATATGTGAAACTTCTGGTCCACTAAAGTCGAAAGGCGAAGGCCAATGCGTCAGGATCCTACTGTTCTTTTTTTTCGACAAATGAAACCTAAACCACTTTCTGTACATTCATTCTGCTCTTCTAGCTTAGTTAAAATCAATTGATCAAAAAGTGAACCTCCATTTGTCTATTGTCTCATGTCAGCTTCCACAGGCCTTCCAAGTGTCCTCACAAAGTAATTGTGCATCTCTGGCATTATACGGTTGATCAAATGCCCATACCTGGAATATGTCATTTATTGATCATAAGCGGGTTTATAAACATGGAGATGGTGATTTTAACTTGCATAATGTAATATGTGAAACATACCATGATTTTGCATTTACTTTATCGAAATTTTCCAGAAGGAAAAGAATGCATGCATTCCTTAGTGACACAGCATTGAAGGCCTCGGATAAGTCGTACATCAGTGATACATTGTCGACAGATATATCCTAATGAAACAAGGTAATATAATCATCATGGTCAAACTCGCACATGGAGGTTAAAAGACGTGTTTACTAATCAACTAGTCGATATATATTTTACCTCTAAAAGGACAATCGAGTGGGGGGGGGGGGGGGGGGGGGGGGGAATTAGCTAAAAAGAAATGGGTCAATCAGGTAGTAAGTCCCAGAAGTGCATTTTTAATGCGTAAAACCTCATGAATCATGCTATTGACAAAAATTAGATTATTATAGAAATGATAGAAACCCCTATTGATCATACTTGACAAACAGATTGCTTTAGAAAATTAAGGACTTGCGACAATGAAGTGTTTGAGATCAGCCGGACGCAGACCAACAAACTTTACCAATTTGACATCTTAAACAACCCACCCATTTTGCCACCTCTACTGGAGCATGACAAGGATTGACCACAAGCTGATATAGAAGTGTAGAACTCACTTGTGCGATAGTGTACTCGCAAAGACGCTTCAACCCTTCGAGAAGATATTGATCTGCAGCTCTAAGAAGATCCTGCGCAATATCCAGATTTACATCTACAGACCCAGTGTATATGTATCTGTAATCAATGTAATGCAAGAAGATAAGAGATTAGATAAAATAGTATAGTACTTGTAATGAAACAGAAAGGGATGATATATATGAGCATACCTCATCATCAACTCAAAGACATCCCATCTGATATTTGGAATCAGTATGTCTTTGGCATCTTTCTCCTTTTACACATTAAAATGAGAAAAAAAGAAGCACAATTCAGTAATTTAAAAATCAAAATAAGACAAAAGGAGAAGTTTAACAAGTAGTTAAGTCTTTAGAACTTAGAAGTCACTTACTTTGTACCCGCCATCAAACATCGCCCGGAATGCATCAGAAGAAGCAAGAAGACATATTCTATGAGCATAGAAACGTTTGCCTGATACGACATATATTTAGAATGTAAGGCTCAACAAATATCAAAAGAAACAAATGAATCCTATTTTCGCAATAAGAGCTTCAACCTTCTATTAAGAAGGTTACGTCAGATAGTGTAGGGTTGTTCACATACTGCTCACCCAAATATACCTGTCAAAGAAAGTATCATTTAAATTAAATATCCTACAACAAAAACCACCCCTAGACTTAATTTTGAAGGCCAGAAATATAAATATTCACTGAGAGTTTCCAACTTAAATCTTACAGTCACAAACTAAAACAAAAATGACAGTTAATATATTTTGTGTTCTTTGTTTGAGACTTCTAACGCAATTGCTGAGATATTACAACAAATATCAAAATAAAAAATGGAGACCTGAGATATTGGAGATGGTGGTCCTCCATCAACAGGAGAAAGTGAACTCGCCTTTTCAGCCAACTTGCACAAGGCCACACAACCATCTCGCTTGTGCTTCAAATTGTCTGATTCCAGAAGCTCCAAGAGTATACTTAGTCCTGCAAATTTTCATCGAGATATTGAAGCAAAACAGTAATATATAGGATTTTATATAAGATCAAGAAGTCACTGGTTGACCATAACAATGATAATTAAAATCAGCATATACAACTTACCATTGCCATCAACGAATATCATTTTCTGGTCATCTGGTGAACAAAGATGTGCAAGAGCCAAGGCAACTCGTCTCCGAACAGAACTCTCAGCAATCCGCATTAGGTACAACAAATGACTCAATACCTGATTGGAGATGCATCATAAGATACAGTGAAGGTTAAAATAAGAGTTAAAGATGGTTAATGAGCATGAGGGTTTGTCTGGGACCTACTAGCCAGCATCATAATTTTCTTCAAACAAGACAACTAACAAAGTTGCATGACATTCATTACATAACAGCAGCACTACTTTAAAAGATATATTCATGTAACAAAAGATTATGACTGTGAGAATACTATGAAGGTGCAAGTATTTGAGATAACTACCCGTCCATGAATCTTCTCCTCTAGCCTTTTCAATGTCTTAGCTACACAATCCCGAGTTGGCTGCAAAATCAAATTACAAACTCAACCATGTCAAACAAGTCCTTTTTCCAACTAGTTAGGCCAAGATCCCCTGAAATCAAAGCTGGAGATTTCAACCTGTATACTTATGAACGAGTCATTTTCGGGTTATATTTTTCTAAAAGATCAATTGGGTGATATAAAATTTCAGCTAAAAAGGAAACAAATTGAATAGGTTAACCGGGCTAAAAGTAAGGTGGGTAATTTTAATGCATTAATAATTTTATTAATAAACTAATATAACTAGATCATTGTTGCAATAATATGATTTTTTGTAATCATTTTTAACACAAAAATTATATATCAGGAAATGAAAAAAAGTGCGTTGGATCACGCACTCTTCCACTCATGTAAAAAATGCCCTTTTTGACCCATCTATTTTGCTACACTTGAAACAGAAAACAAGAAGGCAAAGCAAGAAGTACAACAACAATGTTATTTGTACAATCCAAAGGACTTCAAGAAAAGCATTAGCAACTTCAGTACTTACTTGGACAATAAATTCACCGTCCTGCAGCTTTTGTACCCCACCGACCCTTACAAGATCAGCAACGTTGTCCTATAAAAAGATTCAGTTAAGGCATACTGGATACATATATTTGAAATCTTGTTCGCATTATTGTTCTAAGAAGCTTTCACACTACCTCATTATCAGCAAGACCATATAGTGCAAATGCAGCATTGTGTTGCAGGGAACCATTTCTAGAATCAAGAAGCTTCAACAATGGCGGTATACCACCACCATGTGCAATACCAGCCTGGTTGTGAGTATCCTGATAGATGAGACCTAGTCAGCCAGCTGAACTATGGGCATATGACATAGTCCATTCCAGAAAGAGCAACCCAAGTCACAATGCATAAGCGGTATTACCATCTTACTTTCATTTACGGTGAGCTCTTATGGAAACAGTTCCTATCCATTTATGTTTAGCTAAACATAATGCATTTATGTTCATGGGAACACGATGATGGCATGCGACTTAAAAGTGATCGTATAGATTTTCGTAATGAATAACCCAAATAAAATATTATAACAGATAAACTTACTACGAAAGGCTATCCCTTTCATATCAGAAAATGTGCAATTATGCTTGCCATTATTAAAGGTTTCCAAATAACTAGCATGGCGTAATGACACCCACAATAATGAAGTCATAAGCTCACATGGGATACCTACAACATACAAAAAAAAATCTAAAAATGGGGCCATGGATATCTCAACAGCCACACGTATATATGGGAACTCCTAGTCCGCAGCACATACCTAGATGATGATGAGAGCATTGTATGGTTAGGCAAGCTGCGGAAGTTACTGATTATGCTAGAAGGCTTTATGCAAGAAGGCTGCAGAAGTTACTGGTTATGCTAGAAGGCTGTGGATGTTACAGCCCACAACCTATTTTTTAAAATATCTGTCTACAAACTGACAAAATCCAGGGGTAATACATATCATACATAAGCATAAGACTGCTAAGGTTACATGTACTTCTGACGGGGTGGGGGCGTCAAAACATGTGGAAAGCCTCAGCAACCCCTAGTTATAATAGTATAATGCTTAATAAGGTTGAATTGAGTCTCAGAGGCAACTATTACGATATTAAAACATCATCATTTAAACAATAAATAACTAGACACTTGACTACCTGCGCCAACCTTCCTAGGGCGAAAGCTGACATCTCCCTTAATTGTGCATCTGGCGACTGCAGCATCTCGACTAGTGCACCAACAGCACCTCTTTGGACTATGTGAACCTACAAAAGATTCGACTCAATCTTTATGCTTTGTAATAGGCACCTAACGAAAAGTATGGAAATAAACATATCGTGATAGATGAATTAAGATTTCGATCAACCTTGCAATCTGTATCGGCAGCAGCAAACTGTCCAAGCAATAAGGCAGCTTCCCGTTGGCTCTCTGAACAGCTTGAACTGTTGAGAAGAAAGTGTCAAGGGTTTAAAAAGGACCAAAGTGTATATAAATGAGATTACAAGGGAACCAGCCATAATTAAGAGTTAACAAAACTGCCTTCTATTGATATGATAAAAGTATAAGAATAATTTATCACATTCTGAAGTAAACGCAGGCTAACATATAAGGACAAAAACCTAGCAAAAATAAAAAGGACACATCATATTACCTAAGCAATTCAATTACGGGTTGCAACGCTCCAGCAAGAAGAACTTCCTTCTTTATGTTGGGAGAGGAGTGGACGAGATTACCAATCACACCAACCTGAGATGTCGATTAGAAATCATTTGTATCTACAAGCAATCTAATGAGCTGAATCGAAGTTCGATTTGATCATTCATGAAATGAAACAAGAACTAACAGCTTCATAATGGATTGCAGCATCTTCAGACCGGAGCATTAAAATAAGAGTAGGCAAAGCATTGCAGTCCACTATCTGCATATATGGAGAAACTCAGATTTTAGAAAACATGGCCAGTAATCCCCAAAATACATACCGTTATTCAAGATAATAACCAACCTGAGTTTTGTTTTCATCGTTTTTAAAAGCTAGAGTACGCAGGGCCCCCGCAGCTGCTCTCTGCACCTTTGCATCAGTGAATTCAAGCAATTCAACAAGAGGAGGGATTCCACCTTCGACCCTGAACATGCAAATGTGATGTCAAAAAAACTGTTATGCACAAACCACAACAGTAAAGGTTGCAAGCAAACTGACCTAACACGGGTCTTAATGCTGCTATTCTCATGAGCAAGATTTGTAATTGCATCTGCTGCTCTTCTTATAACACCATTGACTGCTCGAGAGTTCTGCCCATCCCTGTGACGTTTCAGAAGTGCAACAAGATGAGGTAGGGCTCCAGCATCAACAATGAGTTGTTGATGCTCAGGCTGTCAACAAAATGAATCACTTAGTGATGGAGCAAAAGTATTACAATATATCAATCTTTGGATATAGCTCTTTACAGTTGATCAAAATGAATCACTTAGTGTGTGAACATGGAATCATTTTTTTTATTCTCTTCAGGAAGGGACACAAATAATCAAGAAAAGCAAATTGATCACAACTAAAAGCACTAAAAGATTAACCATTGCTTGTTAAAAATTAGTTCTTCTAAATTCTAAGTAGTAATTAAGATATCTGCAATTTCAAAAACCTGAGCAAGTTATGGTTTTTACGTTGTGAAGTTACAAAGCCAACATGAACACGTAGAATGCTAACTTCATGCAAGAGGCTATGGGATATTATGATAGTGTTTTCTGAGCACAACACCCTATCGAGATACATGACCAAAGAGGGAAGGAAATACACAAAACATAAATAATCTACTAACTAATAATCTTAGACAGTATCAAACAAATGACGACGATGAAGATAATAACTTCCAAGGATAGCTACCTTTATAGCAAGAAGTCCAAGTGTAAAAGCACTCCCCTTCTCCACTTCATGCTCATACGGCTTCTGTTCCGCAACTTCCTTCGATTGTGGCGCTTGAAGATGCCGTACCAACACCGGAACAGCTCCAGATTCAACAATTAAATTAACAATGTCCTCTGCAATCACACAAAACAATCATATCAGACCTCCAGTCAAACAGAACAATTACCAAAATTTCATTACCAAAACATAATCATCGACAAGTACTCACTCAAAACATGAAATTAACCAGTAATTATAAAGTTAAAAACCTAAAGGCAACGATATAATTAATTACTCACTAAGCACATTAATTAACCAGTAAGTAAGTAACTACAAAACGAACAAACAGATGCAAAAAATTACTCAAACTGACAGCACCAAATACCTAAATCAACAAGACACTCAATACATGAAACTAACCATTAATTACAATATTGACAACTAAAATACAGCTAATAAGCAAATTCACTGCCTCAACTACCTAAATCTATAACAAACACACTTACTCACTCATATTATGTAATTAACCCGTAATTCAAAATTAACAAATTCAAAACAAGCTAACTCAACAAATAATCAATTCACACCTCCAAAAACCTAATCAGCAAAATTACTCACTAAAAACTTAATTTAACCGGTAATTACAAAATTAACGAAATTCATAACAAGCAGATGTAACAAATTATCAAATTCACAGCCGAGGTAACCTAATTTGACCGCATAAATCATTTCGTAGCTCAAATAACAAAATATATACATATATATATATACAACAGAAGATATACGTGTGTACGGAGAAATGTAAAATTGAAATAAAAGCGTAAAACGGTACCGTTTTTAGCGAGCTCAGATAGGACATGAATAGAACGTTTAACTAAAGCACGATCTGATTCTTCCGATGAAAAAGTAGAATCGAGGATTTGAACCTGAGAACGAACTTGAGAAACTAGATCTTGTTGAGCAGCGATGACGTCATGATGATGATGATCAGATGATGTGATGTTACGATCTATGATGAATTCGTCTTCTAGCTTCCTCTTTAAGCTTCTTCTCACGGTGTTTGTCGGTTGTTCGTGGCGTTGTTGTTTTTGGTTCTCCATGAGAAAAAGGGGCAAGACGATGTGAGAGGGCGAGCCAAAGAGAACCAAAAAATGTGAAATGATGATGAGAAGGGAAACAGTACTGGGAGGGGCATTTTGGGGAACATTTTTTGTTTGTATAGTGTATGTACGTTTGTGTATAAACTTAATTCAAATTCAAAATATGATATCTTCACATGTAGTAAATAAAAGGATGTACATGTGACATATAAAGGTAATTCCGTTATTATCAAAAACTTTTGTTTGTATCATATAATAAAAAGGTTTATCACGTTTAAATTAACATGTAATTTAAAAAATTAGTGTAGTTCTTAACCTTTTCATAATTATAATTATGATATGAATAATAAAGGATAAAATGTCTAAAAATGAATCATAAAATTCAATTTTTGTGTTGTCGGGTGTGTGATATTGTCTACTACATAGAGAGGAGTAAGAAATAAAATGTGTAACATTTAGAGGTATCAGTGTAGACTTGCTAAAAGGATATATGATGTGAAGTAGAGGTTTAGTAACAAAAAAAATTCAAATCACACAAAATAAAACATTACATTCTCATCGGATATCACCTTCTCCATCTTCCTTTACTCTCAAACTTAGCCTCCATCTTCCTTTTCTCGGATTTGTTATATGTTCTTTCACCGTCGCTGTCACCCCCTCACAACCAAATTCGTCTGCCCCTACCGCAAAACAACACTATGATTTTCACATAAACTTCTATTGGTTTAAATGTGATTTAGATATATGGATTTTTATGCAATTTCTTTGCATGAAAGCTCTGATTCAAGGTTTGATTGTGTTTATATTTTGGTAAGAATCAGATTTTGCTTTTTATTATAGATATGGATTTTCTCTAAGAATCAGATCAAAATAAAAAAAAAAGTTAATGTGAGATTCTAAGGATTTTTGTAGGTTATATACGATTTTGTGTTTACTTGTTCTGATCTAAACATTTATATGTGTTTATTTGGTAAAAAATAGGTCTCGATTTAGAGGATTTAGTTTCCATTTAGTTCTAAGTGCGATGGTAATTAGTGATGGTTGAGGATGGCGAATGATTATAAATGATGGTTGAAGATCTTTTAACTTACTTATGAATCGAGCAACTCCTAATTGAACATTATCATAAACTATAACTAATTATAATGATAAAAAGGATGTTTATTTTAAACAATTTATATATACCTTAATATTTTTTTATGATTTAATAACTTTATTTATTATAAAAAGATTTAATCATAAATTTTAATTGAAAGAAATAGATGAATTGATGCCATACATACCAAAATGATGCCATATAGACCGAAACAACGACACGTCATACACGTAGATACTTATGTGGATTGTGATATTTATGATCAAATGATGACTTTACACTAATTCAGTTAAAGTACCCTTAAATATGATAAATTGGATTTGTTTCTTTTCTATGTGGTAGAAAATTTCACATACCCCACAATGACAAAAATTGAATTATATGGTACCTATTATGTCATTTTGCTCAATAATAATTGATGCATTAAGAAGCTAAAAATTTATGGATAAAATTACATATTGTCAAACGTTATAGAGATAATAGTATTACTGGACACATATAAAACACCAAATCATTAAAAGAAAACTTTCTCAGAGTCATATATATTTAACTTAAAATCAATACAAACTATTAAACCCAATTTATATTAGAGAAATACTAAATCTACTACAATAATAATACAACTATCGATTTAAATCTAATAAGTACATCAATATAATTAAAAAATAAGAGTAAAGCCTAGTTATGGTCCATATGTTTTACGGATTTACAAAAAGTGTCTAAACTTTTTCTTTCGCGCTATAATTCAAAAGGTTCACTTTGTCTAGTAAATGATTCATCAACCACTTGAAAGGACTAAAATACCCTCAATCAATAATTTAAAAATATAAATATTAAAGAGGTTGTGCATATTCTAGTCATTTCAAGTAACAAAGGAATCATTTACGAGACGAAAATGAACTTTTTAAACTGATAGTACAAGAAAAAAGAGAGTTGAAAGACGATTTTCGCATATGTCCATCATTTGCTAATTAATATCATTCGTTTTGATTGCTCCTAATTCATATTCGTTGAACATCAAGCATGTTTTCTACTATATTCTAGTACTAATAACAGTCGAAAGGTCTATTTTAAATATTATATGTTTGTTATGTTATGATTTTAATTTGTTCTGTTTCGTGGTTTCAATGAATTTATAATAGCTATGTCAACGTTGATAATAAATAACATACTGCTCTAAAATAACGACCTATTAAATAGATAAATAAAACATTTGTTCAAGACAAGAATATCATAGAAAAGATAACAGTTATTTTATCGATTTGTGATCGTTATTCACGTACAGTAAAAGCCACTATATACAAGGCTCAAAACAATAAGTACATAATTAAATGTAAATAGATAAAATGTTGAGAGCTATGGGATATGGATAGCCACACTAAATGTTCATAACACATGCCTAATTTTCACAAGATATATAGTGAAAAAAGAATAAACCATGTTGGCCTAACGTTACTAACATAATGTACATTTGGAGATGACAATCATTTTACTAACATAATAACTTTTTCAAATGTCGAATTACCTCAACTCCAACCAACCTATATTATTCCGTTTAGGATCGTCTTTGAGTTTTTAGAGGCACCTATGTTATTTCGCTTAGGATCGTCTTTGAGTTTTTAGAGGTAGCAGGTAAAAGAAAACATTAATTATAAAAGTAAGACCGTATAATAAATTGCTAGATATAGTACAAAGTCAATATGCAAGCTAACTCGATTTTTTTCTTGTGGCGGCACCGTCAATTCTGAGACAATCAAGCATATTTTCTTATATTTCTTAATCAAAAATCAAAATGTTTGTCAAAGATATATATGTATGTATATATTTTTTGAAGCCCTTATAAATTGGAGGATCTGAGTGATCGACCATCTCATCAACTTTCATATACGGTCAGGATACCGCCTCATATCTTCATTTGAGAGATAGATCAGATTTATGCATCGCTCCATTCATATGATAGAACAACCAACAAATCCATCGTCATAGTAATTTGAAAGAAACTAATTATAAATCTCAAAGGCTGCCTAAAATATAAACTTATTAGTTTATAATATGATCTTCTAAATATATTCAATACAATTATCATTTCATTATTATTAGTTTAATTAGTTACATCATAAAAAGAACTACATATTATAATATTCGGACATATAGACATCTAAGCCCTTGATATGTGTCTTCAATTATATATAAAAAATAATAATTTCTTAATCCTAATTGCTTAGAAGAAAAACACATATTACTTTTTTAATCTTTTAATCTTAACCATCTAATAAAAGAAAAAGATATTAAAGCATTAATATCAAATAGAACTAATGACTGTAGTTTTGTTCAACTAATATAAAAATTAAATATGGCATACATTCTTTATTAAACTGCTTCTTAAACTACGTTTAGGTGATGTTCACATTATAATTGATGGGCTAAATTGCTTCTTAAACTACGTTTAGGTGAAGTTCACATTCAGACCCATTGGCCCAATAGGCTTTAGCATATGGGCTACATGAAATGGGTCTAGGTTTGGTCTAAGAGCCTTTCAATCTAATAATCATATATATTTTTATTACATTATTAGTTTGAAGTCTGATTTACCAGTACTTTAACACTTTAGCAAATCCATTAAACTTTTACTTACTACATCACTAGCTTGAAGCCTCACTAGCATAAAACAAATTGTATATATGATTACATGGTTTTCGTTTTCACAATTACTTGTATATTTGTTTTGCAAGAGGAAAAGAAAACACTTCCATGCCAAACAAATGAAGCTTAATTACATAACACTATATCTAAGTTTTATCCAACTTTAGATAGGTACCCTAGTGGTGTTCTTTTAATTGGAGATCTTAAGTTCACTTCAAAAAGCCAGTAGAAGTCACATTGTCTATCTTTTAAAACCTTGTAGATTAGTGACTAATAAATGTGAATGATATATAAATGAAAGAATGTGCAGTTTTGAAATGAGAGGTGATTTGTCATTATATTTTTACATGCACACCATAAAATTGCATAATCAATGTATAAAGTATAACATTTTAATACATATATATGGTGTACACATGATAAAAGAGAGAGTATTTAAATCAATATCCCTTCTGAAATACTTGTGTGCTACCCCTACGAGGTTTAATTACAATTTACATTTAAGTATTTAGTTAATTGTAACTATTAGAGTTAATTATTGTTAAAGAACATATGTGAAAGGTGAAAACAACTCTAATGAGAATAATGAGAAAGTGTCAAAGTGAGATGAAAAAATTGGAAAGAGGGTAGTTAGCCGGCGATGCATGATCGCCACGTGTTGCAATCAACTAGCATAAATAAGTAACATACACGAACAAATCGGGTACTGTTTTTGCCATTTTTTTATTTTTCGTTAAATAAATTTAACCGGCTAAAATACAAATATATATATACTAACAGGATCTAAAAAGAAAAAAATATTTAAAGAGAAATAAGAGAAAAAAACATTTTAAATAAAAAATAAGTATGATTCAGCAAAAAAATTGATATGATTTCAAAAATATTTTATGTGACTCAATAAATACTTATTTATGATTCAAAAAACATTTTTATTAATAAACACTTTTCTTGAATTAAATGGTTAATTTGATGAATCAAATAGTTAATTTTAGGAATGGTAATGGGGCGGGTTCAGGGCGGGGAGTGATAACCCCAACCCCAAATCCGTTAATCAAAACAATCCCCAAATCCCAACGGGGATCTTATCGGGGCACCCCATTGGGAACATAGGTTCCCCCAAACCCTAACGGGGTTCAGGGCACCCCATCGGGGACATCAATTCCCTAATACCGTTTCCCATTGATAAATACCCTTAACCCGTGCTTTTTGTTGATTTTCTTCACAATATTATCTAGCAATGCATATAGTAACATTTTCTTTTTCTAAAAACAAATTATCAACACGATCAAGATAATATATAGTAATTGGTGTACATTAATAGCACAAGTGGACGATTTAAAATCCCCAAGTTAACACAAAATGGTCTTAGAATATCCCGACTAAATCACATGACACTAAGTCGAAACAACAAGAGTAATCAAAACAAGACAAGTAATCAAATTAACATATATAAACAATCCGAACCCATTTTTGGATATAGACAATCAAATTAACATATAGACAAGTAATAACACAAAATACACAAAGCTATTTATTTATGTATATAAACAAATATTATATATATATATCGGGGCGAGGCGGGGCGGGAATGATAATACCCATTCCCCAATCCGAACCTGAAAAAAATCCCCATTTGCTGCCCCAAAACTCGAAAAGTCATCCCCCCGCCCCAAAAAGTGCGGTGTTCAGGGATTCCCATCGGGTTCGGGTCCTTTTGCCATCCCTAGTTAATTTGCTGAATCAGAAGGTTAAAGGAATCTTTGTCCCCTTTCTCCACCAATTTTTTTTCTCCCTTGAACCCACTCATATATATATATATATAAGTGGATTTAAGGAAGAAGAAAATTTTGATAGAGAAAGAGGAAACCCTTTGATTCAGTAAACTAATCATTTTGTTCAACAAATTAATTATATTATTTTTTATTGAATCATACTTGTTTTTTACTAAATTATGATTTTAACTATATATTTATTCTCCTTCTCCCTTAAAATTTCTTTCCTTTTAAATTCGGGTAGTACATATATATATTACAATTACACTTACCATTATAAATAGAGTGTATAGGAGGTTTTGGAGCTCTTTCATGCATTGCAATCTCTTAAATTATCATCGGATCTTTTAAGACAAACTAAGATAATATGGTGAAACAAATCATCTCACGTTAATAGAAACGGAGATAGAATATATTTATTGACTCGGCAAAAAGTATTTAATTTAATTATTTTCATTTGTGAAGTAGCAAAAACTATAAAATATCATATCATTAGTAGTTAAATTAAGGTCGTTTATACATTATTTAAAATTCTTTTAGGTGCCAAATGCCCCTTGCCACCTTCTACATCCAACCTTAGACATTAAAAAACATATTTGATTTTTACATTTTTTAATACATACATCCAAATTTTATTAATGTACACGATACAACTGTTCAATGAATATTTTTGGAATATTTATTAGAAAAATGTTCTGTAAAACAAAGGAACAATGAGTCAAAGATGGAGCGATGAACGTTTCCAATGATACTCTCGGAACTCCTCTATAACTGTTTCGAGTCTTTTCATAATGCACGGAATTTTAGTCGTGAATTTCACCAAAATATGAAATCCCACGTGCTAAATTAAATTAAATTAATACGATAAAAACACAACCATAAACAACATGAGCGAATCACGGAGGGTTTGGTATCTGGTTTTGTCCTCTCATAGTTTACAACTATAGGAGATTTAATTTAGGATTTCATGTATGAAAAATTAGATTAATTGAACATTCAAGTTTCTATAAAAAATAACCATTTAATAAATTGTATACGGAAGATGATGTTTGTGATACACTAAATATGAAAGATTTATTATTTAATTAATATTTATTTTTATATATAAATTCCTAAACCATTGTTCTTAGGACATTGTTTATCAAATTAACATGATGAAAAAGGAGTAAATTATATAAATGGTTCATGTGGTACACCCTATGTAATAACTTTTGTCTGTGGGTCGGGTTTATTGTGGCTAAATCTCTTGACGTTTTTGTTTCATTGCAACTCCTTACCTAAACGATTGTTATATTTTCACATTAAGTCTCATGTAATTCACACACGAGGGTAAATTTGACTTTTACGCTTTCACCCGAAGAATATATATATATATCATATACCACAAGGAAATGCAATGAAAATGGAACGTCATATGTATCCTCGAGAAACATGTGATGAGACTTCGCGGAGAAAATTGATCGTCGTTTAGGTTAAGAACCGACAATGAAATAGAATTCGTGTCAAAGGACATAACTCGCAAAAAACTTGACTCAAAAACCGAGATTGTTACATGAAATATACCAGAAGGACCATTTATGTAATTTATTTATTTTATTACAATTTTTTTTAAATTTATTTGCTGATGTTTATTTAAATACTTGAAGGAGGGTGGTTGTGCCCCATGCAAAAATGATCCTCAACTTCCCTTCAAACAGTAGGGAAGGAAACAAAAACAAAAGAACCACTATTCACAATTTAATTCTGACCATTCACCCACCAAAGATTCTCCCCTTATTTCTACTTAACTTCTACCATTTTATGATAGAATTATGTATTCTATATGTATCAAATGATTACATCTAGAAAACGTTTATTGCCTTATTGGCCACTGAACAAACTTAAAAGATCAAGTGTCATCCATATATTGAAGCTCATCAATTTTTCACTCATGTTTATAATTAACTTATAGCTAAAATGATTTTAATGAAAATAGTATAATTAAAAGACTCACTTTAACAAGTGGCATTCCAAAGCTGCATTATCATAGAAGTAGGAAGATTATGTATGCTTGCTTCAAGTTACATACAATCAAATCACGTACGAGTATAAAGCTAAACCGTATAACACCATCAAACATAAAGGCGAACACATCAATGAATAAGTTAAATATTTGGTCATACCAGTTTATGTGAGTCATGTCATTTTCATTTGGGCCATGCGGTAATGGGCTTCGCAATAATGCATAGCATCTTTTTTATTTTCTTTTTGTTTTTTCTAATTATTTAAATATTTCAAGAATGTTGTTTATATTTTATTTTCAACAATAAATTTGGTGGAGTAGCATACAATCAATGACACCGATCTGCGAATGATTTTGAGAGTGACCTACTCTTTGTCTTGTATGGTTTGGAAGGAAGTTATAAAAAATCATACTCCCTAAAGTGCATTGCATTTTTTATTGTTACCAATAAAATAATAACAATTGATGAAATAATTATATTATATTTTTAACAACCAAAACAAAGATGAAGGGGATTGATGATACGAGCCATTTTTTGTAGTTATTGTACATGAAAGTTGTATATGTATTTTAAGTGTGTTGCGTTGTCGAATTGTTGGTACGACAACGACCAATTTTTGGTGTCACAATATTAAAGAAGGAGACAAGATCCCGTTACATATCTTGTTTTCTCAAAACTATATTATTTCATTTATAAATAATACATAAATGATCACGATAATGTTAGAGGTTGTATTTACAAACTCAATAACCTTACGATAATTAGTTGAAATAGAGTAATTTATGCATGTTTGATCGAACTTTTAAATAAAACCTCTAATTAGGGGCTCCTAAAATGTTATAAATATCTCTATTACTCAATCTATACAATCGAAAGAAGTTTCACCCATTCAACTCATTTTACAATTTTTTTGTGCTAATTTTTGTGGGTTAAACTTATTTGTTAGAAAAATGATAATAAATATAACAAAATATATATCCTTGGATCAACAGATTTATACTTTTATAGTATCAGTATTTAAGTGAAATATTAAACCATAGGGGTTGAGGTTAGGGGTGTTTATGGTTCAGTTTGATTCGGTTTTTGGCAAAAATCTAATAGAATCAGTTATTTCAGCTTTTTAATAATCAAAATCGTTTGATTTCGGTTTCTCTGTGATTCGGCTTCAGTTCGGTTTCGGTTTCGTTTTTTATCGGTTATTTCGGTTTATAACCAAATTTTATGCTAAGCTAATTAAAACATTTGTAAAGATATGAACACGCTAAATGAGGCATACTTATATACCATATAAATTACGATACGTCAATAAATGTTTTCAAAGATTTAACAACCTATTAAGTCAAATATATATAACTTACCTCAAAAACAAGTTAGATGCACTATTTTATAGTATAAATAGTATATTATGTGCATATTTTAAAGTTCGTGAATCGATAACATCATTAAAAAACTTCAAATAATATATGAATTTGTAAAGTAGATATAACATAGAAATATCAACAAAATTACCATTCGATTATTAATGGTTTAATTCTTAAGGGAAATTCGAATCGAATCAAACTGAAACATTTCAATTATTGCATTATTTAAAATCAAATTGTCAATTTTACCTCCAATTTGATTATTTCGATTACCATTTAATGTTTTTACTTTTGTGATAACCGCTAGCAAACTACTAATGAAGGAAGTGAAAGATTTAGGGTGCAACTAACCCGATATTCGACCCGCTATCCAACGAAGTCGGTATCCCCATAAAATTATTAAGCAATTTATGGTATGGTCATACGTCGTACTACCATTTCTATAATATTTCATATCATCTAACTTTTTTGTTGACTATAAGATATTATATTACTAACTTTTTATATAATTTATAATATGACTAATATTATAAATGACTACTTATATAAAATTAAAATTAGATTTAAACTTTTTACTGATTGAATTTCTATAATATTTATAATATGACCAATCAATTTTTCTCATCCACCAATCACATATGTGGGTCTAAATTTAATCCTACAAGTTCAGACATATATATTATTTTTCTTATAATATATAGATTTTAGCATGTAATATTAAAGCATGCTTAATTATAGATATGCTTAATTATAGATATGATGTGTAGTATTAGACTATTATAGCTAGTATATCAATGATGAATGCAATCACAATATGCATGTATATTACAAAGTTTTTTAACGTTTATTATATTGATATTTATATGCTATTGAGTATAGATTCAACTTCACCAATCTATTATTATTTCAAATACCCAAAATTTAATTTCTGATTGCCAATTTTAAACCACCAATTTGGAGTGTTTTGACTTTCATTTTATCTTACCTAAACTCATTAATTGTGTTAATTAAATGGTGAAGATATGTATTGGACCTAACCTAATGAAATACTTCAACTTCACTTTTGTTTTATCATATATATATATATATATATATTTTTGATTATGTTGCAAATAACCATTGCTATAGTTTATTTTAAAAATTATTTTCCCATGTATTTATTTATTTTGATAATTTTTTTTTATATTTAAATGTTGCCATATATATTCGATCATATATATTGGATCATTTTGACGAAAAAGCACCATGATTTCATTCAAGTGTGGGGTATGGTCAATCGGTTTTAATTTGTAACACAATGAATATAACATTAAATTAAATGATCGTAACAGTAACACTTTGGAAAATATATGTGCTGTATTCATTAATTAACACCTATTTACTTCACTATATTTTACCTCTTTAAATTTTGAGTTACTAGTGTTTAATTTAATTTTAATATGTCATTTATTTATCGTTTAACATTTTAACTTTCTTTTTTTTGCAGTGTTTTAATCATTAAGTATTTAACTTTATTTACCTTAATTGGTTATTAGTGTCTAATATCTAAACCTTTATAAATTGTATGTCATCGACCGTTTGATTTAAAATCACACATTTCTACACAAACTTTAAAACAACTCGTTTTCTTTGATGGATGATTAGTTGATAACGTAACTTGTTTAACTGGTAATCAATCCATTTCATGGTTTTATACATTGTGAGTAGTATAAATATACGGTGGATATAATTGGTACGTACTATTGAAAACACATTAATTGTGTATCGTTGACCACTTAGTAAACATCTATTTTATATGATTATTCCATCAAATTTAAGATATATACATATTTAGTCCTTTCGTTTGCCTAACGATACTTAAGTTACATACTGTTAACAATACATTCGATATAAATATAAATATGACAATTACAATAAAATAATAATACGTATAATAAATGCAATTAATAAAAGTTCGTACCGGAGTATAATACTATACAATAGCAATAATTGTACCAATAGTTTGTGTTATTCACTTAAATCTACTGACCCCTACTCCCAAATTTCATTCTGCTAATTGAGACCTCAACTATTGTTCACAGTTCATCCGTCATGTCTTATTTGACCAACCATTAATGAGATGAATCTATTGCAAGTGTCCGGTACGTAAATTTGACTAATTTTGACCGGAAAATATATTAAGGGAACATATATATACACGAAATATACTGACTACTGAGTATATCTTTTGTACCATAAAGGGTAAAGCTACAGTATAATTTACATGTTTAGTTTTAAAAGTACTTTTACATTGTAGATTTATATAAAAAAAAATAGAAAGACAATAACTCACACAATACCACGAATATATACGTTTGTACACCCCTTGAACACTAGTTGAACTTAAAAACACAACTTCGCGATTAGAGGGACACGTTGATAACATTAGGCCAACGACGCTTTGATGAAGTTTGCTACATGGATCATTTAATTGATCATATACAATTTTCGATTAGGAACTAGCTAGCTAGGATATATATATACATACATACAGATGCACATATCATATATGATAGCATCATAACAATCAAATTAACAAATTTTTATTTCTATTTATAGTTATATTCAACTAGTGTTAAAATCTGTCTGATGGACAATTTCACACAATAATTTTATATGATAAAATTTATTAATATGACATGAAATTTCTGTTAGTTTACACGTTTTTGTTTTTATTTAATTTGTTTTATCGTATAACTCATGAATAGATAGCAAGCGTATGTTGGGCAGGCCCAACCAATGAGCAATTCCATCTCAAACCTGAATTGCGAGCTCACATTGAAAGAAGAGATGGTTGATATCTCCGACCTCAAGAAGACAACATGGGTATAACGTAGAATCCATGTCAATACCCCTAGCTGACAAATTACTTCAAGTACCACAACATAATATTTACTTTAATAGGGACAAAACGATTCCAGCGAGTGACCATAGAAACCGAGGGTAGCAAGACATCATCCAAATGAATCCGAAAGGAGCTGAAAGATTAGAAGTAGACTTCTTAATTAGTATTATGTAGAGACTACATTTTTCATGGTATATCCGTACATATATTTTTTCTTGAATGACGAATATTATTAAACAGGTAACGAGCTAGAACTAAATATTACTAGTAAACATGCCTAATCTATCCATTTAACATATTTCTCACGGTATCTACTAATAATCCATCTAAAGGAAAAAATAATTTTGATGACGAGTGCCTTTTAACGCATTTGTTAAGGTTACTTAAAATAAATTTAAACTATCAATTAAATATTAACATTTCTTATAGATAATTTATTTTTATTAATATTATCATAGGGGGATCAAGAGGGAAGCAAAAATATTAGGGAAGGAGAGAAGCAAATCTCAACATTTGATTTCATCATAAATGAATTTTAAAAATCACAAATAATTTCAAAATTTAACATTCATCACAAATAAATGTTAAAAACATTTATTTATGAAAAGAACAAGGGCTAAGATTTGCTTCTCTTTTTCCTTAAAATTTGAAGCTTCCCTATAGATTCTTTCCCTATTATCATAATTATAATTAATTATAAAATGTATGCACTGTAAATATAAAAATTGAATGTTTATGTATGCACTGTAAATATAAAAATTGAATGTTTATGTAATAATTTAAATTTATCTTACGTGAACCTAACGAATGTTCCATGAGCTATCAAAACCCAAGAAAAGAGGATTAACATCATCTATGAATATGTCACTTTATTGACTTCTTGACATTACTAGTTAACCACTTAAATGTGTGTACGCTTATATGATTAAAAGTTAACCCCCCCCCCCCCCCCCCCCCCCCCCCCCCCCCCGTATTATTACTTGGTCCAACGAATCACACTCATCGTTTCATGGCATGAAACATTTTGTTTTAATAGTTATGGATCACTACATGATGAATAAAAGTTATATCTTATCGAAGTATACTAGTTATCTAACAATGCGTGACTTACACTCGAAAAGATTAATATCAACTTTTTACCCACTTATATATATATATATGTGATCAAGATTGATGCTTAATCCGGACAAAAAATAATATTTATGGTTACTTCTCTACTATTGCCTAGCACGATACAACAAAAAAATTTACACTTTTAGTAATTGAATTTAATAGACGTTGAATTTTAAATTGCAGGAAAGAAAAATTAGTTATAATATTCAGTAAAAAATCTTTGAATATATATAAATGAAATGATAACAATGAGTTCTCATGTTATTAACAATCGATCATATCGAATAATCAATTTAACTATTAGATGCGTCCCACTAATAGTTTTTCGATTGTTCGTATTCATCATTATCGACGATGTTGTCACAACTAAAGAATATCTAAAATTCTTTCCATTAACCTATAAAACCGAATATGTATGTAAAATGTTTCAAGCATATAATATATAAAAATAAAGTTATGAAAAAATAAACTCTACGAGAATTAAGTAGTATGAAAAAGCATTTTGATATAATGGGTAACTAATTTAAAAGCTTTTTTTATTATAAGTGTTGGGTCACAGACCCACTCACAATATTTATGAATGACAATATACTAAGTATCTCATCAGACACTGCATTTGTTATCAGTGTCATCTAAATAGGCCTGATTGATTGTTCACTAATCATGTCGAAATGCGAATAAATTAGTACTTAGAATATATGAATCATGTCTTTTCAACTCACTGCATGTGTTGACAGTGAGTTCATTCGAAACTTAACTTCCAAGGTTGAATGTCCATCACTCACTGATGGACACTTCACTATTAAAGAAAGTTTCATAGAGCCTGACGTTGACCAAGACTTAACATCTATTGAAGTCCAATACTGAAGACAGAGACAGAGAGAAACTCACTGATGTGGAATTCAAGTATTCTCTATTAACTAGCTGATCATGCTCTTACCCGGTTAAGTACATTATGTTTGACAAAAATCCAATGTACATTACAGAAGGTCAACTTATAAAGTATAATATGTGCATATCTTTATCAAGATATGTACAACTGGTTATTGTATTTTATTTAGAAAAGAACATTACTTTTTTGAACTATAGGGTTATTCAATTTATATTCCATACCCTGTTGTGTACTGTCACTTTCATTAATTGGAATTTACAGTCTAACATTCTTTAATATCGTTGTGATACTTGTAGGGTTTGAGATCATTTATAAGACTATAAATACTCCCATTAACAACCATATTAAATGTCCATAATTTTGTCTTCACTTCCAACCTTGATTTAAGCACTCTCATGTTCACCACTAAGTAATTGTGTCTTTACCTATTTGTTAGGAGTTGATCATTGAGTGTTATCAGTGTACTCTCATTGATAAACTGTTGGTTTGTTATTTGTCACAAGTTTAGTTTAATTAGACTAGTTTGTCTTGTCTTATTCCGCATTAAACTATTGTAAATATTGTTAAAAAACCAGCAATAAGTTATGTTGGTTTAGACAATGTAGAGAAAATGTGACCAAATCTTTCATTTTAAAAAAAAAAAATTCAAATATATGTAAACAAGCAAAAACACTATATATTTAAATGTTTTTTATTCTTATCACTACCCATATGTAATGTTAACATCATTAACACGTACAAATAGAATAAACTGGACCTTTTTTTGTTTTTCTCAAAGGGAGGTTTTGATTTTTTTAAGAAAAACAATTTTACATGTCATTTGTAAAAAAGCTAACATGTCCCTACCTAGTAATTTAAATGTAAATCCAACAATATCCTTAATATAAACTGCTAATGATTTTTAGTTGGTATCTCATTTTTCACTAACTTTTAATTATAAAAACAGTTATACACTAATAGTTCTTTTTCTCAAAAGCTTCACACGCAGTACAACAAAAGTCTTCTAAGTAAAGACTCAATTTTTTTATAGTTATAAAGAAGGTATTTCCATTGAAAAAAGTATTTTAAATATTTTGTTGTAACAAAAACTTTCTAAAGAAAATCGTATATTGTAATTAATCTAAGAGACATGTATATTTGTTTGGCAAATATATATTGAGAAAGTGAAAATGTTTGATAAAAAAATTGTAATATAAATATATATTTGAAAGAGTAAAGTGAATATTACAAATTTGAAGGACGACAAAATTTGCTAAAGAGACCTCAAATATATTTAAAAAGTGAAAGTGTATCACAAGAAATGTAAAATAAGATGTGTACATCTCGATATAAAAGATATGAATATGATAAATTATAAAGTAGATTAAATAAAGTTTACTAAAAAGATTGTAAAATATGAGAAAGTGAGTGATAAAAAAAAATACAAATATATGAACTCTCGGTGTAAATACGAAGATGATGAAAGTTTTAGGATTTAAGTAAATTATATATTGTTATTATTATATTATGTAAAAGAGTTTGATATGAAAAAAGTAAAAGGAAAAATGTTTGATAACGTGTTGTTACTTAAAGAGTGCACATACATATCCTTATATATAATTTAAGATACCTTAGTATAATATAATAATACTAATGGATATATATATATATAATACTTGAATAAATTGGTTATTAGATACAATAATCCTTGAGACAAATAACTTTCACATTATAATTCATAGTTTTATGATCAAACTTCTAAAGTTACTACATTTTCAAAAGCGATTTTAAATGTTGATAACTTTATACTAAGATTTTATAAACTAAGATAATAAAATAAAAACTTATCTACTGAAATGTTTATTAATAAAAAGCATGAAGTGAAATTTGTACTAGTGACCTTGTCGAATGGCCTAGGGAAGGGGGCCGGGCCATCGTCGGTGAATGGAATGAAGAGGCCACCCTTTAATTGTGAAAAAGGCACCAGACTTCCTCAATTTGACCCGAATCAGATGGTACTATTAACTTGTTTTTATTGTTTTTGGACCATATATTTATTATTGTGCTACCACTTGTTCCTCTACATCATATCATATCTATAACTATTTGTCGATTTATAAAAAGGTAACATTTGTTCTAGTATATATATATATATAGGGTTAGTTTTCAGTTAACTGTTCATGTAAATTGCATAAACTATAATAAATGCAACTTGATAAAAACTTTCTATAAATTAATACAAATTACAATTGACATCTCTAGAATAAAAATCTTCGGTTAGATATGTAGCTAAAAACATTAACAACCTGTTTTAACTTCTAAGAATAAAATTTAATGAAAATTAAAATTTCATATATATCCTCAAAAACTCTTATAATTACATATATGTCCAACTAAACTTCATAATATCATATATATCCTTTGAAACTATTAATGTTCTTATATTTATCCATTCCGCTAATAAATATATATAATTCAATTTTTAAAGCTCTTTAATTAATACTCATACCACTTTGGAAATAATAAGGTTTGTCTAATCAATTTTAAATGTTCATGAGTCTGTGCTTTTTTTTTTGTTGTTGGATTAAACGTGCCGATTTGGGTGAGCTATATAGTTATTAAGTTTTTTTTTTTAGTTATAAATTTACAAATGTGTGAAAAGTTTTGATGTCACTTTGGGTATAGGTCTATGTAGTTACTTTTAGATGTTTATGGGTATGCATTTTTGGTGTTGTATCGAATGGATCAATTTTGTCTAGCTATTTTTGGGTATTTTTTAGTTATAGAATTACAAAATGTGTTGATGTCACTTTGGGTATAATAAGGTCGGTGTAGCTACACATTTACAAGCCTCTATATTTGTTGGTCTTAAATCAAACGTGTAAATTTAGGTGTTGCGAATTATATATATTTGTGATAAGGAAAATTGGGTATAGAGTGTTCATGTACATGTTGCATGGAAATGATTTGGTTGTTACGCCCTTTTTTTTTTTTTTTTTTTTTTTACACACCATTGATTCTACTGATTATTTTCAATTAATAAGCCAAATTAATTTACATACGATCATCCTTTTCTAATCAAATTTATAACAAAACGTGTTTAACTTGTTACAAACAAAACTGAGTTTAAACAACAAGTTGAGCAAACCAGAACATGATTCAAAATATTTAACAGTTGCAAATCTACGTCGAGTGTTCAGCAATCTTTCACTAAGCTTTTTCTTTCCCGCGTACCTCCTTCTTACCCGATTCACTCGAACCTACAAAACGGTTACAGCTCGAGGAGTAAGCTAATACTTAGTGAATTCATACAAGATTAAATAAATAGTCTGAACAACAATATCAATCATAATTGAAGTCAATAACAACAAGAGTCAATATGATTTGTCTAACAACTAGCATACGTTTAATATGCATAACTGTAACGATCTGTACTCTGTTTTACTTTCTCAACTCAACTGAGTCAGCACAAGGCTATCAGTCTCTGTCAATTAGAAAATCTGTCGTGTGGCTCATTTACAAAATGAAACCACCTATACAACTGTCATGTGGTTCATGTACAAAATGAAACCACCTATACAACTGTCATGTGGTTCATGTACAACATGAAACCACCTGTAACTCTGTCATGTGGTTCATATAAATATGAGACCACCTATAAACTCTGTCATGTGGTTCATGTACAACATGAAACCACCTGTAACTCTGTCATGTGGTTCATATAAATATGAGACCGCCTATAAACTCTGTCATGTGGATCCTCTTACACGGGTGTAATCCGGATCCATCTAAACATTTGTCAACTGTACGTCTGTCAACTGTGTGATACCATAAACAATATGGAATCACCGTATCGTTTGTCACATAGGTCCGCTTTTACACGAATGTAAACCGGATCTAATTTATCAACATAATTAATATAATCATAATATGAACTCACCTTGATCAACACCTATCCAATTTACATGACCAAACTTTAACAAGACGAGAATCATGCACAAGCATCTATATAACTCTCTCATAAACTTAGCGACACTAGTATTGTGTCGCACCATAAGATCATGTGACATAGTCATTGTGTCGCATAACAGACTCCTGCGACATTATCATTGTGTCGCAATACTTAATATTGCCGCTATAAGCGACACAAAAACTTGTGTCGCAGAACAATCCTGCGACACTATCCTTGTGTCGCAATGAAGAACACAGATCATATCCAATTCGAAATTCTCGAATTTAAACGTGAAGTACTCAAATTAACTCATTCCAATCGGTACAATTCACTTAGAACAACTATAGCACATAACAATTGAAACCTTACCTTCGAAATCACAGTTCAATTGCTTCAATCTTGGATTCTAAACTTGGTTTCTTACTTTCTCTCTCTATTCTCCGATTTCTCACTCTAAAACTGGTTTAGAAGTTGTGTAAAATAGTCTGGAATGTTTTGGCGATGTTTATATAAATATAAATCGCGAATTACACTTAAGCACCTTGATTAATTTCATCTCAGATCGTTTTGTGACACAACATGCGACACTACCATTGTGTCGCACCCTCTCCATCTGCGACACAACCTTTGTGTCGCAGAACACCAAAAATTCAAATGTTAGGATGTTACATTGGTACAGCTAGTGTTTGCTCTTTGTAATACTAAAAGGTGCTTAGATTGTAATAAATAAATAAAAAAACTACTTGCTGATAATTGAAGTTTTTGTTAAGAGAACATGTAGCATGTAGAACCACAAGTAAATTGGATATAATGGATAGGAAGATAGGTGTTTTGGTACATAGAGATTTTCTTACAATAAATAAGAAAGTTTTTTTAGCAAATGTTTGAGAATTTACTTTCAGCAAAAGGTGGTCTTGTGTGTTTTTAAGTTTTATAAATGGAAATGTTGGTCTATAATGGAGGGAATATGATTATTTATAAGGAATTAAAGAAATAAATAAATATGAGAGTTTTAATACTTTTCAAAAATATATATAATATTGTGAAGTTTAATTAGATATAAATGTATATGTAATTATAAAAGTTATCAGGGATATATACGAGATTTTCCCTTAATGAAAATAGTGAACAAAATCCTTTACAGGGACGGAAGGTAGTGCGGAGCGGAGTCAATTGATCTTGTTAGATGATTTTTTAAATGAGCTTTAGTGGAATGTTAGTAAAATTTTATTATAATTGTTTATGAATCCGTTGATCTTGTATAAAAGTATTATTAATAATAATTTAATTAGAAAATTTTTCGACTCCGTTCCAACTACTTTCCGTTATCAGTTTTTGCATAATATCTCTAGAAGCCAGCAACAAGAAATAACAAAATTATACCAAAGAATTGGGGGTATAACGTCTTTATCATTCTTTATGAATTGAAGCATTTGTCTTATAAATACAAAAACATATTCAAATACGAATAATTGTATGTAATGCTTGATTACGAGCTAAATTCACAAATAAATGAAAGTCACAAAAATCAATTTGTCAAGAATATTTGCACTCTTCGTGACGTTTTTTATCGTTTATATTTCATAATTAAATAGCTTCGTTTTTTTACAAAAATAATAAAACGACAAATTTTGTACTGTAAAAAATGAAACTAGAAATGCAATTCTCACGATTTGACTACGAATTCACCCCCACGTGGGATTTCACTGCAAACATGATACGCCATTTTTGGTAAAAAAAAACCTAAAATGCCAAAAAGAAAAGCCCTACAAATGCAGAAATATAAAATACGGAGTAAAATCTAACTAATACTTAACGACCGTTAACTAGTTGACCAACGGCAACATTTTTACACGGACTTGGAGGCAAACTACTACTAGTTCCTGATACTATCAGTTTCTGTACAAAACTTTCAATTCTCTGTCCGTTACTCTCCGTCAGTAACCGTTTCCCCCCAAACGGTAGCGTTTCAATACCTCTCTCTTTCAGCACTTCCTCCATCGTCGGTCCCACTCCTCCTTGCAAATAACCGTTCGCCTGTTAAAAAAAATAAAATTAACCAATTAGTCAACAAAAGTCAAACCTTCAAAAGTCAATATTAGAACATAGTTAAAATCAAAACTCAAAATATTACCTGAATTCTAACGTAATTCATATGATTCCAGCAAAATGCATTACTTAACATTTGATCAACAGTTTCCGACACACCGTCACGAACGATGTTTACAACGTATTGATTCTTACAATAACCGTTTCCGTTTACTTTCCGTAACGGAGAACTGTTTAACTGTCCGTTACCCAACGATAAAAGTAACAGATCTTCAACGCCGTTAAGTAACGGAAAATCACGTTTATTATGTAAAACATGCGTAACAACAGCAGCGGAAGGATTATTCATAACTAAACCACCGTCAACGGCGATACACGATGTTTTACCGTCTATCGAAGTTAAATTAAACGGTTTCAACATCGACGGATCAGACGACGTCGCACGGATTACTCTCCAGAGATCGAAATTAAAACTAGCGGATTCAGATGCATCTGTTCGTGAGAAAACAAATGGAGCTCCGCTATTGAGATCAAAACACGGTACAATCAGCGGCTTACACGTGTCAGTCAACGTCAAAACCTTACCGTCAACGTTTCTAGTCAACGCTTGTTGAAGCACTTTCTCCATGCTTTTAACGGAATACTTCCGGCGCCTGTGAACAACGCCGACGGTTTTTGATTTATAAAGTTCCGTTTGTTTTTCCGTTACGAAATGAACGGCTTGTTTAGCGGTGAATAATGGACGGCCATTACCGGAACCGTCGTCGGCGTTGATTAATGCGGCGAGGAGAGCTCCAATTCCGGTTCCGGCAATAATGTCGAAGAAATCGACGATGCGTGAATTCGTATTACCGGTTTTGAGTTGGATCTGATGTTCGAGATGTATTAAGGCTGCGCCGGAAGGTATAGCGGTTGTTCCGCCACCGTCGATGGTGAGGACACGTGTCTTCTTGTGGTGTTCACGTTGTGATAGCCATTGTTGCTCCAGCTTTGAAAATATCTCCAATGTAACCTTGCTAACTTCCATTTTTTTTATTTTTTTTAAAAATTTTGAAAAATGAAAACAAAAATGAAAATGAATCTGAAGATTTGATACACAGTCACTCGCACTAGTTAGAAAGAAACTTACAGTTTTGTGTTTGAGAACGGAGAGTTAAACTAGGAGCAGAAAACGGAGATGATGGAGCAGCTACTTATATACTTGTAATATAATATATAATAATAATAAAAAAAAAAATAATATTTAAATTAAATAGTTATTTGTAGTATAGTAATACGGAGTATAAAATATAACTACTATAATAATTAATTGATTAATATGTATAAATAATTGTATGATTTCTAAATGTTTGTTTGGAGATTATTTGTGGCGTATTATAAGATATGTATTTGATTGATGATTAAAATTTCTTAGGTTGGACGTTATAAATATTGTAATATGAGTAAGGTACAACTTCGATTAATTAGAAGTTACTCTATTTTCATGGATTCATAAGTGTATTGATTTTCTAGTTAAAACATGATTTTTCTTAGAGGTTGATGTTAAATTGTTGTGGATTATTAAATCTCATGCGTCATATACATTTTCTTATGATAATATAGATGTGGTTAATGCTAATCGTGGGTCGAATAAGATCGATTGAAACTCTCTTACGTTGAATTTAAAATGAGATTTTATGTTGTTTCACAAATAAATAGTGAGTAACACAAAAATAGATAATTTATCTTATTTTTATTTGTGAAATAATATAATATTTACATGAGAGGACCTTGGTCCACATAACAAATAAATATATATTTATTTTACAAACACTGCTTATATAATTACATTTGGTTCTCTAGTTTTATTTAAATAATAATAAAAGGCGAAATAAAACACGATAAAATGCACGGTGTTGTGAAGGATTTTTTTTAAGGAGATGGTAAATAAGAAGATAAGAAAATGATTTAAGATTGAATTTTATTAAACATAGTTTTTAAGGTTATAGAGAATAGCTAACATTTTATTTTTGACTGGTTATTACGATTAAAAGGTCTACTTGTTAGTGTTCACTATTTAACTACGTGTGATTGACCATTTTAATGACAGTTCACATAAGATCGCATACTTTTTTCATGAAAGTTGAAATATTAGCAATATCCCTCTAGGAGTATTGTTATATATGTGATGGTTTCTAAATCATTTTAATTCAAATACAAAAACTTAGTCTATTTTTTATTTTTATTTTTCAATTTTTTCCTCTTCTAAAATTCTCTTTTTCTTTGCTTTTAGTTTTAAATTCGAGAACACAGTAATAATCTTTAAATACTTTCTAAACTTTGTAGACATTGACATGGTAATTATAGATATTACGTTAATTAACACAAAATTTATTATCTTCTAAATATTTATCGTTTTTAATTCTTTTTGCATTCAAATACATGTTAAGTTGTTTACCAACTTTTACCTATCAAAATTAAATTATTTATTTATGATTAAGACAAGGTTTCATTCAATTTACTTGATATGTTAAAGTTATCGTCTCAAAATTGCCATTGTACTATAAATCAAACTAGACATTTGATAAAATAATAATATTAGGACAATAGTACTAAAACAGTAGATCTACGAATCTTATGAAATTTATGTAAAATATAATCGTACACCTACAAAGTATTAGTAATTGTGGATTCTTTTTAACCTTTATTATTTATTTTTTATTATTTATTATCATAGCATTAGTACTGTCGACTAGCAGTGGGCATTTTCCTGATTAACTTGTTCCAATCTCACGTGTAATTTTTGTTCCTACACGTGACCAAGTTTGTCAAATTTCACATGCAGTTTACTTGGGCTTTTCGTGACGTTCTATGTTTTGTAGAAGATTTAAGTACCTCATTTAATATTATTTTTTTTAAAATTTTTTGTTTATAGAAAATGATAACGATAATCAAATTGTAATACTTTTATATAGAGGTTTTAATAAATTGAAACAGGATGTTAATGTTGAGGGGTGTTCGGAGTTGTTTATTTATAAGTTATAATTGTTTTTTTCGTTAAAAGTATAAATAAAACGATCACATGTTTATTATTGATTGGTGATTTTCTTACGAAGGTATTTGAATATGTTTATTTACTGACAAAATAAGTAATAAATAAATAAATACTTAAATAAATAATTTCAAATCTCCTCTTAATATTTATCTCTGATAGAATTATCAATAACAAGACACTTTGATTATTTATTGCTTGCTAATTTATTTTATTTTTGAACGAATATTTGAATTAACTTGCCGAAGCTAAACAAAAAAGGATTACACGATGTTGTGGTTTCAATTGTGCTTAAATTGCAAACCCAATCTAACCAATAGAAAGTTACAATTTTAAATCGACTCGAAACCCACATAAATGACAATAACTTGCTATTTTCTCATTTGGGATTTGATATACGCAAATTAAATAAGCAATTAAATATTTCGCAGTCAATATATTAACAAAATATATATTCTAATGACATAGCATGTTAAAATTATACTAAAATCTAAAATAATGGCCAAATATAACG
This sequence comes from Logfia minima, assembly GCA_963921325.1. Taxonomy (NCBI): domain Eukaryota; kingdom Viridiplantae; phylum Streptophyta; class Magnoliopsida; order Asterales; family Asteraceae; genus Logfia; species Logfia minima. Next base: position 8,074,273 of record OY992775.1, on the reverse strand, counting down.
TTAACACACCAAAATAATTGCCAAACTAAGGACGTAGTTGAAAATATTAAAGCAATGAAAGTGAAACTAGCTTACAGCAAGAATGTTACCAGCGGATGAGTTACAAGCCATTGCATTTGAGCAAGCAAAACTAGTCGTTGATGCTCAAAGAGAAGAAGAAGAGAAGAAAGATGAGAAAGATAAGTAGAAAGTAGCTCGATGTATCCCAATCAAGGTCCTCAAATATTGTTGAATCGTTTGTGAGTTTGAGAGTATAGTATTAGCAGTTTATTATTCTTTTGAAGCTAGTTTGGAGTGTGCTCTCTAGCTGATAATGAGTGTTTAAATTTGTATTCAACACTTAGTGATTCCACTATAATTAACTTGTAATCTTCGATTATGATCAAATAAAGAAATAAGTTAAAAGAAAAACTATTTGTATTCTTATTTAAATTTGCAATAAAATTTATTATTGATTAATATAATCAAAAAGATTGTATTCACCCCGTTTACAATTTTTTTGTTATTGGTTTAGAACCAACATTAGTAAATGAGATCGAGACTCACTGACACTTCTACTTGGTGTGTACTCATGCAATTATCCCTAACTAGTAACTAGCTAGTACTTGTTGCATTAAATAAAAGTATTATTTATTTATATACTTTTTTGAAAATTGACAATATTAACTATTTTCTACGTCTCACACTGAGGACATTATATGGAAATAATGTTGATTATACGTATGCTCTAGGCCAATTAGCCTATAAGGAGAGTGTCCACGTATCGTAGAATGTAACTATTTTCTTAGAAAATCTTTTATCTCAAAATAACTAAGAAAAACCCTTAAACAAAACGTACTATTTTATAAACTTATTAATTTTTAAACCCGTTGTTTAAAGCATTAAATGAAGAAGACATTAATAAACTGTACTTTTTGACACGGAATTCTTTAATAATCATAGATTAACGTAATTCATTCGATTAAATTTCTTTATCCTTTCAATTGTCTCAGTTCTCACAATTATTATTGAGTAGTATAACTGATAGTCGTTTTAGCACTATTAGTTAATTGAGAATTGGAAATGGTAAATGTAATCACATTAAAATCGATATTTTTTTTAGAAATTTCAAAATTTAAATTGTAGTATCGATAACTATCATTCTTCCTTCGTAACCATATTAAGTTTTAAAAACCACTTATTATTTACTTAATTTATGTGAAATTAAAATTACAGTAAAAATAAAAATAAAGATATATACATTAGTTAATATAATTGAGTGAAAAATAAAAGAAAAACATAATTAATTAATAGATAATTTTTGTTAACCACATTACTACTTATATTCAACTGATGAAGTAAAACTTTAATTTATCGTGATATTTTGATTGGATTGATTTGTTATGATTTTATAATAAATTCAAGTTGTCGTGAGAAATTGGGTGTTTCAAGAGATTTACGGGGTAATATTAATATGGTGATTCACTTCCACTTATATCCTCCCATTAAAGTAAAATAGAGTGAGCAAGTACCCACCAAAAGAAAAAAACAGATAGCACCATTTTCACACAATTTTCAGATTGAGTAAGCAGGCTTATGGACTATTTGTTTTATTTTAAGGAAACAATAAAAGTGATCAGCTCTAAATTTCTCATAGTTTACTCTAAAAGATTTAATACCCACAATAGCTATGTAACATTAGTGAATTATTAGATTTGCATCATTAACTTTTAACTTATATAGTTAATGTAACAATTATATAGTTATATCGTATTGATACCCAAAATACAATATTACTAAGGTTAAAAAGATATCATATTGCATTGTATTTTTAAACATAGCATTTTCGTTCATTTTAAAAATATAAATTAACCTCATTGAAATTATGTTTTAAGATTGTGATTTATGCTTAAACTACATAAAACATATAAGCATCTCGAATACATATCTCAATACCAAACAATATAGTGACACAATTTTTTTGAGTATCAAGTTAATATGTTAATTTGTTATTGTCTCGTACGGATCTAGCAATGTCAGTTGTCCGTCAAAAAATTTAAAATTACATTATTTTTGTTAAAACTAACTAGTAACATTTTAAAAAATTTGCTCCTTCAAAATAATAATAAAATTTTTTTGTCTCAATATTTATAAACTTTTAGCTCCACTCCTTGTTATTGCATTATTCTTTTATTACGATGTCACAAGCCATTAAATTACTTTATCTTTGTAATTGTCTTCAATCTTAAATCAATTGTTATTCGTGATAAGAACCGATAATCATCTTTACACTATTAGTTAACTGAGAATCGAATATGATACATGCGACATAATAAAATACTCTACATCAGATAACCATCCGAAGAACTAAAGAGTCTGATTATTAAATTGATAACATCATCGACCCGATTTCTTTCTGTAACATACATACATAACATACATCAAGTACATTACAGTTAAAACACTCTATAATAGGAGTGGTGTGTGATAGAAGCCTAGTTAGCTAGCATTGAGAAAGTGGAAATAAAGAAAAGAGACAAAGAAAAAATGGGAAATTGTGAAAAGCAATTGGTGTTTTCCATGTTTGAAGACATTTTATTGGTTTATGGAATCCATTGGATTAAAATATAGTTACAAATATCGTTAGTTAGTTTACCAGTTGTTAAAGAAGAGGCTTTTTGCGAAAGCTAAAGCTCAAAAAATACAGTTTTGTTCGTTAACTAACTTCATGTGGTAGTTTCAATAGAAGATCAAATGCTTCTATTGAAACTGCTACATTAAATTGTCAGCAAACTAGTTTATCAATTCTGTCACTATAAACCTAGGCCACTTAACATCCAATCTAGTTATTATATTTATATCTGATTGTAAAAGAAAACCGATTGTTAGATCTGAAATGTGAGTCAAAATTGATAAGTCAACTATCTTACCCCATCGGCCATCATAATCCCATTGTCTTGTTTATGAATTCGATCCATATATCAACTCGATCAAAGTGAAGTCCAAATTGATAAATCCAAAGTGTATAAAAGGAACAAAAAACCAAGATGAAGAACCAAAAAGAAGAAACAATGCGATGTCGTACTTCATACGTTTGCCCAACTCAATTGGTACAACTTCGACCCGCTTCTCGAGCCTTTTTGCATTACCAAATGTGTATAACTTGAAAAGTGCAATAACACGTAAAACATTTTCCAGTTTACTTCAATTATTCGTTAAATATCGAGCCCGATAGAAGTGTCTTTTATGGTGTTTTCATTAGAATTGTTTTTTGGTTTCTTCAACACTCCAAAGTGTTATTTTTATTATTTTCCTTTTGGTTTCCTTTTCGGGTGTGAACTTTTTATTTTTATTTTTTTATAATATAAATTTATTATTATTATTATTATATTTACTAAGAGTTATAAAAGCATATACGTACTACGAAAAGTAAAATAAACTAATACCATATTTTAAAGAAAAAATTGTAACTGTTCTATTTAGTGAGTATATTAACCTTTTAGCCCTTAAATTTCTTGATATATATAGTTAGTTCCTTGTTTGTGAATAGCAGAACTAAAGCTTAAATACTGCTAGGTGCATCATTTTTTATATCCTAAAATATACATTTTTAATTAATCCAATTTATACTTGGATTAAACGCATAAAAACACCACTAATAGTTTAACTAAATTATTAAGAAAAAAATGTTTAATTACCCAATTTTATCACCAATTCGAAATAATTTGGTAGAAGCCCATTTCTTATAATCCAGATGACCAATAGTACTCGTCCAAACATCGGAATCACCAACTTCATAAACTTTGGCGGCCACCGTCGCCGTGAAAACCGCCATAACAACCGCCATTATCATCTTCATAGCTCCCATAACATTTAGTATATTCAACTATGTATCAGCCTGTTCATAAATTAAACTCAGAAAAATTATAATATGTTTGACGGAATTATGGAAATAAAACTTTTCTTTAAATTTTGATTCACTGAATCATTTTTGATTGATAAGTTGCCTTGGTTTCGAGACCTAATTAATGAATTGCTTTTCTAGCTTCTTTTTTATCAAGACTTATTTACATCTTTTACAAATCATTTATTCTTCTCCTTCTTAATATTTAATGTGAGGAAAATACTAATTGTATTTTTTATTTAGATTTTTATCCAAACACTCAAAATTGAATGAATTTGAGTATTTCTTTCTTAAAATTTGAATTATTTTTGACGGTATAAATTATTCGTTCGGGTTGCAATGAGTAAGTTTTAAATAATTTATCGGCTATAATGGCTATTTAATTTGTAATGTATTTTTTTTATTTTTATAATTTAAAATTTATAAGTTCCCAATAAAATGTTATAAATAGAAGATTCATAAAGAAATTAAAAGATGTATTACTTGTTTAGAGGTTTTTATAATTAAAACACTTTTTGACTAAATTTTAAAATACTCCGTTTTGACCCGAGCCAGTTTGGTCCCGTACCAGCTATGACCCGTTCCCATTATGAACTTAGACCGTTTTGACCCGTAGCCCGTACCCGCCCTACCCACCCGTTTTGTCACCTATAGTTTTATCTTTTTATCTACTCAAATAATATAACATGTTATTATACAAAGTCAAACATTTGCACAATAAAATATATTTATATAATATTACAGAATCATATCGTTATGAGAAATTTAATTAAAATACACATACATACTATTATTCAGAGAAAGAATCATATGGATGTCTTTGATTATAAAATCCAAGCACACGATTTTCACTTTTTTGAATTTTTTTTTTCATTTTAGATTATATTTTTTTCAAGTGTTTTATTATAAGTGTTTTGTTATATTTAATTATGTTTATCAATTTTTAGCAAGTATTTTATCTAAAAAATATCATTCGCATCAACCATACAACGGTTAATCACTTATTTTTTTTATCAATTTTGAAAAAATCTCTGTCGCATTGCACGGATAATTTACTATTGAATTTTTAATGTAAGGTTTCAAATATTTATATTTATGGGAAATATAATAAAACAATTTGACTTTGTATGTTTTTTTTTTAATCCATCAATTTTTGTGTTCAAAATTAAAGAATTGATATTTTAAAAACGATTATTTGATATTCTTTGAATTATATTTATGAAAAAGTTTTTTTTAGATGTTTGGTAACTTTAATCTAGATCGGTTAAAAAAATTAAAAGGTATAGAGATATATATGTGGCTAATGTTGGTCTCGTAAATAACACTTTAATATAAAACAAACAACAAATGTAAGTAGATACACTTGATTTCAAGTTTAAAGTTTTTATTTTATTAATTCAATTAAATAATATTTTACAATAGTATACTACAAAAAAGACCAGACAAATTAGTGTAAGTAAACTACACTTTTGACTATTTTACTTCCAACGGATTATTAGCGAGAGTACGTTGATAACTCTCAATGATTAACACTTAACAGATAAGTGAGGGGACAATAGCTTACTGACAAACAGAAGTATGCTTAAATAAAGGTTGGAAGTGAAAACATAATTCTGGACATTGAATATGGTAGTTGAGGAGAGTATTTAGAGTTTTATAAATACATCTCAAACCTTACACGAGTCAATACCGTATTCAAGAAGGTAAGAGCATGGACTGCTGGTTAATAGATGAGTATTGAATTCCACTTAAGTGTACTCATCTCTAACTATGTCTTCAGTCTTCGACTATCAACAAACGCTTTAAACGTTCTTGCGGTAGGCTTACTGTAACTTTTTCAGATGACAAGTCTCTTTTAGATAGTGATAGTTACTCCGATATTATTCTAAGTTATAATAGTCACTGCTAACAGATGCAATGACATATAGTGATAGTTACTCAATTATTATTCTAAGTTACAATAGTCACCGTTAGAGGTTACCTAATAAACTATGGTAATTTTTCTAAGCATTAAATAGTTCGTTGTTCAACATAACTAGAGAACATAACTGCTTAGTTTATTCTTTAGTCACTGCTAACAGACACATCGACTAATAAACACTTAATTTATTTTGTGATTCATAAATAACAAAAATGGGATCTCTCACAGTCTGACCCAAACAACTAATTACTAGAAAAATTCGTTCATCATTTATCAACTTACTTTGGTACCTTGTTTTAACGGCGACGTTACGAATCAAAAACATTAATAATAAAATATTTGATGTTGTCCACTTAATCGCAGAACATGAAAGATTATGATAATAGTCAAATTGATTATGGAGTTCAAAATATTGAGCCATTCCAAGAATTTTCCCTTGATTGTATGCTCCATAGATGATGTTTTACTTATCTCATGATCTGGTCACTTGTCTTTAGTTAGTTTTTGGAATAGAAGTGTTTAGTTGAGTAGAAGATGGGAAGGCATTTCGTGTGGCATATTCTTGTGAAATTCCATTATATTTTACATCGTCATATTTGGACGAATCAGTCGTTAGAAAGATCCATGCTATATCGCAATCCAGTTTCACCATATCAATCACTTCAATTTCCTGAAATTCCAAAAAAGGGAAATCTTATATATTATTAAAAAAAGCAGACAATTTGCATAAAACAGTTTGTGAGCACTTCATAAATCGTAGTTATGATAAAACGAATCAAGATTATACTCATTACAGACTATTATTTGAAGTAAAAAAGTGTGGGACTTTTATCAAACAGTTGACGTGGATTGGCCTCATTTAATGATAAAAGCATAAGTTGGCTCTCTCTATTCCGTGAATCCGATAGAAAAGTTCAGTATAAAAGTGTAAGTGAGTTTCAACCTTCTAATTCATTTGAGAGATCCAGAAAAAAGAGATAAGAAGAAATGCAAGAACAACGTCTATCAATAACAAATCAGCAACATAAATTGCAATACCTATAATAGAACTTTAAACCCTAAACCCAACAGTAACACCGATAGATGACAACCTATTAGTTCATGGATATTATCTTTTCTTGCAGAGATTGTGTTATGGGAAGAGCGGGTCTGGTGTATTTGAGAAGAGAGATGACAGAGTAAAAGGAAATTAATGAAATATCTATTTAGGGTTAAATGTTGTTATTTAATAAGTAGTCCGATGTGGATTGACAGATCATATTGCCACGTGTGTAAAAGAATGTTTGTAAATTGTTTGTTAGCGTAACATTTCTCATAATATATTGATAAATGATCTAAACATCCAAGTGATAATCATACAAGTACGAATTAAGACACCATTAAACCCTAAGCAACCCACATAGAAACGTAGATTGTGAAGACAAAAATAATGCTCCTAAACAAACAATTATGATCCATCGCAACACTTGCAACCGAGCTTGGTGCCATTTTGGTCACTTTCGGTGGTCCAGCAGCTGGCATGGGGTTAGATGAGCTAGCGTTCGTATTTGGAGTGGTGGTCATCGAGTACTTTTTAAGGACTCTAACATCAAGCTTTTGGCCGGCATCACAGTGGCCAGGAAAGCTGCAAATGAAGTAGTAATGACCCGGTCCCTTGATGGTGAACGAGTCGTTACCGGTTTCGTAGGTTTTCAATGCTGCGCTTGTGTTGCATGCTCGAAAATTATGTTGGTTCACTTGCATTACGTTGTGGCTGGCCGGGTGGTATTGGAACACTGCATTCACGAAATTTTAATAAAATTAAAATTCCTTTTACAAGATGTTGACTTTTTCTTGTGAAGTGTTGACTTTTGACAGTTTTTTCTCCTTTTACTGAGTCTTGCGAATTTATGGCATTTAGGGCTTCTTTTTCCGAAATAAGTTGGTATTTTGTTAAATAAGTTTTTAAGAAGTGATAGTCAAGTAATCAGACAAAACTAAGGGTAAAATAAAAAGGTACTTACAAAGAGTATCACCGACACGAAACTTCTTTGAAGATGCCCAAGTGGCATAATTCGAGTTAACAAGAGTTGTCCAACCATCGGAGTCACCAACGTTATACACTCGACTCATAACCGTCTTCATCAAGACACCGTCAATGATCACCATTAACATCAAACGAAGCATCATACTAACCTTCAACATTGTTACATGCAGTCGGGGTTAGTTGAGTTGATGACGAAAATGTTAAGTGGAGGGATTAGATGGCATGTTTAAGTGATGTGCAACTGCAGCATGACATGTTATGTACATGAGTTATTTGTACGTTGGGCATTTGGTTGAAAGTAAACTTCTTGTGTAACTAACATGCCCTTCTCACTTTTACCAGTTCTTCGTCTTTTTATCAACTTTCTGTTGTAGATAGATGTAAGCAAACAGTCAATTCATGTGAACGTTGTTTCGTTAACCGTTTGTTTCACATTTTATTGACGATAATGTGTAACTACTAATGCATCTTGTACAAACTTCATACATAGGCCATTATTATTACATCAACATACATATTTGCATACTCAACAATTACTTACTTAAGTCATGATCTTGGTGCTCACCAGTATGAAGCTTTGCTTTCCATACAAAAACTTATAACGAGAAGATGACTTGAATAAAGGTTTTTCAACGACCATTGAAAGTGTTACTTTGCAATGGAGGAAACCAACTTGTGGTTGATGTCTTCTTTCACTTTTGAATCAAAAGGTTCGGTCCCGATATATAGATCCAAAATTGATCGGCATAATAGTTGGCTCTGGACACTTCCTACCTCCTTGCCATCAACTACACCAATTAAACCAAGAACATTATTAATACAAAAAATCTAATTAACAAGAAGTAAAAACGATGAGATTCATCTCTATGTAAAGGAAAAGTGATAGAGAAGTGGAACGCCTATAAAATCATAACTTTTATCTTTTCTCAAACATATTATCGTTAATCAATTACTTTTAGATAGAAAGTGCCAAACTTATGCGACTAGCTTTACATATTTGTTACAAAAAAAAATAGTAAAGAATAGTTTATCGAAAATGAATACATCACACATAATTTTTTATCAGAGTAATTATAAGGGCATAATAGGCAATAGGGTACACTTACTAGTTGTCCGGAGCACGTACCCTTTTTCCTTTGAGAGGTCTATGATAGATCCACGAGGAATCTTATATTCATCTCTAAACTGAGAAGTGAACCTGTAATACACATAAATAGCTTTAAAACTACACAAGCCTCACACATATGAGCATTTCCACCATTTATGTGAAGAATATAAGCAAAAGCACAAATTTCTGAACATGTAAGTTTTGTAGACAGTGAAAAAGACAAGATTGGCTTGTTTTTGTTAAGAACGAACTAGATGTGGCAGCTTCAACCCATTTACTTATGGGTCGATTCATGTTATGTTTTATCTCTAACAGGTCAAACTAGAACAAGAACTAGTTTAGACGGAAGCAGGTTGAAAGTCTCCCAAAGGGTGTTTTTAAAGCAAAATAACTCCTAAATCATTTTTAGAAAAAATCTATTATTATTGCAATAGCTTTGAGACAGGTGGAATACTGTAGACATATTTGACACACACTAACCAAAAATAAAATTGCAGAATAATGTATGCATTAGACACTTCCAAATGTTGAAAAGGTTATAATAAGGCCACCAGAATTTCAAAACACCATTTCAAGTTACCAAGTATCACTTTGGTTACAACAAGGTCAATTTCGGCCAACAACTCGCCACAGAAATGTGAAAGTCGTTCCCATGAACATAATGAGTGCCTGACTTCATAACTATGGGTAACCTAATTTCATGAAAACTAAAAATAAATTGCAACTTTTTGGTCTATATTGGCATAATAAACGAAATCAAATTGATACTTAGTTGACTTGTAATGCTGTTTTGATATCTGGGTGGCCTATGAATACATTATCCCTACGGACAAAATCGTTTCGGGCCACTCCAACCAGATCTGTTTCAGCCCGCACCAAAAAATTATTCATTTTGACTCGTCACCCAATCTGCCCTACTAGCCCATTTTGCCACAATGCCACCTATAAATGATGATAGCGTATGAGCTACTACTATACATGACATTTGTAAGAGTAGATGAACGAAAGGCTAAGTAACTCCTTGTTATCAGATCCTCCAAACTTCTGTAATCTACTTCCCACTGAATCTTCAAACGCATTACGAACAGAACGAATGCTAAGTCTTCCATAAACTATCTGCAGTCTAACAGTAACACTTGCATCACTTTCCATCAAATCTTGAGTGAAATCCTTCTGCTTCAGTTCAGTAGCTGAAAGTGTCCCATATTTCTCACTTAAAAAGTTCTTGATATCATTATCATCAGCATACACACCTAAAAATAAATCAAATTTTCAATTATAATTGAACTTCAGGCTGCAAAATTACAAGTTTTCCATATCAAATCCATTATGTTGTATGATTTAAAAGAAATGTATGATTTGAAACAAAAACAATATAATCCAACTGCAACACAATGCAGTTAAAAATTCAATCTAAAAAATTAACACACAAGTATATGTATGTATATACACATAACGAACTAATCAAATTGTGCGAATAATCTAATTCCAGTGTAGAATTTAATCAACTAATGAACTAATTAAAGTACAATGACAACATCACAAAATGAAATTAAAAAAGAAACAAAATTTCCTGATAAAAACAAGAACTTTAAAAAATTAGTGTTACCGAAGGCGTAAACATCGATATTCTTCAATCCAAACACAGCTTTTCTTCTCAATCCGATTCCTAAAAGCTCCTGAGAACGATTCACAACTGCCGGAAACGAAACGCCAGTTTTTGATTCTGTGAAGACGCCGGGCGAGCCGTCGGAGAGAGAGATTGAACCGAATAAATTAGAAGAGTGTGAGAAATTGGAAATGAATGAGTTGAGTGTGTTGTGAATTGAATGATTGGTGGAATTTTGTGATATTGAAATGCCGGCACCGATGGCGGCGGAGATGGCGACGGAGCAGGCGAGTGTTGATGGTGAGAAGGTGGTGGTTGAAGGCTGAGGAAATGAAAATGGAAAATGGAAAACGGAATGATGACGTCATTGTGTTTGTGTTGTGTTCTCCGGTGAGTTTGATTGTTTGGTTTGTTCAGAATTTATTAATTTTATTGGTGGAATTGTTTATTTTAGAATGTTTATGTTTATTTAGGCCTATAGGAGACTAAGGTGGGCTTATAATTTGGGCTTGGCCCAATAGTTAATACGATGATAATTTCATTTTTGAGGTGACAAGTGACAAGGTCTTTATTTGAAGTGTTTCAGTTAAACAGATTACAGTAATGTCCTAATGTATGTGCCTATTAACTTCGACATTTAGCTAAAAACTAGGATAAAAATAGTTAGTTTACACTTTACAACTCGAGGCTTGGGAAGTGTCGTAACTTCTCGAGTTTTAATTTTGTGGAACAAGCTAATAGATCTAAGAAGGAGATTCGAACGCATGATATATGTATCGTGCATCGGGTGACTCTGTTTTGTACAAAAGATTTAAATAGAGAAACTATATTTGATCTTTAGGTGGATTTTATTAAAGTGTTGTCTCATTACTTATAAATCTATCAAGTTACACATGTTTTAATTTTTAATTTTATCAAAATCTTTTTCACTAGAATGATAAATTGATGATGTACTAATGTTTTAAGTGTTTTGAAACAACTCATAATTGATTTTTTCATTAACTTCGTCTTTAACTAGTTTTTATGATATATATGTATTTGGGAAATGTTCAATCAGTAAAGTTTGTTATGGTAATAATGATAGAAATAAATATTTTCATTTTTAATTTTAAAATTAACTAACTTTTTTGATAAAAAAATATATATATGTGATACACAACTAGTTATTATATTACTCACTAAAATTCTTTATTGTGTATCATACTAAAAATAAAAATTAGTGTCATACACAACAAAATTAAATTGTGTTTTTTAAGAATAAAAAAAAAATCAATCTCATATTATAAAGAATAAAATTATAATGATTTTGATATTATTATTTTGAGAAAAATAAATATAAATATGTTAAAATTAAAAGTAAAAATATTCATTCTTACTATTTCTTACTATTACTCTTACTGTTACCGTCATAAGAAACTTGACTACAACGATCCTTCCTTTTATATATATATATATATATATACATTACATATAAAGTTTATTGTAAAAGCTAAAAATTAAACGTAGCATATTTGTTTGAGAGTACCCATTGCCGCTTGCCTCACTTTTTTGAAACCCTTAACTAACTAAGCATATTTGTAATGTACCAGTCGCGTAGGAACTTCGTGAACTCACAATTTAGACTTATTTAGTTGATGTTTTTGAAATTGTAATTTGGATGGACGAACCAAGTTTGGCTACTTTCTTTAGCAAACTAAAATAAGTGTATTGGAAACTTGGTTCTAATATTTTACAAACTAATTAAAAGTATAGTTTGATTCTTGTTTTTTTGTTTTAGTTAATTAGTTAAGGTAATTCAAAAAGATAGGAGAATCTAATTCATCTAACAATGACTCTAAAACAATGAATATCATTGAAGAATAGTTAGAAACAATGTTTGTAGATAATAATGGACAAATTCATCTCTCAAAGATATAATAATTGACTTTAAATATAGTTCTTAGTATACAGTATATATTTGATATTTGATGTTATGTATAGATTCGACTCGACTCATTATTTAACTCGTAAATCTATTTTGCTCACACTTTCTATCACGTCAACACAATTGGCCCCTCGTGTTGTATCATCCTGAATTTGTCACTGATATTATCGAGAACAAAGTCATGCCCCAAATAACCAAGGCAGACAATCCCATAATTTTGGTACAAGTGTTACACGAGCAATATCTCGAATACCTGACGTTGATTTTTTAAAGACGAGTTTAAACGTGTACAATAAATTCTCATCAAACTATTAAAGAGAATTCAAGTTTGTCTTGATGATAAGAAGCTCCACACCTAATCATGTTAATTATATTATATATTTTACAGATGAGTCATGTGGTGTTTAAATTATACTCGATTATTTAACTAAAATACAAACGACTATGTATGTTTGTTTGCAATTGAAAGTATATTTAATTATGCAAATATATAATTAAGCTGCACTTGAGTAAGAATGTTATATGTACGGTACAAAACAAAATATAATTTTGCTTTTTAACGCTTAAAAAAGGTGTTTAGTGACTTTTTTTTTGCTTCTCTTTGTGAGTAACAAAGGTTAAAACTTAAAAGGGGGCAAAATGACACCGATTAAAACTACAGGGAGGTAATAAACCAGTTATTATCCTACAAAACTAAAATGAAGCAAAATCATATTGTCGTCGTTAACGATCAGAACCAGTTCAGAAACCCTAGATTTCAAATCTGAGTACAGAAACCCTGAATTTCAAATCGCCATGGATATTATAAAACAGGAGCTACTAAAGAAACGCCAATCGCTCACGGAAGACACCGGCGGCCGTAAAATCTTCAAACGATCAGAAATCGAACAAAAACGAATCCAAAAGCTTCGAGAAGAAGAAAAACGTGAAGCGGAAGCCAAACGTCTCCGTCAAAATCAAAATCAAAACACTTCAAATTCTTCATCATCAAACCCTAACTCATCATCATTCTCAAACCCTAACTCACTTCACAATTCATCTACTTCAAAATCGGAATCAATCACCGGCTCATCTTCCAAAACAGACGAACAAAAAATTGACGATTTGAATTTACCGAAACAAGAGGTGATTCGTCGGTTACGGTTTTTGAAACAACCGGTGACGTTATTCGGTGAAAGCGACGGTGACCGGTTGGACCGGTTGAAATATGTATTGAAAGCAGGTTTGTTTGAGCTTGATGATGATACGACTGAAGGACAAACGAATGATTTTTTACGTGATATTGTTGAATTGAAGAAGAGACAGAAGTCAGGGATGATGAGTGAAAGGAAAAGGAAGTCAACGGAAGAATCAACGGAGGATAAGGATGGAGGTGGTGGTGAAGATGATGTAAGCGGTGACGGCGGTTCGGATTTGGAACAGGATAAAGATGGGAAAAGGATGAAGGCGAATTTTAGTGAGTTGTGTGATGAGGATAAGATTTTGGTGTTTTTCAAGAAGTTGTTGATTGAGTGGAATCAGGAGCTCGATGAAATGACGGATCAGGAGAAGAGGACTGCCAAAGGGAAGTCGACTTTCGCGACGTTTAAGCAGTGTGCGCGGTATCTGAATCCATTGTTTAAGTTTTGCAGAAAGAAGGTATGGTGTATGGACTATGATATATATGTATAACAGTATAAGTATGTTGTCTAATGAGCATTGAATTGATATATTTGATAAATCATGCCATAGTTGTTTAGAAGACAGGCATATTGATGTATCACATACTCACATAGTGCACCTGCTTGAGTTCTAGCTGAAAATTTCGTAATAGTTGCATGATGAGTGTAGATTCCGCAAGTTTTATCTGTTGTCTACCGTGTTTCTTACAATTTGTTGCTGTATATGGTGGTTCATTTTCTTGTTTATAATTTTGTAACTTTATGCTTTGATGTAGCATCTACAACTAGCATGTTAGTGTCTCTGTCTGAAACATTGTGATGTATTTGAGTTAGTATTTAAGGGATTTCAGGACCATTGTTTTGCTGTTGGTAAAGGTTTTGTTAGGATTGTTTTAAAGTTGAACCTAATATTGTAGGTAGCTCTTGAAGTAGAGGCTGTACTTATCACTTGTTTTCCAAGCTTATTTGTTAGCAGTTTATATTGGTCAGTTTTTTTGCTAAGAGAAGATATCTAGGTACTGGCTACCGTTCAAATCATCATTATTTTCTATCATAGATTTAGGACCCATTTTGTTGACACATCTTTCGATCAAGTTAAAATGAGGTATAATGTTTGTGTTTCCTTAAATGCATCAAGTAGTATATAGGTGGTTGAGTCACAGCTTAGCATTTAATTGCCTAACTTGGTACTTTTTCATTTTAACAAGATATAACATAATAATATTGAGTTATGTAAAAATATAAGAGTTTATGGGGTATTTCTTTGGTACCATTACTTATTCAAATAATTAAGCTTCATTGTTTACTCATAAAATATTGGAAAGTTTACCTCATGGCTCATAGTTGATTAGAAGTAGGATTGACTGGCACAAGTTAGATAAGTTGAGTATTATTTTGTTGTTTATAGGAGATGAGGGATTGAAATACACAAGCCTAGGTAGCTGCTTAAATGGTTATAACTAGTCAAAATGGTAAGGTGAAACTTAACATCTAGGTGGACACTTAGCATGCTTTAAGCATGGATGTTATGAACACTACACATGATTATACCATGTTTGCCACTATATACGGTTGTCGCTCTCTTTGAATTAAAAACAAGGTATGGCTGCGGCTGCAAACTGTGGTTGATCAACTTAGGTTGAAGCCTTGTTGGAACTCTAGTAGGCATCAAGCGTGGTTATGTGAGGCCTTGATGAACGAAAGCATCTTGTGAGCCAGGCATCTCGTGAGAATGGGCTGGGAACAAAATGTGTGTTGTTATGGTTATACCATCAGTGATTCAGAATATGATTGAAAAGGTGTTAAGAGTTGTTGAAACTTGAAGGATAGAGACAGATTACTTATCTATCATGCGACCAATGTGAGAGTAATATGTATATGATGGAGATCGAACTAGATAATGAACAACATTCGAGAAATATAACTAGAACCTGTAACTGTGTTCGTGTAATTCCACCAATAGACTTGTCATAGAATATTGTAAGCTCCAGTACTGACTTCCAGAGCATTGAGCATCCTTACTCCATTTAGGGGTGTCGCTAAATGCTTATATTACTCTCTCCGGTCTGTTTACGGGCACAGAGAGTTTAACTAGAGATTTTACAGCAGTATATGCTTATTAGAAGAGCTGCTTTAGTTAAGGAAGTGTTAAACAACACATAATTCATTAGCCATTAAAAATTTGATTCTTCTCTTGATTTTCATTGTGATGCCACCAACCTCAGTGAGTTTAAATGAAGCCTCTACTATCTCTACCTACATGACCATTATGAACCAAGCCTTATGATATAATGGGGTTATTTGATCATCTTTAGTACCATAACGTGTATCATGTCTTTGGGCAACAGAAGGTTGTCAGTTTAGTTAGTTAGGAGTTATTGGAGATTTGGAGGAATGTCTAGACTCTGTTCTAACATATTGATCTTTGAAGTTCTTTATCTTATTATGATTAAGATGCCATAGGTCTATAAGTCAAGCTTTTCTTAAAAGGTGGCAGTAGGGCAGGTCAGGTGGGTTGGGTATACGGTCAAAGTGGGTTTGGGTCAAACCTAATCATTCTTGTAGGTGTTGTGTTGGGCTGACTTGCAGACACTTCTGGTTGTGTTTATATAGCTAATTGATGCGTTATTGCGTTAAATAGGATTAGAAAATCTAAATCAGTACTATAGCATTCTAAATTATTGAATAAAATGATTTAGAAGGTTGTATGCATTAAAAGTACACTTTTGGTGCGACCTGTTTCTTTGTTTGATCATATTTATTCAACCTGTTTGATCCATTCAAGATAAAACGGAACACAAATAAACCGACTCACAAGTATATGTGATAAAGTTGTTCACTGTATTATCCAATAGTTGCGAAACTAGAAATATCTTTATTATATCTTTGACTCAATTTGTTTTGTTCTTTTTTAAATTTTTGGTAGGTTCTGCCTGATGACATTCGGCAAGCACTAATGCTGGTGGTCAACTGCTGCATGAAGCGAGATTATTTAGCTGCAATGGATCATTACATTAGAATGGCAATTGGAAACGCACCCTGGCCTATTGGTGTTACTATGGTTGGTATTCACGAACGTTCAGCTCGTGAAAAGATTTACACAAACAGTGTTGCCCATGTCATGAACGACGAAACAACTCGAAAGTACTTACAATCAGTCAAGCGATTAATGACATTTTGTCAAAGACGTTATCCGACAATGCCTTCGAAAGCAGTTGAGTTTAATAGTTTAGCAAATGGTAGCGATTTGCAGGCTTTGTTAGCAGAAGAGAGGAGGAATGCAGGTGGAAGCCAACAGCAGCAGGAGCAGGAAGATAGGCTTTTATTGATGCCAGCCCCAAGGGACGGTTAGCCATCATTTGTTGTATGAAGTTGAATTGTAGTATTAATTTGATATACTTTTTCTACTACTTTTGAGTAATATTTTGATACAATCTTATTTTATGAAATTTCATTGACTTATGTAACTTGCCTAGTAGTAAAATGGATGAAAACTAATAGTAGTGAAAATGAAAATGAAAATGAAATTTTATACGTAATGTTTAACTTGATTTATCAGGTCGATTAAATATTTTACTCGACGTATGTAATGACTAATGAGTACAAGCTAAAGAAAACATATATATTGGTTTGAGTGACATATTACGGATCAATAAAATACTAGTATTTTACTTGTGCAATACAACGAGATTATTAAATTATATATATATTTTTAGAATTATAACGACGTGTTATCCTTGAATAGCAATATAATTATTTTTTTCATTATTCTATAAATAATATTTTAATAGGAGCATATTATATTAATGAATAAAGTAATTTTAAAGTTTGATAAAAGTATAAATTGTTATGTCTATTTTTGTAAAAATATAATAATAATAAAATTAAAGCTTAAATAGATATATAAAATACTAGTGCTAAAATCCGTGCGATGCACGGCAGCATGATATTGTTTATTTATTGGGTAAAATGTATGCAATTATTAAAGTTTATCTGTTAATCAAGTTACATTTTGTTTTTATGTATAGATAGAATATAACAAAATGTAAGTCAAATACTTTAATGGCACAACTTTAAATTTTTTATGCTAATTTTTGACAAAATGTTAGTTTTTTATGCCCATTATAGTCATCACACTTTAGTTATATATATATTCTCTATAAAGACAAAGAAAATTTAGTCCATATAAGATGCTGTGGGTTTTAATTCATACTTATTCAACATTAATTTTTCATTATGTATTTACCAAAAATAACATCCACAATTCATTGTCTCAACAATGGTAATTAATTGAATTAAATTAATTTTAAAATTTTAAATCGTTCCACATAAAATTTAATGACATGGCATATTAAATGTGAGAAAATTTTAAAAAATTACACATATGAATTTTGTATAATTGTTAAAAAAATTTGGGTGCCACATAAGCATGATTAGACATCATTAACTCTACTTTTAGATATAATAAAAATTTGAATGTTTGTAGGATATTATATGGAAAATTTGTTACACATATTTATAGGACAAAAATATATAAAAATAATTTAAACTCTATTTTAATTATTTTTTTATAATCAAAATAACAAAATTATTTTTATAAATTATTAAAACCCTATTAAAACACAATTAACAATCATTGGTACAACAAATTATTTTAAAGGTAAATAAACTTACGCACCCACCACAATTCATATGTGTACTTAAACTAACAATTAGGGTCATCTCGATAACATTAATTCAATCATTCAATGGTCCTTTAATTGGTCCAACAAAATAACAATATATTATCTTAGTGAAAAAGGTCATCCAATGAACACCTTACTATGTTTGTGTAGCATAGGGACCATTCTATACCTACACGTACACCATCCACACTTCCACGTGTCACTCACTTATTCCCCTTGTCCGTACTACCCCCTTCTCCTTCTTTACTAGTTCTTCATTCTCCAGTAATAATAATTAAAAACTAAAAATGTAAAAAAAATTAACAACAAAAAAAGCTTCAATGGATTCTCATTCCTGTTCCGTGTCCAAACGCCCCTGTTCCTTCCTAGAACCACCAATTTCCGATCAGCATAATTCTGATCATTTTAATATGGACGCTATCTTAACCGCTTTTCTAGCTTTATCCGATTCACCGTTGATTCAATCATCATTCGATAGATTAATCGAGTCCACGTCATCCGATACTGATAGAAATCAGTTGATTCAACGTGCGTTGAATCTCGGATCGATTTTAGTTGAAGCTGGAAATCGATCAGCTCGGAGATGCTCGTCCTCTCATAACGCCGTCGTTTGGCCGCTTTCACCTGAGCTCACTATTAAGGTATCAATTGTAGCTCGATCTGTTGTTTATTTGAATCGGTTTAATTATGTTTATTCATTATTTCTAGAAATAGAAGTGATTGATTCTGTTTATGCGAATTGATTTAATTATATACCATTTTTATGATATTTAGGAACTGATAATTATTATTACTACGGAGTATTTAATATGCTCGATAATTGTGATGTATTGAGCTGATTTAGGCGATTAGATTTTGGTTTGATCTGTTTATGCTACTATTGTTTATTTATTATAAATAATATATATTTTTGTGTTTGTTTTTTCGAGAATTAGGATTTTGAATAAGGATTTTATGATATTTTGTTAGTTCAGGTGGCAGTCAATGTTTTATCAAAGTATCAGGTTATGGATTTAATTCGTTATATGATTAATATATTGTTGTTATTTTGAGCTTGAATTCTTTGTAATTGTGTAATGTCCTAAAAGTATTATTTGGATTCGGTTTCAATCTGTTATGCAAACTGTGATCTTTCAGTTTTCTGTTCATATTCTCGAGAACTAGGATTGGAAGAAGGATATCATGAATTTATTAAGCGCAGATGTTCTTATGCAGTTTCGACCTCCTCTCTCGTGCTATGGCTATGTTTGTTACCTGATTCATTTTTTATGTTATTTTTTGAACCTCACTTTTTTCCTTTTGTAGTGTATTTGTATTTGGAATATATTTGGTTTTGTGGTCTAGAGAATTAGGAGGGATGGTTGTGAATTATATAGTTCAGATGTTTCTGTGCAATTTTCAATTTTGTATCTCATGCTATGTCTTTGCTTCCTTTTCTGATAATTTATTGGCAGCTTCACATAGCTAAACTCTTTTTTCTCATCTAATGATTTGCAGGTTTTTTCTATGCTTGATACGCAAAGCGTGTGTTATGCTGTGGCAACGTGTTCATTTTTCCAAAAGTGTGCTATGGATCCTTTGTGTTTTGCTAACATCGACTTGGCTACATTAGTACCTAAAGTCAATAATGCTGTGGTGTCAACAATGATTAATCGAGCTGGAGGTGCACTTAGGTAAGACCTCTTTTCTTCCTTTATGTGGAAGAAAATATTGCTTTCCCTTTGCAATCTTGTTTTTTTCTCTTGAGGGATTATTATATGACCATCCAGCTGCACCCTAGAATTCAAAGAATTCATGCTACTTTGTTTTGCGAACTAAATAACTATTGTATATGATGGTGCATTTGTGCTTGTCTTCTAAACTCAATTCTATCTTTAGATGCACATATATAAGTTATGCTTCCAGAGATACAATGTGCTTACCTTGTTAAAGAGTCGAATCAATTAGTTTATGACATTCATACCAAGTTCAATGTCCATGAGTCCATGTACTGTTGTACTGATGACCATATCTGGGTTAGGAAGGTTGGGTCTCGCTTGTGAGTTTGGCTGTTTTACTTGCGAACCTTGTGGACTTGAAGTTAAAAATAAATGTAGTCTCACTGTATGCCATTGTAACATTTTTAATCTACGGGGGTTTATCATACCAAGCTTCTATGTTTTCAATCTACAGGGCTTTATCATCTGAAGCTTCTGATTTATGACTCTTGCAACCCTGTAAACTATACAATACATGCTATATTCAATAAGCCACAACTGTAAAATCCTTATCTTATTTTCAGTTGGGACTTCTAAATATTCAATTAAGCCATAAGTTTTTATGTACTACTACCTACAGGTCTATCAAGCTTGGTATATTGCCGCCTATTCCTGCTCCTCCTTTCTTTTCCTCTCAGCCATTAGTTTATAGCATTAGGAACGCTAATGATGCGTCAGGATTTTCATGGAATGACAAGAGATCAAGGCAAGGAAAGGAGTCTTCCATCCTAACTAGGTCCTGCTTGAGTTCTTTGACTTCTAACGGTGGTGCACCTGGGTATGTTCTCTTTATGTTAGAATGAATCAAGTCAATCTTATTCAGTCTCATTTATATACTAAGGTTGTCTATTTTTCTCCTGTGATTAAAAGGGCTCATTTGAGGAGATTACACCTTTACAATATTGAAAGAATGGATAATGCCGCCCTCTTAGCATCATTATCAGCTTGCCCATCTCTCCTTGATCTAGAAATTGTGGGCCTGTAAGTCCTATACATGTTCTGTTGAAATCATAAAACTTCTGCAATGAAGGTGCTACAGCTTTCAAACTTTATGTCACACAAATCGTAAAACTAGTTGTGGCATAGGTTGGGACTTAGTCAGAGTCGAATCACTATGAGAAATTAAACTCCATCTTCTATAATTGTAGGAAAGTTTAGTAATCATTTTAAGCTTTAACTACTACATTTACAATAAAGAATCTCTGCACTGGTATCATTCGCTCACTTCATTACTGTGAGTTGTGATATATTCATTTATATTCTCCTTTTTTTTCACTGTAATCCGTGCTTCTAGTTCCCAATCACTAATGAATTCTATTATGATAGGCATGTTGAATTGAGGCATACTTTGGAGTCAATAAGTAAACATTGTCCCTTGATTGAACGTTTGGTCTTTGAATCTTCAAAAACAGGTGTGCACCTTTTCAAAATTGGTTTCTGTTTCATGCCTGACCTTTGGAATTATGAAGATAATTTCTTTTTTTATATATAGGTAGAGATGATGGTTTGAAATATCCAACCTGCAATGAGTTTGTGCTCAACTGTCCTAACATAACCACTTTGGCACTAAAAGGATTCAAGCTGCATGACTACAAAGCTCGTATGCTAGTGAAGGTACACATTGAAACTTCATATAAGCAACTACTTAATGCATGAATTTTTCCTTTATTCAGTTGTCTTCCTACTAATAAATGACATTACCTATTGCTTCAAGTTGTGATGTATATTGATCTATAATTTTATCAAGGGGTTACGCAAATTAAAACATCTTGACCTTTCAACATCTTACTCGTTCACCGGTGCCTTTTTAAAGTGAGTGACCCGTGAGTCGTAACATTCAAGCTCCAACTAGTTTTTTTTCCTTGTTTTGTCATGCCTAACGTGAAGTTCAAATTTATAGGAATGTTAGTGCCAATGGTGGTGGAGATCATTTGGAGGTGATGGTTTTACGAGACTGTATGCATCTCAAGGAAGTATGAAATAGTACCTTAGTAGTCTCCTCTTCACTTCTTCCCCTTCCCTCCCTTCCTTCCTTCACTCATTTACTCTCTTTGTTTGGCAGATTGAGGTTGAGCGATTTATGGCAGTTGTTCTTGCAGGAGAATTCAGGCTCCTTAGACATCTTGTACGTGCTTAAAATTTACACGTTCTTTCTCAAGATAGTCCACTAACTTCCCATGATTTGCTTTAGTTTTATATAAAAATCTTAAACGCTAGTTACACATCCAGTTTTGTATAGGCCAGAGATTGAAAATCTTTCCATCTTTGAAACAGGACATATCTAACAGGGAAGGTCTAGCTTGTGAGGGTGACTGGTGCAATAGATGTTACAGTGCTAGGTATGATAGTTTATCCTTCCCTACTGTTTGTAAAACATAACCTCTAGATTCATAAAGTTATTGCGTGTAATATGCAGTTTCATTCCTATAAAGCAACTATTGGAACAGAGGCCTGATTTCTGCCTGGTAGCTGAATTCCCAAAAGGAAGGTATGTAGTACTTACATCATTTAGTGGGTCTTGAAGAGGCTTCTAATCTTCTATCACTCAAAATGATACCTACCCGTTCACAATATTCATTCATGATATTTGCAGTTACATTGACGCTGAACAAACGGCCAGTGATGTAAGTTTACAATCACCGTCGAGCAGCTATACATCTGATGCATCACTCTTCATGAGCACATCAGACGGGAGTTACAATAGCGACCATGGTAGTGTTAACGAAGACAGTAGAGAAAACAGTTTTGTAATTTACGAAGAATATTCGGAGTAGATCGAGTTCCTTATAGTTTATCCAGCAAATAACAATGTAGAGTATTGTGGTTAATAAGCAGATACCAGGTGCGTTTTTCTTCCCTACCATGTTCCTTAGTGTTTAGTCATTTCGGTACATTAAACACAGGGAGGGCGGAGTTATCTTTTCGAGATGTGTCTTAAATCGTCGGTGTTTTTATCCAGCTTGAAGAATCGGAGGGACTCGTTCGTCCAGTTCCAGTTCTTACTGTCACAATATGAATTACTTGTGTCCTGTTTACATAGTTGCTAGTGGGAATATGTTGTATTTTGTATTTTCATTGCAGCTTAAAATATACTATCTTATATTATGGAATGGGTGGTACTTCCTCTCTTCCATTACATTCCACTTTTTGCACATGTTTTTATCCGAGTTATTATTATCATCTAGTTAAACCTTAGCGAGTCTAGGTTCAAAAGACGAGCTTGAAGCATTTTACAAGTCCAAAGCTTGAGGTAATAGTAAATGCAGTTTGAATCCTTACAGATTTTTAGGTTTTGTAATGTACTAATATCTAGGTGCTAATATAACATATATAATCAGAACATCAAGTGAATCAAGTTCGGCTTGATCCAAAAATCGTCAATTTGAGTGTGAGCTTGTTGCGGTTCATATGCAGGCCATATACCGAGTCCATTGTATTGTTGTGTATAACCTTAACTCATGAATATGGAACAGAACATGCTTACTAGTTGGAGTATATTTCATTGAGTTATTATGTTTATAATGTTGGTGTGCTGGTTTAAACATAATGCTTACAATGTGACATCTATACCAAACTATACATATCATAACATCTTGAACCATCAGCAAGGTTGACTAATGGTAAGCATCATGTTGTCTCAAATGAGGTCTCAGGTTCGAATCTCACTACGTGCACATCTTGAGATTTGATAACGGTCACGAAATACCCGGTTAAGGTCATGTACTCCTCCAAACTTGCCCTACCTCCTCCATCTACATATCATAGCGTCTTACTTTATATTCTGAATCTTTTAGTGTTGCATTTGAGTTACAAATATACCGTATTGATAACTCCATCCGTAAAATATTTTTAGCGCAAAACAAAATCAAATGAGAAAGATTTCTACTTAAATATCATTTTATATGATCGATTTCTGGATTTAAATATCAAGAAAGTATATACAGGCCCGAATTAGGATCATTATTCTCTATTACACAGCTGTATCATACTGTTTTTTTATAAATAAAAAAAATAAAATTGGGCAAATAGTTAGAAAGCAAGAAGATGATTTATGAAAAATTTGCCTGTTAGCATATGACCTTACCGACTAGTGAAATTGGCAGTGTGACTATAGGTCAATGGACCATAATCTGTAGCGTATTTCAGACTTGAGAGTACAGTAAAAGAGGTACAATTGGGTTTTTGGTCAATAAAAAGTTTGATCTGGGCCCATTACCCATAAAGCCTGCCCGGTCTTTGATCCGTAACGATCTCTTCACCATCCAAGAAAGGACGTCGATCCGAGACGATCTTTCACCATCAGAAAAAGGTCGTAAGATGTACGAGAAAAAAGAAGTCCTCAAAGTCAGAGTAGCTGATTTGTGATTTGGCCGTTGGAGACGAAGACCAGGTCTACAAAACTGAGAGAGAAAAACGTAAATCATGGTTGGAGATGACAGTCTTTTACTAGAAATGAGTAAATCTGTGGCTGATATACTATTAATTGATATGCAAAATAATTAGCTATTCTTTTATTAGGGAAAAGTACCATGAAGGGGATGTAAATTACCAAATTTCTGAATCAGTAAAGTATCAATAGTTGTAAAGAAAAGAGAGAATTTCATATATAGGATGTATAATATCATATGGTATATGTGCTTCTTGCTACTAATGTTGATTCATCGTTAAAAATAACATTTTTTGGGCCTAATCACCAAATACATGTTGTCTGGTGGTTAATAGCGTATGAAATATTCGAACTTCATAGCCATTACAATTAAATAAAAAAGTATAATGATAACGACAACTCTAAAGGCCGACAATAAAAGTTTAAAATATTTATTAATACTTGTACTTATATCTTAAACAGTTCTAAATTTCTATTGATCTTATGAATATTGATTAAGGTACAATTGATTTATATATGTTATTAACATTCTCTAGAAGGTGATGTGACTAACACATACACACTGAGTGGATGGGATTGGCATGCATCCAGATACACTTACACAGGATGTACATTCAGGACTATTAGAGTGTCCATTTAGAATATCTCTAACCCTAAAGCCGTCATTAACAAACTCCTAAAAAATAAAAAGCAAAAGAAACAAAAAGATATTTTTACTAATCACAAGGTGTTTATAACCTCGCCCTCTCATTCCACTCTTTTAAAATTTGTGTTAATTCTGAAAGCTAACATCACATCTTCATAATCAAGTTTTTCATTTTCTTTTCCTTCATTAAATTAGTTACTTTTATTTATTCTGTACGAGATTTTAAATCATTTTTCACAATTAATTTTGCAAAATATTTTGTCTATTACTCTTTTCTTATAAACTGTGTTCTTTTCATTATACACGTTTATTTAATATTAGAAAAAAATATTTGTCAATTCAAAAATTAACATAAATTTATTTAAGCCAACAATTAATTTTTATCACTATTGTTTTACAAGAAAGTGTTTTTTAATATAAAAATGAAAAGCGAAAGATAAAAATGATAAAAAGATAAAAGAAAATTGAAAGATTTAAAGAAAAAAACAAAATAAAAACAGTAATAGAAAAATAAGAAGGCAAAAGAATAAAATAAAAAATAAAATAATTAATTTTTGAGGTAAAGTCATCCAAGTAGGAGGGGTGCAACTACCTCCTCCCATTCACAAATAACTATAACTATACCAATTAAGACATCTACTGAGCCATAGTGTGAAGTGGAAGCAATTAGCACATTTGGAATGGATTAAGATCATACTATATACCGGGACTCAACTTATTAACTAATAATCGTCAAAAACGGCTTAAGAATCTTCTGGGTATGTTTGGCGACACCTAGCAGTAGCAGTAAGCAGTAAGCAGTAGCAGTAGCTATTTTTTTTAAAAAAGTATTTGGTAACGTAGCAGTTCAGTAATTATAAAGTGTAAAATTACGAAAAAGGGCATATACACATTATTTATAATATACTCATGTTATTTTTGAGGGTATATAGGTAATTTCAGAACCAAAATGCTAGTTGCTAGTTGAAATGCTTCCTCATCAAGCATTTAGCAGGAAGCGGTTAGAAAATATGCAAACTCTAGTTGTTTTGTTGCCAAACAAGCTTTTCAATGAAACCGCTAACTACTAGTTGCTTGTCGCTCCAAAACGCTTCTAAATGCTTGCTACCAAACACACCCATTTACAGTTTTGACTTTAAATATAAAATATAGTGCATATGCTCCATACATAGTCTCCTAAATTCTTCACCATCTTTCCCTTCATATCACTCATTTTCTCGACACTTTCTCCTTTTGTCCGATCCTAAAATGTCTTTTGTAAGTCATTCAAATAATGTCGAGTTACTCACCGATGTTTTCTTATGCTCTGTCTGAATTCATGTAATGAACCTTGAATTCACCTATTGACATTGGATACATTGCTACTTAATAATGTAACAAGTAGCTTTGCCGGCAATCCACTAACTCAATCTGTCGTCCATACCATACCAGAATTCATAGTTTTACATTCTTAGAAACTAGCTTGCCAAGAATATGCTACTCAACTTAGCGCCAACTTCATTTTGTTCGGCCGGTTTAGGTGGTTGCAGTAATTTTGTGTATACCTATGTTCTCTACTCCTCGTTTCATTAAGCTGAAACTACTACACTTTTAAGTAAAATGAAATCATGTATTGATTAGGATTTGATGCATTATGATATTGTTGAAACCAAATGAATTGGAATTACTAGGATTTGAATTGGGAGGTAGATTGGAATTAGCGAACGTCCATGAGATGGAGGTGGAGTATCATAGGTGGTTGATTATATTATTCTTTTAATATATATTGTTCCATTCAATAGTTTGAAAATTCTAACAAGACAACTTTTTTGTTCTCCTCGTCATCACCATTTTTACAGTCTTTAAAAGTCTCGGAATGAGAATTGTTCATTTAAAATTGCAACTTTAATTTCCTTATGATAACACTTAAGCTTACACAAATACACCTTCATTTTAAATGGCAAGCACTTTTAAGGAGGGACATGGGCGAGTTTCTTGAGCCATTTATAAAGGATTCAGAGTGTCGAAATATGAGTAGTCAAGAAAACTCTGTTCAAAAATTAATTCCTCAAATCATGATATGCCTTAAACCTCTCTATGTCAACTATGCCCGGTCTTAGCGCTGATCACCCGTTTTGACAAGATAAGATCAGTCTTTTCGCAAGTAGTGTTGAGCAAAGAAATGAAACGTTCTCCTGCAAGAACTAGAAAAGAGGATGTTGGGATTATGTGTACGAACATTTTTGTATTGATCGCTTAAAATTTGATATTTACAAATAAACGAATGACCACTATTTAAAAGCTCATCTCCTCCCTTAGAAATATTCTAATGGTACACACGATACTTCTACAGTATTTTACAAGAAAACACCTACAATATTTTACAATAGCTGACACTATTTTTGATAATTTCGTCAAGACTATGCATTCTTTATGTGTATAGGACAAGCCATCAATGCACAATTTTGATGAATTTATATAAAAAAGTAATGATAGAAATATCACCACTCATACTCAAAACCATTTGGAGTCTAAAAATTCACTAACCCATCCATCAACAATCCTACGGATTAGACCTACACATTGATTACTTATTTTAAGTCATTCATCATTACCTCATCAAATATTTAAGCTTGTATCGACCAATCTGGATCAAATGAGTTAAGTAGTATGGTTAAGATGGGATATGTTAATTTCAAAACCTTCACTCAACAATAGTACTAAAATCCAAAATCCAATTTTAAAGTACACAAATAGAGACGATGATTGATTCTAACACTTCTGCACAAACATATTGTTGAAGCTCTTATATTTAATTTTTGTTTAAGAGCACATGTCCACTGATCGATCAAACGATGAGCATTAGATGAAACTATAGAACGAGATCGAGTTCATTAAACAAAAAAAATAATAGCACCAAAAATATTAAGATAATCCGAAAAACCTCTAAAAATTGCCAGCAAAAAAATTGCATCCCAATTACCACTAAAAAGTATACAAATCACAAGATGACTTCCCTACTCATTTTTCCAGGCACACAACACCAAAGAAAACCCGAGCCCTTGCGATTGCCCACAATCTTTAATCAACGAACCCGACCAACTCGTCACAGAATGACCTGATGAACCCCACAATTTCTCAGCCGAAAGACACGTTTGAAACAAGAACACTGCATTCCCATTTAATTTACCAAAAAACCAACTATGAACATCCCAATATACTTCAACAGGCAATCCATCAACCAAAATGGTATAGTTTCCCCTAAACTTCCATTGAAGCTGCTTCACTTTGAACACCATCTTACCATCAATTCGAATCAATAAACATGGATCATTACTACTAGTTGTATCACATTCAATTAATATATCATGTACTTGTCCCTTACCACAAAATTGAGCAGTTGTAGCATACACTTTCTTACCAAAAATATGTTCTTTTTTCGACACAAAAACCGCATTTGGTGAAGAACTTATGGCATGATTCAATTTCTTGTATACTTCTTTCTCCATATCACCCAACAACAAGATCAATTCTTGGTTAATTGTGATAGCACAATAGAAACTTTCAATTGGTTCAGGGGAAGAACCAAATTTAGCACAAGAAAGATCCCAAAAAATGTTGATAAAATTTGAACCCATTTCCAAGGTTTTATACCCTTTTCTTTTAGTAAACAAACTTGGTTTGACTTCAAGTTTACAAAAAGATTGACTTCTGGAATCATCAATTTCAACAAAAAGACCTTGGCCCATTAAGTTTTTGGTCCAAGTTATAGTGATAATGAAACAATATGAACTGTGCAACTTACATTGATAAACACAAGTAACAAGATTTTGGGCAATTTTACTACTAGTAGTGGTAGCAGCAGTACTAAGAAGAGCACTTGATGAAGATGAAGCATCAGAAACTTGAACACCATTTTCACCAAAACATGAAGGAAAATCTCTCATTTTTACACCCTTTTACACAAAAATCTACAAATGGGTAGTGATAAATTTAAGGCTTTTCTGAGAAACAACAAGCCTTATTTTTTCTGAAAGAATGAATTCTGGGTAGTGGTAAATTAAGGGGCTTTTTGAGAAACAACAGAAAGCCTTGATTTTTCTGAAAGATTGAACTATGGGTAGTCTTCGAAGAGTACTTTGAGATTTGAATTTTCAAAATGTCAAAATTTCTTGAATGAAATGGGCGTTGTGTATATGAAGCTTAAAGAAGGATTTGTCAGTAATTTTTGAAGGGTACCATTACAATACTGAAATTTGACTTATAAATGGGTAAACATTTCTTGATGAGATGAGCATTGTATTACGTGTTCAATATTTCTTGAAGTAATAAATGAGCATATGAAGGTAAAGCTTAATATGGTAAAGCGGCAAAGATCTTTTGATGTTTTGTGAAGAAAGCTTCGATGACTGAAGAGAATTGGGGTTCACTTCAGGGCAACAGCTTTACTCTATGTAGTTTGTTTGTTTGATTCTATCTCTTACACACACAAATACACAAAGTGAAGGTGAGGGAGAGACTTGGAATGAGTGTGTCCTTTCATGCTCAGGGCCCTCTTTTTAATTTTTATGATTGACCTTTCTTTTTGGACACAATAAATATTGTGTTTTCTCAACATGATCTTTGCTTAAGAATCTAAACAACAATAATGAAAGCATGCTAAAAGAAACATTTCATAAATGGGAGGTACTACGAGCTATGAGTACTAATTTTTTTAGGTGAATTCGTCTTCCTTTGTTAGTTTAAAGTTTACCAACTTTTTCAATATAAGAAAATCATATGTGCTACTAAATAATCGCATATTACATTCGAAAAATGTTAATATTTTTAAAAGTTAAACGGTTAAAACATAAACCTTTTATAATTTTTGTCTTTGGATAAAACATATGTGAGTTACGAGCAAATGTGATATTACCTTAGATCAAAACTACAAAGTCATAGAGTTTGATGCTTTAGACTCAATTCACTTTCACATACATCTAAATAGAACAAACAAGAGGGGACACTAATGTCTTTGTCTTAAGATAAAAATACTCAAAACTATTTTGTCAACTCGAACAATTGTTGTTGTGGTTTTGTAGTTCACTTTCCAATGATTGTGCTTTACAAAAGTACATATAAGACAATTTCTGATCCCTTCTTAAATGGTTGGTGTTCTTTAGTTTGCTTGGATTATATGGAAATTCCTGTGCTTCGTTCCTTTATTTTCTTTTGTCTTGATATTGAATGGATCCATCTTAAAACCGACACCATGATTCTAAGTTTTCGATTAAGAAAAATAAGGAATCGTAGTTGTTAATTCACTGTCTCTGCTTGTTTGTAGTAGGATAAAGAAAAAAACTTTCCCTATCGCATGGGTTGTGGTAGAGGTTTCAATTTTGATTCTAAGTACTAAATTCACACAATTTTAGTAGAAATGGAGTTGAGGCCTATAAAAATAAATGAAGACCCATTGCATATGATTCTAGGTGTCTTACACGCGCATTTCGTCCAGAAGTTTTAACAACTTGCAACAATTCTGGGCACATTCGTGTCAACTTAATCTCTTATATAAGTGATTACGTGTTCAAACCTTGTGCATAATCAAACGCTACCGTTGCAAAAGATAAAATAAAGAAGAAAAGGTCATTGATGATACTTGAAAGATACAATACCATGAGAGCAAAATGGAACGGGAGACACCATCAGAAAAGCCACTTTGTAGTCTCTATTGGCCCGTCAATAGACAACATTATTCAACATATTGAGGATTCCAGGTCAAAAGGCAGAATGTTTTTTCAAAAGTAGATTGTCTTTACCTTGTCAAAACTTTGGTCAGATTTTCAAGATTTTATTCCTCCTAGGATCATTTTATATTACAAACACATACTAGTAGTTTATTATTACTAATACTCCGTAATATAGTTTCTCTAATACGAGTAATAAGCAATCAGTTATAACAGTTAAACCGGTCACCGCCTACCCAACCCGCCCAATTTTGCCACCCAGAATTTATGTCCACATTAAACACCGAATAAACAAAAAAAATTAATCAACAAACTCATTTTGCAATTAAACATGAGTTTAGAGGATTAATAATATCATATACTAAATATACATTGCCTTCATATGCAAGTAAAAGATCACACGATCATTAGTACCCTTCATACTCTACATGAAGAGATTAAAGCCAATAGATTGTGTGATTGGCTTCCATTTGACTACAAAAAGACCAACAAAGCATGAGTTGCGGTTATATCGGAGCTCTTAAAACGATGCTAAGGATGACCATAATAACACAAGCAAACTACATTTTCTTGAGCATGCAAATGAAACCATTAAAGATTTGAATTTCAAGTATAGCATTTTGTCATTTTTATAATCTGCATTCTGTGATGTAAGTTCCACCAAACACCTTATATTCAAATCATAACTACATTTGTGTTTCTACATGTGTGTTTAGGCCTCATACTCTGTAAAATTAAACTTCTACATGCTGAAATACCCATAAGTAGAAGGAACAGAGAACAACCAAATAGAACATATACAACTCTTACAGCTCGATGTGGCAACAACTTTTGAATGGGATATTTTGGCGTGTGTTTTAATTTTAAAGGATCAAGCTGGTCAAAGGTCTCGGGTCAAACCTAACATAATCTGTAGTTCTGTACCAAAGAATTACATGTTGGGAAGTGAACCCATTTGACCCATTATCCAACCCAGGTCA